>CM052297.1:10131703-10625879 GCA_028455765.1 Lasioglossum oenotherae | reverse complement strand
TTGTGATAGATGGGTAGTAATTCTCTGGCCGCCGCCAGACGGCGCATCGGTCGTAGGTACCGTACGTGTTCGAATGAATTTGTGCGTATTCAGCAGCGCGCCCAAATACACACAATCTCATTCACACACGTACGGTACCTACGACCCATGCGCCGTCTGGCGGCGGCCAGAGAATTACTACCCATCTATCACAAAACGTCAACGTTACAGAGATGCTAAGTCGGCACACCTGTATAATGCACCGTAGTTGAAGTTTTGTGATAGATAGAGGTTAGTTCTCTGGCCGCCGCCAAATGGAATACTAGATACGTACGCGGCGTACACACTTAGTAAATATGGGCTGCATGGACACGCTGAAAGCGTGAAGGTGCCTAGTCTTCCATTTGGCAGCGACCAGAGAACTAACCTGTATCTATCACACCTTTCCGAGAGAAGTCCGAACTGTCCGAACATGTCTATAATGCACCGTGGTTTCTCGCCAATTCTCCATCGTTTCTGCAAACGGGTCCAGCCCGGTCGAGGAAAGTTTCAAGTAATTTCGACTAGGCTCAGTTTGATTGATCGTTCCGACTTGTTCCGTTCGCGCGCGCGTTCGTTCGTTCGCGTCAGATCCATCTTCGATCCGAGGGAATAATAGGATTTTTGTTGTTGCTTGTAACACGACTCGTCCGTTGTCGCTTCTTGTCGCGTCGTGCGCGCGCTCGCGCACACACACACGCCGTCAGCTCTGTTCGTACACGATGAGACGTAACTTCTCTAGCATAGAAAAAGGAACAATGAAAAGAAAGAAAGGATTTGAAAGAAAGGAAAATAGAGAGAAAGAGAGCGCGAGAGAGAGAGAGAGAGCGAGCATGCTTCGTTCCTGTACTGTTGCGTGAGGCGCGCGCGCGCGCCCCATCGGCTTCTCTCGACGCCGAGTAATATTTTTACTTTAAACTTTAACGTAACACAAAGCCCCACGTTGTAAGCCGCACAAGTGAATGGCGATGAAACATTTTACATTATTAATATATGCCTAAGCCAGGGGAGATCGAGACAATAAATGTAAACCTGTTACACTGAGAATATTGCGTTTTTCTTTTTTATTTGTTGTTTGAATCCGCATCAGGGTGCTGGCTACTAAAATGTTTTATATATAACTATCTGTTTCCAATGAACTTTGTTTTACAACAAAATTTTCTCTTATCGTGTGTCGCAGGACGCGTTTCTTTCTGGTAATCACATGTCACTTGTGTTTCACATTGCCCGCGCACAATCGTGTCCGATAGCCCGAACGATCGCGTATGTACAATCTCGCGCACACCCGTACACGGTAGGTTCGCCCGCGCGTCGTTTACCGTAGCTGGAACACGCCCGTTCCGAGCACCACTGTCTTCCGCTTTCGAGCAACAATGCCATTTTCGATTGGTACAGCAACCGAATCTCGTTGTTTCTAAATGATCTTTCCGACGTTGCTGTATCAAGAACGGTGTCGCAACGGTGCAAGATATAAGAGTCATCGGTTCATGAACTACTTTTTCTCTCGTCTTCGTCGTGGAGTAGAGCAGGCATGAGCAAAGATCGCCCCCCCGGCGGGGCATTGGCTTGGCTCCATTCAAATCGGGAGTAACGGAACAACTTCTGCTTAGGGGATTTCACGCAAACAGAGGAGAGAGAGAGAGATATATATATATATATCGGTTGCTCATGCCTCAGATAGAGAAGAGGAAGGATCGAAAACAATGAAATACAATTGACAATTTTATTTCGGTCCTAGGCGCTATCGTACACTAGAATGTCTCAGGATGACATTATCACTAGGAGTGGACGGGTACTCGAAAATTACCCGAGTACACTATTTTATCCATAAATGTCCCAAATCTTCATTATTTTTTTATGGAACTTTCACCAACATATTCGTGGCGTTTTTCTCACGCAAAATGATACCAAATATGATATAATTCCGATGAAATTTACTTGTGTAATGGACGACGAACGTTTCGAACGTGAGGAGGAACAGCGTTTTGGAAGTTCTTTGGAGGTTAGGTTCAGTGATGGCAGAATGAGCGCCGAACGGCGCTCATGTACTCTCCTCCTACCCCTTCCACTATTCCATTCCAGCAACGTGCGCAGGCGCACACTCCACGCTCCCCATCTGGCACGTGCAACGTGTCTCGCATTCGCCCCACTCATTCCCCGTCATCCTAGAGGGGGTACATCATTTCACCGTGACTCCCCTCATCTGGCATCACTGGTTAGGTTAGATGGGAAGTTCTTTGGACTGCGCCGGCGCGCTGCGACTCTCTGTGTCTCTTTCGTTTCGCATACACTGTCCTTCCTCGCACCAGTAACTTTCATCGTCAGTTAAACCACTAAATACAGTTAAAATTATATCGTGTTTGGTGTCAGTTTGCATTAGAAAAATGCCACGAATATGTTGGTGAAAGTTCCATAAAGAAATAATGAAAAATAAAGAAGTTTGTCATCGGATTGGTTATGTTTACGCTTCTCGAGCTCGGTTGTCCTTCTCTACGTTCGGCAAAATTCAAAGAATAGTATCCCTGGGCAGACCCGCGCGTGTTGGGGACTTTTATCGATAAAATACTGCACCAGGAATTTTCGGGTGCCGAGTCGACAAAAGCCGAATCGAAGCTCGGGTACCCGGCCGCTCCTAATTATCACACGATCATGTCATGCCGTGTAAAGTTTGTTCTAGTCGTGCGAGAGATACACGGTCACGCGTATACGTAACGTTGCTTCCAAAACGGATGTGTCCGTACGATAGTTCTCATCTCGTTTGAGCGATCTACTAACATCCGAGACTCACGCTTCGAGAGCAATCGTTTCGGTAGTCCGACACACGCGCACACGCACACGCCCAATAGACACATACACGCGCACGCACACGTACACATCTAGGTAGATATACATATATACAGTGGCTCACGAAAGTATTCGAACGCCCTCTAAAACAGAATAACTTTTTCATAATTGTAACAAACGACCTTATTTTTTCTAATCAATTAGAAGCACTGGTTTGTGAAATGATATGCAAAAAAGATTTTCTAAAAAATTATAATTTACAAAGTGACATGCAAAAATAAAAAAGGCATTTCTTAAACTTTTTTTATTAGGGCCCTTAAAGAAAATTTTGAAATATATGTTAGTTATACACATGCTGAAAATTTCGTCAAAATCGATTAACATACACACTACAAGCGATTAAATATGTTGAAAATCGTAGTTTTACACGATTTTTGATCAGTTTCTGCTTAAAATCCACAAAATCGTACATCTTTCGATGCGTGTCGTTTTTTCCAGCGTCAACCGATTTCGATAAAAATTTTCAGCATGTGTATAACTAACATAGATCTACAAAGCATATATTTTAAATTTTCATTAAGGGCCCTAATAAAAAAGTTTAAAAAAATGCTATTTTTATTTTTGCATGTAACTTTGTAAATTATAATTTTTTTGGAAAATCTTTTTTGCATATCATTTCATTCACCAGTGCTTCTAATTGATTATAAAAAGTCAGGCCGTTTGTTACAATTATAAAAAAGTCATTCTGTTTTAAAGGGCGTTCGAATACTTTCCTGAGCCACTGTATATGTAAAAATATATATATATATATATATATATATATATATATATATATATATATGTGGAACGCACGTGCAAAAAGAATTTTTGTAACAATACGAGAGCACACCGTACGTACGACACGACATGTACAATTGCAACGTGGAGTATACTGTGGAACACAATGTGTGTGATATACTGTTCTATATATCATGAATCGATTCGCATTGCTTCGAACGAAGGTGTTTTTGTAACGTAATTAGAGACATGAGAAATACGAAATGTGGAAAACCGGTGAAATCTGATAGCTGTATATAGTACTAGCCTGTACTGACCTGTAGCACATGGATGCGTGAGCGCAAAGCGATTGGTGGATTGCGAGATCGTATCGAGATACACGATTGATTCGAACGAGATCCAAAAAAAGAAAAAATATATATATATCTATCTATATAGAATAAAAAAACAGTAAAAAGCTAAATTGATGCGGACGAAATAGAAGGGAAAAAGTCTTTAATGGAAAAAAGTAACGAAATAAGGGATGACACGTCGAGTTTCTCTGTTTTTTTTTTTTACAAAGCATTTGTCTGAATATATCTATAAAAACGATAGAGTTGTGTTTCCGATCGACGTAACGGCTCGGTGAGATGTGCGTCAGTGTGGGGGTGGGCTATGCGCAAAAAAAAAAGAGAACGGAACGTTCGTCCGTCCGTTCGTTCACACGTACACATATGCAGATCTATATATACATATATCTATCTATCCATCCGTCTATACATATACGTATTCGCTGCTCGTATTCGTATACGTATACGTATATATAGATTTGTATATGGTATATTCTTTTCTGTGTGTATATGTTGTTTGTTGTTTACTTTTTTTTTGTTATTTGTTGTTCGTACACGTTGATTCTTTCTTTGGTCGATACGGGCTTCACCTTTTTTTTTTTACATAACGTCCATGTGTTGTGGGTCAGAGCGCCCTGGGGAAACATGGAAGAACCACATTTCCTCGCAGCGGATGCGGTTCCTCCATCGAATCGTTTCTCACATTCCCTAGTTGTTGTTTCACGATCCTCTTGTTCTAAGTTTTGTTGTCGAAGAGCGAAAAGAAAACAGCTTCCCCCCACCCCCCACCACCCACCTTTGACGACGCACCGTGTCATCAAGCGCGCTGCGTCGAGACGAGAGAATTAAGTTTACGCAGCACGTCAGCGTTTTCTTGCCCAGATTCGTTCGGGACCAGCGAACTGCTCACAATTTCCTCGGCCACGCGACTATCCTCCTCCTCCGCCGCGGACGTAGATGAGAGGCAGGCGCTGCTGGGTTCGATTCCGCATTCGGGGAGAAAACGTTCATGTCGTTTCACTCCCGCCTCCCCTCTCTCTCTCTCTTCCGTATTGTCTCTCGATTCGTTCTCCCGACTGTTGCGAATCTCCTAACCCAGACGCGTGTCGCTCTAACCGATAAGTTTCCCATCAATCGCGGTCGCGATCGAATGCCGACGTTCGTGTCGTCGGAACGCGACGCGACTCGCCAGCATATCGCGATACGTATGCCGCGCGCGTTGCATTCCAGCATACAACCATAACAAGCATACAAGAGTCAGAGAGCGTGTGCGTCTCTCTCCCAGAGTTGGGCAAAATGTAATTTCAATTACAATTACTTACCGCGATTACAGTAATTTGAAATTGCAGAATTACAAATTACATGTAATCGACATGACAATTACTTGACGAATCAATGTAATTGTAATTGAGGTCCGCAACAGTGAAGCCAGAATGAGCACCGAACGGCACTCGTGCACTCTCCTCCTACCCCTTCCACTATTCTGTTCCAGCACCGTGCGCAGGCGCACACTCCACGGTCCCCATCGCGCACGTGCAACGTGTCTCCCATTCGTTCCACTCATTCCCCGTCATCAGAGAGGGGATACATTTTACCGTGACTCCCCTCATCTGGCATCACTGGTGTCCGCAATTACAATTACTGGTCGAGCCAAGGTAATTGCAATTACCAATTACTTGTGGAATTATTTCTGCAATTACAAGTAATTGTTATTGGTAGTTGCAATTACAACATTAATTAGATATCTACTCAATGGAAATGTCTAAAAAGAACAAACGAAAAGCATATGTTAGGAAATATTTATTATTCATTGAATATTTATTTGTAGCTAATTTGATATTTCACAAACACGATTAGCATTATTTTTCAAAATGACCCTCATTTCAAAGTTGGAGTTGGATAATATATAACATATGCTTTTTGTTTGTTCTTTTTAGACATTTTCATTGAATAGGTATCTAATTACTTTTTTTAGTGCCATTTCAACGTTAAGTAATTGGAACTGCCGATTATAATTACTTCTAATTGCATTAAAATTACCTGAAATTGCAGAAATAAAATTACAATTACATGTAATTCTAATTGGTAATTGCAATTACTATGGTTCAACCAGTAATCGTAATTGCGGACTACAATTACAACTACAGTAATTGTGAAAGGAGTACTTGTAATTGAGTCTAACAATTACTTCATTGTAATTGTTCTTTTAAACCACTAGTTTTTATATTTCGGACCATTTTACCGGTTTCTTATTGTAATTATAGTCCACTTTTGCACATGTAATTGAAGATCTAATTAATTACTGCACAACTCTGAGACTCTCTCCGTGGATTCCCTCTCTCTCTGTCTCTCACACGCAACGGGTAGGACCGATCGCGAGCCACGAGTCGAGAAACAGGAGGAAATTTTTTCAGAAGGAAACTGGCCGATCCCGACGAGCGTTTTTTTTTCCCTTTCTCGTATTCGTTTTGTTTCTCTTATGTTTTTCGTTCAC
This sequence comes from Lasioglossum oenotherae, assembly GCA_028455765.1. NCBI lineage: Eukaryota > Metazoa > Arthropoda > Insecta > Hymenoptera > Halictidae > Lasioglossum > Lasioglossum oenotherae. Next base: position 10,619,477 of record CM052297.1, on the reverse strand, counting down.
CTACAATTCTATATTGTCGTCTGTTCCATCGTAAACCTATATCTTTCACTCGAATAGCGCTACAGTTTTCCCTCGTTAGCGTCGAGAGTGTCGAGACGCTATCGAGTAGGGGATACTGCTTCCTATTGGCCGACGACTAGGTGACGTCGCGTGACCAGAGACGAAGAGCAGTGCCGTTGGATGCGCCACGCGTTGGACGGTGGGGATGAGAACGCGCGCGACACTAACGAGGGAAACCCGTGTTCGATTGGCAACGCGCGCTTTTATACAATTTTCACGAAGAAATTTCGACGAGGTATAAGGATAGACTTATACTATCATCCGATGTATTTTCGCGGCCCACTTTTGTGGGATCACGTAACCCTATCACCATTTTTAACCGACTTCGAAAAAGGAGGAGGTTACTCAATTCGATCTGTATGTGCTTTTTTTCGCTTTTTTTTCTATGTATGTTCACCGATTACGCCGAGATGGATGGACCAATCAGGACGAAACCTTCTGCATTTCTTATGTCTCCCGATTGGTCCCTTGAAAACAAATTTTGATTTTTTTTTTCATTCTTTGCGGTTTTTATTGCAAATAACCAATAAGATCGACAAACCATCCTATGGTGTTTTATAAATTCTGCTCGTGCCACTAACAAGTGTGAAATAAAAAATTTAAACCGACTTCGAAAAAACGCACTGAAAAAATGCACTAAAAAGTATGAAATAATTTCCATTGAATTGATGTGAATACACACGAACTTAAATACAATACAATCTTTTCGCAGACGGTGCAAAATTGAAAATTTTCGACACTGAAAATTACGAAAATCCTGAAATTCTTCTACATGATTTCACATCTATATGATTTCCAAGTCCATCATATTCCAATGAAATCATAATCAGCAACATCTGTCATTTGGAAAATTTTTAATTTTTGCGCCGCCTCCGAAAAGATTGTATTGTATTTAAGTTTGTGTGTATTCACATAAATTTAAATGGAAACTATATCGTACTTTTTAGTGCGTTTTTTCGAAATCGGTTTAAGTTTTCTTTATAGAATTTTCACTTCGCCTGTTTGCATGCAAATGAAGCGATCCAACACGCGAAACAACGAATCAGAACAGAAATGGATTTATTTATTAAACTCGTACCTAAATCGTGTGAAATGAAAATGGTAATGGGGTTACGCGGCTCCCGAAAAGTGGGCTGCACAAATACATTGAATGATGGGTGTATCCTTATAGCTAGTCGGCGATACAGGCAAAATTTCGCTAGAACCCCAGATCGCTTCTCTCGAAGAGCGCAACAATAGCATTTCGGCGACACGACCCTTATTTCCAGTGACTGCGAGAAGCCAATGTTTGTCGCGAGGGTGGGCGGGCGCGCTAGGTAAAGAAAAGCGCTTGTTTCGGTCGCCGTGTTCCTTCGTCAGCTCGCTGGTGAACACGCTGAAAGCAGAACAGAAAAAGAAAGAACATGGGCAAGGTATCGCCTGATGGTGGTCTTGCCTAACCTTTTACTTGTAACCGGCCTGGTGTTGGTTGATTCACAGGATCAGACCGAGTCTGCGGCCATACTCAAGATCAAGGAGAGCATGCAGGAAGAGGCGAAGAGGTTTGAGAAGGACTCTGATCACCCCGATTATTTCATACAGTAATTCTTCGCGAGTCCATAGTACTCCGAGACCAAACTAACTTTCTGAGAAAGCGAGTCGCGAAACAATCATTATCCTCCTCCTCTCTATCTTCCTTTACCTGGTTCACACTCTACCTTGTGTACCCCCGTAATCGTCCCCGCCCCCCCCTTTTCCCCCCCCCCCCCCCCACCCGGAACACTCCCAGCTTCGGAAGCGAGTTGTTCGGAAGGACGCGCGCGAATCTAACGGAAACGAAACGATACTTAAAAGATATACAGAGAACAATGGTACAGGGGGCAGGGGGTTGAGATCTTTATCGGTGTGGCGCAGAGAAGACTCGCAGATTCTTCCCCCCCCCCCCCGCGCGACGCAACGCAACACAACGCAACGGAGCTTCGTCTATCGATGTTTATCCTGTTCGGATACGGAAAGGGCATAATGTTTTCACGTAAAAGTTATTGCAATCTATTTTATAGAACATCCGATCGCGCGATCTGTGAACAGTCGTATACCGTATACCGTATACGGGCAAAGCGCGAGCGCAATCACCTCGGATCGTCGTTGATCGATAATCTTTGTTTAACGCGCAACGTAAAGGTGTTTTCGATGGGGCTCGAGTATTCGCATAATCAAGCTAACAAAGTGACGGGCACTCGATTCACGACCGTGTTTTTTCTTCAGCACGAACCGGTGATCGCCTTTGTTAACCGTCTCTCTCCACGCTCCCTTCGTCTCTCCTACTCGCTTGGGATTCTCGGTTCTGTTTCCCGAGTAAGTAAGTGCTTCCTTATTGGCTCTAAGTTCGAAGAAAACGCTCTATTTTTTGTACAGTAGGAAAAAGAAGCATCGCGTGTAATGTTTTTTCTATCGAGAATAGTTGTCGGCCCCCCCTCCTTTCTCGGTTTTCCCCGCCCCCTTTCGCCCCACCCCCGCTCCGCCCCACTCTGTGATCCTTCCAGCGAGTCATTGAACGGCATCGATATATCGACGAGCGTGGGTTCGCAACGTCTCGTCGACGGACGATTAAAAAAGAAGTGAAAAAAAAATGATCGCGACGTTTCATCGATTTCCTCGATCGTCGGTGCGACGTGGGCGCGCGCTTTCTAAAGCTTTCGAACTAAAGCAGCGAATTGTAAAACTATGCTGACTGTGATAAGACGAATCGAAACGCGGAAAGCGAGACGAATCTTTTCGGGGAAAATTTTCCAACTTTCGCGTGAACAAATTCTTCACCGGTACTTAAATTGGAACGAACCGACGCGCGAGTCGTTCCAACGAGTATAGGTTTCCATTCCGATAGAAGTATCGATAAAAAAAAACCCATCGAGGGGCGCGACGATTCCACCGAAACGATTCTCGGGCCGGGTCTTCCCTCCGTCTCCCGTTTCTCTTTTTTCACGTCGAACCCGAACCCCTTCGACTGCAAACAGTTCGGGGGCACGGGGGAAGTCCCTGGAGAGTCGTTTCGACGCCCGGGAGTATCGTCGCGGTTCTATCCGAACCGTGGATAGGTAGACGAGAAGAAAGATTTTTACGGGCATTTGTTTATGCGTTTGTTGCGTTTATTGTGTTTATTGCGTTTATTGCGTTCACTGCGTTCAAATGCGGTTACGTGCTCCCCCGAATCGTTCCGAATCCCGTTCGAGACCGGTTCAAACCGTAGCGTGGGGGACCGGCTTCGGATGGAAACGGCAAAGAAGCGCACAGTATTTACAGAATATCTGCGATTAGAACACACCTTTTGTTTCACAGTCGGACGTAACGATTCGATTTAATTCCATTGACTCGTAGGCACGCGAGATTAGTCGGGGATTAATCATTGTGTCCGCAGAACGAGGGGATCTCTCGACGAGAACGGTTATAGTTAGGGACTGAAAGGTTGTTTTCGGAACAAGTCGGCAACACAGTTTTCCCTTGGTAGCGACGCGTAATTTGGCAACCAATTACGGTGTGCACCAGTGGTGGGCACGGCAGGGGCCCCTCCAGTGACGCACCCAGGATGCAATCTTGGGGGGCCGACTTGAACCTAGCCCTAGGTTTTGCGTGGTGGCCTTTTTTTAGCCAACATATCTGTCGAAGGTTATTCCGCGATTTTAATTTTGGAAGCATTTTCTTCTTAGGGGGACTTGGCCTCCTGCCCCCCCCTCTCTGGGTGTGCTACTGGGCCCCTTGAACGCCTGCTTCCCCCACCAATCTCTTCGCGACGGACGAAGCGCGTTCTACCTCCATGGTAACGGCGGATGCTGGTGGGGGACAGTGGGCGCCATGGTGGGGACGGTCTTGTCTCATTTCCAGTGTCGCCAGATCGAGGGAATCGAAGGGAACACAGTTTACCCCCTCTCTGATAACCAGATTAATACCAGAGAGTGTCCAGAGCTGGAGAAAATAGTATTTTAAACAGTAGACAGTAAATAATCCTATTTATTTTGAAGTATGTGTACAACTTTGGAAAGAAAATATTTCATTTGATGCAGTAATTCTTGAAACTAAAATATTTTATTTGATGCAGTAATTTTTTTGAAAATAAAATAATTTATTTGAGGCAGTAATTGGTTTGGAAATAGTATTTCATTTGCAGAATATCGAAAATATTTGTATTTTGTCTTTATTTCCAATTTTAAGTATCATTGCTGAAAGTAATGGTTCGAATTCGATATATTTATGGGTGTAAGATAGACTGTATGCTTATGCGGTTCCTCGGAGTATTATAACAATGCAAAAAGTAAAATATTTTATTTCGTGTTACTGACAAGATGTTTCGTTAAAATAGTTAAAATAGAAAATAGAAATTCGTGTTAAAATAGAAATATTTTATTTTGGGGATCAAATTGTTGTTCAGATTGTTGAAATAGAAATATCTTATTTTCGAAGTTGTATACCTTATTTAAAATACTATTTTCTTTAAGCAAAATAAAATCGAAAATATAAATAGTATTTAGAATGTTTGTTTCGCCAAATAATGCCCACCTCTGTACGTGACCAGACTTAGTGGTCTTAGTGTGGGATGTTGGAGTATGCTCATGGTGCTGGAATGGGATAGTGGAAGGGGAGAAGGAGGGAAAATCGACCGGTTTTGGTCGATCCTGGCGACACTGCTCATTTCAGACAAAAACAACCATCCTTGGTGTACATTGTAGAACAGTGATGGGCATGGTAGGGGCCCCTGAGCTGCCTGCTTCCCCCACCAACGTCTCTTTCGTGCAGCGCGTACCTTCGCTGCGCAGCGGTGCCTCGAAAGAGACGTCGGTGGGGGAAGCTTCTTGCCCGCGGCAGGCAAACGTGCCCATCGCTGCTGTAGAATAAAGTAATAGAGGATGCGCTACGGAACACTGCGTTAACAAGGGAAATACTCGACGAAGCAGAGGCGGATAACGTTAAACATTGTACTATATATGGCAAGTCACGAGACCTTTAGAATGTTAGCCCCGTGGTTAACGTTAGCCCGTTTACACAGTATCTCGATATATCTCGGAAACGAAACTAGGACTTGATCTGGCCAGTGTGCATCCATACACGGTACACGCTAGGCATATTATCATTCGAGAGACGATCGTCGATCGTCGTCGCGAACGGACGAATTTATAACGCGTAACTGCCAGTATTGGATACATTTATAATCTCCTTCTCTTTATTTTAGCAGATTATAGACACGAGTCCGTTACGTTCACGTTTCATCTGAGACTTTTACAGATACAGAGTACAGTTTTCCCTTGTCGGCGTTCCCCTTGTTCGGACGATTGTTTTCTATTTGGCTGTCGACCACGGGCCTAAGTACTGTGCATCAGTGTGGCCAGATTGAGGTTGAAACGAACCTCATTCCCCTCTCCAGGCTCTCTCCACCTTTATCCCCTTCCACTATCCTATTCCACCGTTTAGTCCACGCGTAGGCACGGGTGGAGCCCCTCAAACGCCTGCTTCCCCCACCAAGCCACCTTTCGGTGGCGCTCCTCGTGGCTCCGATGCACGAGGCCTGCGCACTGCTTGCGACAAGCGAAACGCGTCTTTCCTACATAGTAACGACGGATGCTGGTGGGGGATTTTGCCTCAATTGAGGCAAAATTGCCCACGCCTGGTTTAGTCCCTATCGCGCACGCGCAACGTGTCACATATTACTCTGGTCCAGTGTCGCCAGTTGATGATCAAATGGTCATCAATTACTCTCCTCCTTTTCCCCTTCCACTATCCCATTCCAGCACCATGCGCACACACCAACGTCCCCCACTAAGACTGTAGACCACGGTGCCAGTGCCGTAGACTGGACTGGTCATCAGAGACGGGGTACTTGATTCCCCTCAGTTGCTGGCGACCTGGCGACACTGCTCTGGTCATCGGAGTCGGGATACTTGTGTTCCCCTCGATTGGTTTTCGATTACCCCTGTCTGGCACAGTGTCGCCAGATGAGGGGAGTCACGGTGAGATGATGCACCCCCTCTCTGATGACCAGAGTAGAGTCATATGCGACACGTTGCGCGTGCGCGGCGCGCAGTATCTTCTATTTCCCTCGAGTGCTAGTTTGGTCACTTTCTGGCGACTCTGGTCTGGTAACACTGCTGTGCATAACCCTGTGGGGGGTGAGGTGAAAGACGGAAGGGTTATCAACTTGTCGGCCATCTTGGATGGGGCCACACTGTGGCGCGCTCTATAAGCGACTTGAAATACTAGATAAAGGTGAATTCTTCTCGATCGAAAAAATTAAATACATAATAAATTTTATGATTTCGTCGCAGGGTTCGATCACTTATAGAAAACCAGTAAACGTGCAATTAATTAAACATGCTTCTCAAAGAGACATTTTTTTGCGTCTGAAAAATAATATATGCACGATACAATTTGAACAAATATTGTAACACAGCCGTGTAAATCCAACTGAAAAAATTTTGATTTGGAATTAATTTATTTATAATTACATGTTCTGTAAAAAATATATTTTATACGGTAAAAAATATATTTTATAAGGTATATATTTTATACCTTGAGTAGCCCTCACAGCACTTTCCTCGTCAAGCAACAAGGTCAATACTTTGCTTTCTTCACAAATTGTGCTTTGTTCCACAATGTGCTTTACCTGCATCTGCTTTTTTTTTAAATCTACCGCTAATGCATCGGCTACGCATCAAAGGCATCACTTCCTTGTTCTCGTAGCTGATGCACGGTTGATGCGAGAGAAGTGGTAGGAATCTGGGGAATTCTGTGCGCTCTGACGCGCTGCTGATGCGCGCATTAAATGAAACGGAACGGTTCTCTATGCAGTCTATACGCATTATGCGTGCAACGGAACGCACCCATACTTGCTGTGACAACAGAGACAGCGTTTAATTTATTGCACATTTGCTGGTTTTCTATAAATGATCGAACCCTGCGTCGAAATCATAAAATTTATTATATATTTAAATACTAGTGTAGCGTCTGTAGCACGTGGTCTGTAGAATACACGCGGTCGCGGTACGCCAGAACCGTTTTGTGCCCAGGTTTGGTGAATCGTTTTCTGCGCGTTGATACACATTAATTTGTAAACATGCGAGTGTGCATTGTGAAAGGTTCTGTTCCATGCTAAAAATGTAGTACAGATGCTGCACTTGTATTCAAACTCGCCTATAGAGCGTACCACACTGTGGTCCCATCCAAGATGGCCGCAGTCAAGCATCCCTTCCCGCTCGCGGCACGTCTCTTCTCATCCAAAATCTACTTTGCGCTCAGTACTTAGCAGTATCGCCAGTTGAGCTCCAAACGGAGCTCACACATTCCCCTCTTTTTCCCCTTCCACTATCCCATTGCAGCACCATGCGCACTCTCCATCAACGTCCCCCACTAAGACCGTGTCACATATTACGACTCTGGCCATCAGAGAGGGGGTACCTAATTCCCCTCGATTTCCTCAGTCTGGCGATACTTGCTCAGTCCTTAGGTCCGTGCTGTCGACTCGAAATGGCGGCGCGGCGCACAGTGGGCTGAACCGACGAAATCTGTGTAAAAATCAAAGAACTTTTGATAGAAATGAGATAGAGCGATGCAATTTTTTTTAAGTAAAATTTTTTTTTAAATGAAAGCTGAAACTTTGCAGAATATGGGATAATTATGGAGATAGTGGTGCGAACGTTTTTTAACCTTGAAAGAATTCGTTAAACTTGCACAACTTCAAGAAAATTGTGGTTTTTCCAATACCACGCGCGGAAAAATTTGTTGTAAACATGCGACACATCATTTCCCGTAGATTTTTTCACGCTGATTTGAAATCTGATCTCAAAATTCGTCTACGACCTCAGGATATTGCAAAATCGATTTCTTGAAATTCTACATGTTTAACGAATTTTCTCAAGGTTAAAAAACGTTCGTACCATAATCGCCCTACTGTTCCCATATTCTGCAAAGTTTCAGCTTTTATTTAAAAAAAATTTCATCGCTCTACCTCATTTCTATCGAAAGTTCTTTGATTTTGACACAGATTTCGTCGGTTTGGCCCACTGTGCGGCGCCGCGCGACGCTAACGAGGGAAAACTGTGCGTTTCGAACTTTCGATCGAACAGAATCAGGTCGAAATCAGGTGCGAGAGAACACGTTTGAAACGGACAGAAATGATCCGACCGGTGGTTTAACTTGGCAATAATTGTGAATTCGATTTTCGCCGCGTCGAATGTTGGCGCGCGCGAGAACGCATGAGAAATTACGCGTGGACCAGGGTGAACGTAACCAAAGAGTACAAGAGGGCGAAGAACGGATCGTCGGAAGCTCTCGAGATGCGATGATAGGCCCGCGATCCGAACGATTACAAAGCGCGAGATTCTGTTTCCGATTCGAGACTCGAGTCTCGGAACGGGAAAAACCACCACCACCTCTCTACGTGTAATTTTCTTCTTTTTTTTCACCTCTGATCGCTGTTTGTTTCCTGGTCGTGCTCGATTCCGGGAATGGCGGCGTGTACATGCACCATGTGTATACTACGATATATTTCGGCGTATTATGTAAATGTGTAACTTGTACAAACCGAAGCGTCGAGTGCAATTTGGATTAGATGACTTAACGATTTTACGAGTTGGAACGCGCGCGACGCGTTTCCAACGCGATATGCGTTCGCATAGTATCGATCGTCCGCGTGTCTCGTAGACGGGACAGGATATACATGTGTTTTTGATTTCGGGCTGGCTGCTGTGTGATCTCTCACGCGACTCACGATTTGATCGTACGCAAGATATTCGATTCGGTTCGGTTGTCGTTGTTCGTAAATAATATATATATATATATATATATATATATATATATATATACATATATATATGCTGGTCATTTAATTTCATTGCGTCCACCCGAACTCGGACACACATTTTCTCAATGAAACCTCGGGAACGACGAGAAACACCTCGATACTATCGGCAACGTTTCCGCGTTTACCTTTGATGTGTATATTTAACTCTGCTCATCCCCAGCCATCCTCCAACCGAGCATCAAATTCGTACGTATTGTTCTTTTTTATTCGATTCTCACTATATATTATTCTTTGATACTCCTTCGCGCGATTGTCATTCCGTCGACGATTTCGTTGACGATGTACCGTCGACGATCTCGTTGCCGATTTCGTGAACTTAACGAAACAGGGAAACTTCTCGTACAAGATTCCGTACGGTTATTGTTTCGATCGAACCTCTAATGGAACAAATTCCAAACGTAGAAGAAACGGTTGCGTGAAGGATAGACCAAAAAGATGAATACTTTCAGAGTAATGCGGTATATAGTATTTACACTTTTTTAAACGATCATTGAGATACAAAAGAGAGAGCGAGAGAGAGAGAGAGAGAGAGAGTGCGAGAGAAAGCGAGCGAGCGAGCGAGCGAGAGAGAGAGAGAGAGAAAGAGAAAGAAAGAGAGATGTTTGTATATTGTTTAAATGAAAAAACGAAAAAAAAAGAATGAAACGAGATCAACTCGTCCCTAGGAAAGAAGTAGTAAAAGAAGTAATACGGTATGCGTTGTTACCGGTATAATGCGCGTTACGATTTCGTGTAAGTTAAAAACTAGGTTAGTTAAGTAAGAGTGTTGGGTTTGCAACAAATTATAGCGGTTCGAAACGGAAGCAAAAAAATAAGAATATTCAAATTAAGAACGGTGTAAAGGTATTTCAATAGAGTGATCGAACGGTAGGATTCCCAACGCGTGTAAATCAAGATCGAAGGATATACAAGATGAAAGTAGTTATTAAAGGAAATCGATGAGCCGCCATTATTCCCCACTCCACACCACCACGACCACAACCACCAAACCGCCGCCACCACAAACACCCTCACCCTCCTCCTCCTCATCCTCCTCCTTCCTCCTTCATCCCTTGACGAGTGTTTGCATTGAAAAGTGAACGTAAAATTTCGTTTTTGTAATTATTTTCACTTATTCGATCATTGTAATACTGACGCGGGCTGTACATCTTGCGGCTGAGCTCACATATTCTTTAAATTCACGCATAATTATCGACATAATTATAGAAACCTATACGAGTATAGCATTCAAGTAGCAAGTAATAGTAATAAAAATAATGAAATAAATGTCATCTATCCTACTAAGCATCAAATCTGCTCTTTACTGTGTTACACCACCTCCTCCGAGTTTCTTGGCAGCGAAAACTGCTCCACCGGCCAGTTCTTCGTTCTTCGTTCCTACAAAGCGGACATGGCAGCGCACTTTTCAGAAGACTCCAGAAGGATCCACACTGTTCGACCGTGCAATATTTCCTCCGTAACGTCGTCTTCCTAACCTTACTTCAACCTCGTCACCATTCTCTTCCAGACTGCACGACGTAACAGAAAAAATACTGTTTGCTATCATAGTCCAGTCGCCAGGTCGAAAACAGGGCGTCTACCTGGAAAGTATTCCGAACTTAATGAAATTTTGGCACGTCATTTGGGGGTACTCTGGGAAGTCGAATCTGAGTTTTCGACCTCGAGGACCCTGTGCTAACTTGGGCAGGGGGAAAACACCACGATTTTTGTTACCTGTTTTTGGTATTTCGTCTATAACTCAAAAACTATGGGTGCTACTAACTTTTTCTTTTCATTTTTGAAAAGAGCATTAAATTTCCTTCAAATTTCACTGGTCTATCGTATTTTTTGACCCAATAGATACCGACAGACAGGCGTTCAAAATTAGGAAATGTTTCTCAAAATGACATTTTCAGCCTTACAATGTAAGGGGTATACATAGTATGTAGATTTATATGTAGATGTGTTGAAAAATTAAAATTATGAGCCAAAAACTTGCAATTTTCTGCTAAATGTCACAATGTGTGGCTGAAGTTCGGAATACTTTCCATGTAAAAGTACCTGGCGACTGGACTATTATTCATGGGGTAAGTAAAATCTTTCTTACTTTTCTTATAATTCTTATTAATTTGCTTATAATTCTCATTAGTATTTGCCACGCCAAATGTCAACACCTCATATAATGTCTAAAGGAGTAATGTATATGTATTACTTATTTGTTTTAATATCTCCTCCACCACTCTGCATTTACAGCAAAATTTATTTGATTAAATAACTTTTCTCGAAACAGTTTTTTTAAAAACATTTTCCAGATAAGCGAACAACCCTGTATACGTAGTAAACATGTTAGTTTTAAACTTTTACTTCTTTCGCGTTTCAACATGATTATTTTTGCTCAAGGTCATGTCAAGGTAACAAGGATGGTATCCACCGAATTTAGTTTCTCATTATCTACAATGTTATCGGTAAACAAGATGTACTGTTCGATTTAGAAAAATACAGACGGCCTTGATATCTTATTTAAAAAATTACCAAAAGAGTTTTTGTTTACCAATACATTTACCTCCGAAAATAGTGTAACTTCGTCCTGAGGAATTTTTTCATAGAACAGTAAATACAAAAGATATTTAGCTGTTCCCATTTGTATGGTCTAGCTTGTATGTATTTATTTATTTAATTTCGACTTCGCCTTAAATAAAACTGAAACTTTAAACTACATTTAAAGGAAAGCCTTTATACAGTGACTCGAATTAATTTTCGAACACTTAAAAAAACGATAACGTTTTTAATATTGGACTATACGATTTGAGCTTTCTTGAGAAGTTAGAGCAATTAGTTTACTACAGGATGTGAAAAGAAATTTTTTCAAAAATTGCAATTGCTCGGAATCGTAGAAAAAAATAATAAAAGTTGCACTGTACAACTTTTTTATGTGGGCCTGCATTGAAAATTTAGAAAAATACGGTTTTTAAGAGGCCGAAAATCGTGTAAATCTGCAATTTTTATCATCTTTAAACGTTGGTAGCTCATTACAACGTCGACCGATTTTATACAACATTTACGAAATTATACAAAACGTATTTTTAAAATTTTCAATATGACAGTATTTTTTCTACAAATCCGATCAATTGCAATTTTTGAAAAAATTCTTTTCACGTCCTGTAGTAAACTAATTGTTAAAAAGTTATCATCTTTTTTAGGGCGTCCGAATATTAATCCAGTCACTGTATTGATATGTATGTACTTATACACCATGCTCTCCGACTGATGGACAAACACAGTCCAATGCCGTATTTTCAATAAAGAAGAAGAAGCAGAAGGTTTTACGTAAGGTTACACGAAAGAAAAGAAATTGCTGCTATATAAGGTGAAAATTTCAGAAACCTGAGTTTTGTGGATACAAAAGTATAACAGAAAACGTATCCAAAAGGGGACGCAATGGGAACGTATATAGTATACAATATCATGTCGTAAAGTATAGAATATGGTCGGTCTAACGGTAAGTTTATTCGGGTTAATTTCCGGACGTTGCAGAGGTACAGTATGTATATTATGATTCAGCCTGCGTAATTGGAAATACCGAGTCCTCGATTTATTGTTCGACTTTGAAAAATACGATATTTGATAATTAACATAGTTGCTCGGCGACACAAGATTAATTACTTCGCTCGTAAGAAGTGTCAGTAGCCCGTAACACTTTCGGTACGTTTAGCAGTGACGTAAACACCGGTGCGATTAAACCTCGATGAAATGTAATGGAGTTTCTTCCGTTTGCTCGGCATATTTATCAACAAATAATCTCAAGGCACGAAACATATAGGCTTTCCGATAGCCATTTATACTACTTCATATAGGTATTTGCCGCATCCGATTGTACAGTCACACCTTGATAACTTAAAAACATCTGTAAGACATAAATTTTTACAAATTTTGTTCATTCCCTTCCGCTGCACTTTAAAAACCTCCATAAATCGAAATAAAACTTCCTTTAACTTGAATTATTTTCCACAAGTGTGGAAGCTAAACAACAGAAACAAACCGAGACAGCAGTAAATGTTTTACAACGTTTCGTAGAAAAATGCGATGACAATTTAAAAATACTATTATATTATTTTCGACCTATTAAACATATTAAGAAAGAAAATAAATTTCCATTTAAGTCCAGTTTATTGTAAGTCAGGTAGAAAACTTTTATATTTCATAAAGATACGCTGTCTAAGAACAATTAACTCATCTCCGAAAATTGAACTTCTCTTTCTTTAAAGCTATTGCAATCAGTAAATTATTAACTTTTGTACAAACCCACTATAAGTTGAAACCTCTATAACTCAAAGATTTCAATTCTTCCATTGAGATTCGAATTATCGAGGTTCAACTGTATTTTAACAACGATTGCGGAATATAAATATAAACTAAAATTACGAGACGACAACAATCGTCGCGTTTCATCGTTCGTTTGATTTCCAGATCGTACATAATTATTGGTAAAGAGTTAGTAATTATTGGTATTGTGTTTTGTGTGAGTACAAACTGTCTCGATCCGTGGATCGAGAAATGTAGTCGATACGTCAATGTGTAGAGCGACAGGTTGCCGTTCCAGATTCTGCTTTTGTAGTTGCCATGGAAGGATGTTCAATGAGTCGATGGCCTTGACCGGCTCCTACGGATGGCACGAATTCTTCCGGAAGTGCCCTGATTCTATCTCAGAGATCCGGTTTTTAGGTTAGAACGCTCGTCTAGCTCGTCGGAAAAGTCTGGATGGCATTTTCTGGCTTAGGATTGTGAAGGTGCAGAGAGAATAAATATAAATATTGCAAAAATAGTGCAAGATAAAAGCGTGGTCGAAATAATAGACTGGCATCGGAGCATCGAGTGTTGTAGTGTTAATAGTATTAATTAACACTACGATTATTGAAATAATAAAAATGGCTCCATAAGAAATGATTGAACAGATATCTTTAGTAGAGCACGTATTACAATAGGAGCCGCACAAATTCTAAATAAAATCAATCTTGTCATTTTTATGAGGGAACATGTACCGGTTACACAATATATTATATGTACATAGAAGAAAAGAGGAAGAGAGATCATTTTTTTCTTTTTGTATTTCAGTATTAAGCAGAGTTTAAATTTAAAAATCTATAATAAAATCTCTTTATTTATTTATGTATTTAAACAGTGATTAAATTATATTTTACAACCCCATTAATGTAGGTATAATATCAATAGGATTTTTTTTTACATGAGAACGGTTTAAGTCCAAACATCAGGAACGGATTAATGTCGTATATCGAGGTACCACTGTACCGTGTATATAAAATACAATTATTTTATTACAAGTATTTCAATTACGCAATTCAATTACAATATATTTCAATTAGCACAACTCTGATGGATGGACGACTGGCATAAGGTAAACGATGTCAACCAAGCCCGATAATAAGAAGACTGCGGATCTTTATGCATCATTATGTATTATGCGGATTTATGGCAAAATTGAGTAGATGAATTTCCAAATAGTTGAAAAATTTTAAACATTGAAGACGTCAATATATGATTTCCCCACTATTAAAAACATTAAGGGAAGAAATAACATTCAATATGGTTTCTATTTCTTGCAATCGATGCAGACAATTTTCACTTTGCATAAAGATCCGCAGTCTAATAACAAGTATATCCACAAGTGTGGAATCCACAATATCCACACTGTGGATAGCATTTTTTGTAGATGCAGTAAGAATTACAACGTTTCCCAGACTTGCCAAAAGGCGAGTGGAAAAGATACTTCCGAAAAAATACAGTTGCCCCGGATGACGAAGTGTCGGAATTTAGCTGTGCAGCTTCCTTTCCCCGCATTTAGGTGATCTTACAGAACGAAACCGCTTTGGAGAGATTACGTTATATCTGGAAAGTGACGATTATGTTGGAATGCCATGACAGTTACGATCGTGACCAGTCGCCGCGCCGTGTTCAATCGACGAAGACGCGAACAGATCGTGCCTCGTTCTGGCACGAATGTTCCCGCTATTTTCGCTTCGGACTTCGTATTGTTGCGCGCTTGCGCGATGTATCGCTTACGCTGTTCAACGGAACAACTATTTATTTTCGAATGTCGACGATCGAATCGAACCTCAAGAATTTCATTCAATTATAAAATCAGGAGCTATCGTTAATAGTATTTAACACTAAACCAACCATGACCGGTTCTAGATTTTTTATTTTACAATTATTAAAATTATGAGCATGCTTTCACAAGAGATGATTTCATAAATATCTTAATAGAGCACGTATTTAAATAACAACCGCGCAAAGTCTGAATAAATGAAATCTTGTCATTTTCATAAGGCACCATGTGCCTGTTACTTTTATAGCTCGGTAAGTTTAGAGTGTTAACACTAACCATACCGGGTACAAAATATATCTGATATACACAACTGTGCAAAAGATAGAAGCACCCGGCCATATTTAATAGAAAAGCGTAAAAAATCTCTGTTTAATTGAATAGTTTTGAGAGTATATGTGTTATTGCGGATTATCTAATACTTTAAATGCAATAAATCAATCATTGTACGATACAATTTCTACACAAAGATATTGTTTGTCATTATATCTTATAATTATACTGGCTGCTTCTTTCTTTTGCACAGTAGTATATGTTAACACTTTATCCAGCGGAAGCCTATTAATAGGATTTTCTGTAACTCTGCTGTGCCAAAAGAAAGCATAGAAATTTTCTTCTACATTGCAATCTTAAATGAAACTATTAAATGACGTTATTAGGGGTGACTTGTTAGCTCACAATGAAAATTGCTGTTGCTGTTGAAGATTCCATTAAAAAGTGTTTAGCCATGTACTATAAATTTTTCAAAATAACGTAATAATCACCGGTCGGTAATGTGTTAAATATTCCGTTTTGTCGATCGTAACGAATTAATAGAAATTAGTTTATGTTATCAATTTAAAAGATTCTTCTCGACGTTTCGATCCAGATATGGATCATCTTCAAGAGAAAAAAATTGCTTTGTCTTGATTTTGGATCGAACCTGTGCGCCGATAACATAAACTAATTTGTAGTGTATATTGTTTTATAAAAATTACAAGAGACCGAATTTATTTCGATAATTCACAATTTTTATAGTCATACGTGCTCGAGAATGAAGCAATTTATTGAACAATTTCTAATGGAAGTATCTTTATAATTTCAGTAAATAAATACTAAACAATGTGAAAGCGGTGATTTGACCGCTCGCGGTACGGTTTGTGTTAAAAAGCAGGAACGTCAGCTACGCTGTTGAAGATTGATGAATCGAGTGGGAAAAGTAGACTGGAGCGACGAAAAATTTTAGAAACGTCATAGCGACGAGAAGGATTTAGGTGGAATGGTATCCGCGCGATTCGAGGTGGAAGGTGGGAGGTGGGATGGCTCGCTTGTACCTTTGGTGGTGATGAGTACGGGACTGAAGGCAGGAACAGCTCCTTATACCATGCCACGGGTTCAATGTGTTCAGTTTTGCTATGACCGTCGACTGATCACGAGATCCCTTGACACTGACTTTCGACGTTCAACTTTACATTCCGTCGCTCGTCGTAACGGATAACACTATGGACTTCCGCACGTTCATTGTAAGTCGAGAATCATTTTTTCTTAATCTCTACCGAATACTTACTTTAACACTTTACCTACCGGAAGCCTATTTAATAGGATTTTCAATAATTTTGCTGTACCAAAAGAACGCATAGAAATTTTCTTTTACATTGCAATCTTAAATGAAACTATTAGATAACTTTATTAAGGGTGTCTCGTTAGTTCATAATGAAAATTGCTGTTAMTWTTGAAAAATCTATGGTTCCATGGCTAAACACGTGTTTAGCCATGGAACCATAGATTTTTCAAWAKTAACAGCAATTTTCATTATGAACTAACGAGACACCCTTAATAAAGTTATCTAATAGTTTCATTTAAGATTGCAATGTAAAAGAAAATTTCTATGCGTTCTTTTGGTACAGCAAAATTATTTAAAACCCTGTTAATAAGCTTCCGGTGGGTACAGTGTTAAGTTTATACGAATGTTGTTTACCGGCGTGTCAAACTGGCAATGTACAAAATTGCCGGTCGCTTCGTCGATTTCCGGGGCCACATTTAATAGAAAAGCGTAAAAATAACACAGTAACGCAGTAAGTGTACAGTAACAAATAACACAGTAAGTTTTGGAAAAGAATTCCGCTGTTTAATTGAATAGTTCTGAGAATATACAGGGTGGACCACGAATCACTAGAGATTACTCTGTTATTAGCAGTCCGATCGAAAATGTTTTCATCAGCTCTTGCATGGTTTCAAGAGAGCTTTAACGCGATTAGAAAAAATTTTTCGTCAACTCTTTTTTTTTAATGTTTTTTCAAGGTCACCTTGATTTTTTTGCGAATAAACATATAATTTTTTTACGCCTATCTGTTAGAGGATTTCAAGGCGAGTTCGAAAACGTATCATAACATTTAAAAAATTGCAGAAATGATTGCAAAAAATTGCTTTCTTAATTTTTTTTTTTTTTTTAATTTGCTATAATCACGTGGAAGTTCTTTTGAAACCATGCAAAAGCTGATAAAAACATTTTCGATCGGACTGCTAATAACAGAGTAATCTCTACTGATCATGATTCGTGGTCCACCCTGTATATTACACTGCAACTTCTCAACAGACTGTAGCACTTTGCACTTTGTCTGATATGATAGACGATGTAATCTCGGAACGAGGAATGTTATCTGAAGCCGGGTTTATAAGTATAATATATGGTCTATAAGGACTGTGCTAATACAATAAATATTATGCTTGATTCCAAATAAGAAGTTACTTTCTAGCCGACGAATTTAAGACTCTACTGCGCATATGACTCTAACGGAACTCGTTCATTGGCTAATCCCCCTACTCGTACTCCGCCGACCACGCGATCATTGGCTGCCGCCACGAATTTCATGGCTGACGTGCAACAACATGCGCAGAACAAGTATCTTCTTATTTGGACTCAAGTATACCAAAACGCGTTAGTTCCGTCTGTGGTTCCGAGTTCCGAAGAACATCTCCGATATCAACTGCGCAAATGTGTAATGTATCTTCCGCTGTACTCGCACAGAGGGCAGCAATGGTCGCGAATATTCTCTAGCGTTGTTGTCTATGTATAGATGAACGTTTCATAGACGCGCACCGTTTATTTCTCTGTAGATGATACTTTTATGCGCATCGTCGTTCGCCGAGGACCAACACGAGCTGAAACCCATCAAGTTACCCACCACCGACTCGTCGACAGAATCCAACGAACCTCCGGAAGGATACTACGCGTTCATCAAGTCGCCGAACGCGGAACCACCTAAAGTGAGACCACCGCCTTATATAGACAGCGACAAAGAATGTTACGGTACGCGATTCGAATTCGTATCGCTAACTATTTCACCGTCATTCGAGTTCGAACCTTCGTCTAATGCTTTCTCGTTTCTGTTCGCGATCGTTTAGATCCTGGGAAACAGGGGAAAGGTTACGTGTCTATACACAACATTTGCGGCGATCTCAACAAAGGTTACATCCCACGGAATCCTATGAACCAACACTTTAATGGCTCCTCCTATCCGTTGTAAGTATGACAGGCGAAGCGTCGATAGAATTACGGAACCGGGTGTAGATTATATTTTATTTTATATGCTACAGTAAAGTCGCGATCTAGCTCCCTGAGAATCTCCACGCAGTGATCCGATATGGTGCATCTTTTCTCGCGCATGCGCGGATTTCAGCCTCAGTAGAGTTAGATTCTCTATAAAATGGAGTACCTTGAGCACCCCACAGAATTTTAAAAAATTCGTATGATTTGATTCTGTAAAATTCATGTATAACATGTGTATTTGTGTATATTTTGTAACTCGTAGGACGCGTCCTGGAGTCTTTTTATCCGGAATAGATTGTTTCGGTACATTCCTGCCTCAGGGCTCTGCTAACTCATCATCCTAATATACATAGATACGTTACTGTTTTGGCCGCGCATACGCGAGAAAAGATGCACCATATCGTAACACTGTCTCCACGATCACTGTCCCTTCGTCTACCCCTTCCACTAGGGGGCATCCCCGCGAGGGGCCGCGAAGCTCGAAAGAAAGAAAGAAAGAAACGGTCCGTGTTTACATGCTGTCCTTTGTATATTGTCGACACAGTCATAAAAAATAGTTTCTCTACGCGGTCTCTGTCCCTGCTCGGAACATACGAGGTATGTTTAAAAAAAATAACGGGAACTTTGTAATTTCTTTGTTTATTACACGTGATTAGGTACGATCAGCGATTGTTCTTGTTGATAACTGATTTTTTTTCTTTTTCTGTAGCGCCTTATTGAAGAACCACACGTTGAAATTTCTGAGCAAAGCCCTGCCTATACTCAAGGCCGACGACAATCTGCCAAAGGTCGCTACCGTTCAATCTTTCTCGCAGAATTCGTGAGTGTCGTGTCTTTTCATTAAAATAGCGAGATTCAACGAAGAAGCTATTTATAAACGGACAATATTTGTAGCGTCGACACCGACGAAAAACGAAGCAGAAGCAAGCGATCCTCCGACTCGGAAGCCGACTTAGACCCGCCTAGAAGTGGCCGAAAGTTCTGCGAAAATGGCGAAGGAGTGTGAGTATTGGGAACGCGTTCGATCATCGAACCAGCCCGAATCATGGATTGTGTTTTTTCTACTTCTAATTTCTACTTCCATCAAAGGGTCTGCATGTTATACAAAGCGATACAAGGAGAACCCCTGGCTACTTCGGCAGCGGAACGCCGGGACGAACCTTCTACCCCTGAATACAGGCAACGAGCGCCATCGCAAGAGAAACCAGAGTACACCGGTCCTCCCACTCCTTGCCCGGCCAAAGTGGAATACGCGACTCCGGTTTTCGCAAAGAATTACCAAGGAGTATGGCGTTACGTAGTCCAGATACCTTACGAGGGCTACTTCACGCAGACCATAGAAGTCACTAGATGCATGTAATTTCGTTCACTGGTTCTCTTTTTCTCTACAGTAATGTCCCATTCTAAGTCCGGCCGAGGAGACTGCTCTGTCACTTCGCCTAGCCATTCCACTGGGGGGCATACCCCGCGAAGGGCCGAGAAGCTCGAGCTTCCAACATGCCGCGTAATCAATTACAAAACATGTTTGGTCGACGAAGCCACAAAAAGATAGTGTCCAGTTCCGATCTATGTCGCAGCACAAAACCGAGAATTGACTTAGAATCAGACATTATTGTATCTGTTTTTGTTTCCTCGCCTGTTCGTGGACATGTTGCCAAGTTGAGGTTCGCATCGGACTGATTCGCAGGCAATCGAGGTGCCACTATTTGGACGGTGGTTGTCTATCGTCGCCGAGATGGACCAGTCTGCTGGTGGCGGAAATCTTCTATCCCGACACGATCCTAGACGAGAATCAAAATACCCGGTTGAACGGACTCAGGGATCCGGCCGGTTCACCGCCACCGGTCCACGATTTCCAAAATTATCAGCAGTACCTGCAGAAACGTGCCGGCGAGAACGAGGCTCGCAACAACGCCGGCACGCAGCAACAGCATTGCGACGGAGTCGACGAGATGGGTTGTTTCCAGGTAAACGAGCACCGTTTCGAAACTGATTCTTTCACTCGTAATTTGTCGTTACAACAGACCATATTCTTCCAGGTAAGACTGTACTATGACTGGTTCCTGGTGCCAGGTAGCTGCAAATGTTGGCGTCCCGATTATTTCAACCGATACGTTCGTCGGAGCGGGTCGAACGTTGAACTGTGATCGAACATCGAACTTCGCGAACCGAGCAAACGATTGACAAAAGAGGGGGTTTCACCTTGACACGCGCGTTTAAAATTAAACCGGTGCTCTGTCTCGGCATCGATCCGTTGCTAAAATTTCAGTGAAATCGCACAAATCGATAAGGCGAGAGAGACCAATCGTACGAAAGCCGTTCGGTTTCGAATGTTGGATAACGTCCTGCCGCCAGAACTAGGATGGTGCGAAGCAGATGGAATTGGACAAAGTACGATGGCATCGTGACACGCGCGCGACTAACACACTAGCTTTAATTGGGGTACTTTCTTGCTTTGAGATTGCAACATTGTGCACCTTAAGACTGACGAAGTACATACCGCCGTCACGACTCGTTGCGTATGCACTTCTATACGCGCAACGAGAGACGGTGTTGTTAAGTACTTTTCATTTTGAATAAATAATATTTTATATTTGTATATACGTGCAACGACGCGCATGCTGTTCAACTCCTTCCACAGAATATTATTATACGTATCATTACGTTTTATCGGTCTTTTCATTTAATTAGGAAAAACGACTCTCTACGTTTAAGTCTTAACTACATCGATGGAAGGTTGTACGTTGATGTATAGAAACTAGTGTTGTATAAAGCTCGAGTCTTCGAAGCTCCAGAGCTCAGTCTTAAAGAGTTCCTCTATAGAAACTTAGTCTTTAAAACTGAGCTCTGGAGCTTCGAAGACTCGAGCTTTATACAACACTACTAGAAACCATTAAAACGTGTTTCTCAGGGCGCGTTACAATTTGCGTTCGCTTTTAAAGTACTCGCTTCAACATCCAAGACATTCCGTTCGGCCGTAATTACAACGTGCATACGTTTTAGATTAAAAAAGTATGTTTTCAGCTTTATTTCACGAGGATCTAAACGTTGAAAATTTGAGATTTCATCCATTATCCATCTACGGCTCCCAAAGTCGAACGAGATTCGTATCTGCTCCGTCGGAGAGTAGGACAAATAGTTAGCTACTTGATGAACTCCGTGTAATCTGGTCATACGATCTTCCAAGGTCTACTCGTTCAATCATATTCGTCAACGACTACATATTTGTTACGTAAGCAGATCTCCTCGAGATACGGTGTCGTTGAAACACGTTCTCCGTAATTATTTCAAGGGAAACATCCATTCGAAACGCTTCAACGTCCCAGTTAAGTAAAAAGTACCAACGGAAATTTATTTTTCGAATTTCTACTAGCGATCCTTATTTTACGTGTATATAAATGCATGTGGGGCACGTTCGAGTCCGACAACTGATGCGTTATTGTTTATTGTGTCAAACTGATCTGTGAACTCGTTTCCAGGATTGCAAGGATGCGGGATGCGCCTTCTCATTTCTCGATAACGTAAAGTTGGGGGGGGGGGTTTCAGTAGTGATAGGCGCTAGATAAAAGATCAATCTAGGCCATAATCGCCCTCAAAAGTCTTATTTTTACGTTTACGAGACGTAATTTGCATTATTTGGAAGCATGAGAAGGCGCATTCCGCACCCTTGCAATTCTGGATCAAATGACCGCTTCCACATTCTTTATTTTGTAATTATCGACATTATACAAATGCTTTCATTAGAAATTATTCAATAAGTTTGGGCCTAGCCGATTAAGATGGTCAAAACTGCCCTTAGAGTTTTTGCAATAGCTCTTGAACCATTCGAAAGCTGACCAATAAAAACCCATCTAAGTAAAATTTCAGCTCTCCAGCATGCCCGTGAGGGTAGTTATAGTAAATTAGATTTCGTGCTTTTCCGCTCTCGGATGTTTTCTAAAATTCTGAAAAAATATGGCACATGTCGGGTCTTACGATGCATTTTATAGAATTTTTTCAAATTTTTTGGTTGCAAACTATGGTCGTGAAAAATGAAAAACACTAGAAACGTTGGAAAAATGAAGATATCTCAAAATATGAAAACATGCTATTTTACTGTTTAGTGCCCTAGTAAGCTACCATCAAAAGCAGTGTCTTCGATTTTTTTCAGATTTTTTGTAGTGCGAGATCATTACCTGAGCACGTATTATTTATAAAAATTGTGAATGTCTTGTAATTTTTATAAAACATTTTTATAAAATTTTTATAAAACGATTAACGTACCATGTGTCCACGTGCATTTTAGTACACGTTCGAAACCGCGATCTCTAATTTCTACCCTAAATTGTACACAGTTTGGTTATGTTATGGTATTGGCATTTTGGTACTTGAAAGAGGTTAGGTTAATCTCGTTCCAAGACGGCCGTATGCTATTTAGCACATGAAATATCGTGCAAGATAAAAGCATGGACGAGAATTCGACAGGATCAAGCATCGAGGTAACGTGATCAAAATCATGACTGAGAAACCTGGAGTCGAAATCCCGCATGCACCGACACAGTACGTGCTCCTAGCCGTAAACATTATTTATAGTTCAACATGGAAGCGAATATATCGCCCGCTTTAATTCAGGGCCGTGCGGTAGATTTTCTCAGTATGATGCAAGTCTTCGAAATGCCGCCCCTTAAATGTTTTTTCTTTAAAATAACCTTCGATTGTGTTGGGTTGGCAAGAAGTTTTATTCAAGCAATGAACTTTAACGAATAAGATTCATTTTCCCTTTTGTTCAACGATCCTTTGCCAAAAAGAATAAACAAGAAAATATTTTATTGATTAAACTTAATCGCTTGAATAAAGAAATCCGGTTTTATTTCACCTTAAAATACCGAAATTACTTTTTTGCCAACCCAATAATTTAAAAAATTCGGTGAATCATAAATCGTATACATCAATATCGGAATAGAAAATAGAAAAGAATAGAAAAGCGTTGGGTAAAAATATATAATTATTGAATGGTTCAAATTGTATTTTGATTTCGCTGGTTATGCCGCCCCCTCATGGTGCCACCTGACGCGGCCGCCTTTCTGCATCATAGCACGTCACGGCCCTGTTAAAATTGTGGCAACATGAAGTGTACGCGACCTAAAAGAACCTACACGCTTGAATTCAAGCGATATAGTTCTTTCGGTTCTTCGCGAGGTTCGAGTACTTCTTTACAATGCTATGTACACGGTACGTAGGTGTTACACAATTGGATCAATACTTCGGGCACCGGAAGACGAGACGAGGGTTGATAGAGAGGGAGAGAGAGAGAGATAGTCGCGCAAGGTATCCATCGCACACAATTATCGAGCGACTTCCATATAAAGGCAAGATCGCATATTCGGAGAGTATTAACAATTATTCTGGAGCAAATATTCGATGTGGAATCGTTGCTGATTGATCGAATGCTTACAACGAAAGCTCCCGCACGCTAGCTCCGTGCGACGATTCGCCAGTCTCGCGCAGCTGTAACGACGGAAGCCTGCAGCAGGGGCAACGTATTTCTCAGCGAATCTACCGTTCTAATTCCACGCTTTCCTTTTCCGAACCACGCTAAAAACGTGTCAAGACTCCACGCGAAACACGAGCCAGTTGGAAACCTCCCTCATCGCTGTCTACGGAGCCACGCGAGCATCGATAACGTTGAAGCGGAAGTCGATTGCTATGATCGTATCTCGAACACGTACTTAACACATTATCGACCGGTGATTATTGCGTAATTGTGAAAAATCCATGATACATGACTAAACGCTTTTCAATGGAACCTTCAATAGCAACAGCAATTTTCAATGTGAACTAACAAGCCACCTTCGATAACATCATCTAATAGTTTCATCTAAGATTGTAATGTAAAAGAACTATGCTTTCTTTTGGTACAGCACAATTATTAAAAATCCTATTACATAGTAGGCTTTCGGTAAGTAAAGTGTTGATATAGCAAAATGATGTTTTCTCGTGTCGAAGGTGGAGGTATCACTTGACATATGTAATTGTAACAAGGCAAAGGTTAAACGGTCACGGTTCTAACTCGTTCGGCAAGGTACTTTGCGGTGGTCTGCGGTTCTCAGCGTCAGAATCTCCCGCGTGATTCGATATACATACACGCGAATGCGATGTATAATATCGGAACATGCGCGTACACGAGGACCAGTGACAATATCGGCTGCTGCGCCAGCTGAAACAAGATATGTAGTAGGGGAGCGCGAAGGGGAAGCGGGGCAACGCTATGCGAACATAGTCGAATATCAGGAGGGTAGGGGGCTAGTAGAGAGGGGATGAGACGAGTATGCTAGTTCAGTGTCGACCGACGGAGGAGTTTCGTCGCGTCACGTCTATTTGTCGACGAACGTAACCATTAGAGACGGTGGTTAGGACCTCCCTTTCTCGTTGATACCAACGACAACACCAGGCACGCGACCGGGAGACAATCGACCGATCGCGGCGAGAGAGTCGTCACCCGGGAAAACGGCACGGAACAGTTGCGCGGAAAAATGTGTGAACGTTGTGCGACGATTATCTCGAGCAGCGCCAGCCTGATCGCTAAAAATACGTTCGCCGAACGATTGAAGTGCTACACGACAGTCACCGAAGCAGACGCCAAAGCACAGTGATGCCCGAGTGAAGGAAACGTTTTCGTTGTCGGGTTCCCTCCCTGTGACAGCGCGCGGATACCATGAGAATTCGTGCAGAAACGCCAGCGCGTCGTGGGGGATCCGTGATCTCTCGTTCGTTCGACATGCGATTCGCCAAGACATTTCGATGGAAGAATCGTCCGTGAAGTTCGCCGGAAGAAAAACACCGAGCCCCGTCGCCTCGCTTCCTTTCTCTCTCTCTCCCTCTTTCCTTCTTCTCCCTCCATCTCTCTCGCTCTCGCTCTCTGTGACAGAATCATAAACATGCAACGTGATTTCGAGTGTGCGTAAACCGTGTGCCCGGTCGAACGTAGAACTGCAGCCAGTTGACTACCTATCGCGTAAGCTCGCGGGTATCGGATTTCTTCGTATGCATCCCCGTCGTTAGAGACCGGAAACCACAACGATGCTACCTTGACAAACGTAACAACGTATTTATTCCATGGTGTGTCGCAGCAGCAACAACGCACGCTCACGATTCAATCGAGCTAAAAGCCGCGCAACCTGACCGGGAATGAGACTACTGCTCGTCGGCGAACCACGAACGCCGAATGTCAGGTAGGTTCTAATTGCGCGAGTCGAACCCGTTCATGTTTCTGTTCGACGGTGTTTGTTGGGTCGATAATATCGAAGAAACGGATTAATCGATACTCTTATCGAGTTCGGACCTCGTCGCACAGCGAGGCATTTCGCCCGTCAAGTCGGAAAAAAACTATTTTAGCGTTGTTCATGGGCTCAAGGACATGTAATGGAACTAGTAGGTCGTTGAATTCATCTGAACGTCAGCTATGATATTATGAAATCGAAAATGCATCTTAACCCTTTGCACTCGAATATGGAACATTTCTTCCGACCTAGAATAATTCCATTCTACATATATGATTTTTCTTCAGTTTATGGATATGAAATGAAATGTTTAGTAATTGATTAGATGCCAACTTATTTAATAATATAAACAATCGATACTATTAACGAGTTCAGGTCTCGTCGCATAATGGGGCATTTGGCCCGTAATTAAAAGATAAAACTACTTCATTTAGCGTTATTTATGGGCTCAAGGTCATAATATAGTAGGTCGTTGAATTCATCTTAACCTCAGCTATGATATTATGAAATCAAAAATGCATTTTAACACACAGCTGACGAAAATAGCATTTTAAACAGTAAATAGTAAATAATCCTATTTATTTTAAAGTATGTGTACAACTTTGAAAATAAAATATTTTATATTTGATGCAGTAATTTTTGAAAATAAAATAATTTATTTGATGCAGTAATTTTTGAAAATAAAATGATTTATTTCAGGCAGTAATTTTTTTGAAAATAATATTTTATTTGAAGAATATTGAAAATATTTATGTTTTGTCTTTATTTTCAATTTCAATTTTAAATGTTATTGCTGAAAATCATGGTTTGAATTCAATACATTTATGAGTGTAAATCGTTTCTTAACGATAAGGTAGACTGTATGTTTATGCGGTTTCTCAGAGTATTATAACAATGCAAAAAGTAAAATATTTTATTTCGTGTTTCTGGTCGTTAAAATAGAAATATATTTTATTTTGTGGATCAAATTGTTGAAATAGAAATATTTTATTTTCAGGTTTAGATTGTTAAAATAAAAATATTTTATTTTCGAAATTGTATATCGTCTTTAAAATTTTATTTTAAAGCATATTTTCTTTAAGCAAAATAAAATATTAAATAGTATCTGAAATATTTGTTTCGCCAAATAATGCCCACCTCTGCATTTCAACCCTTTGCACTCGGAGCTATTTTAACTCGAAAATGGAACATTTCTTCCGACCTAGGATAGTTCCATTCTGTATGATTTTTGTTTGTTTTATAGATATGAAATTGATAGAGCAATAAATAGAATAATAGATTAAGACAAAACTATTTTATTTAGCGTCATCTATCGGCTCAAGGTCATGATATGGTAGGTTGTTGAATTCATCTGAACGTCGGCTATAATATTACGAGATCAACAATGCATTTCAACCCTTTGCACTCAGTGGCGGGTCAAGTCAATTGGAGTGGATGAATCTTATGTTAGTGGGAACGCGTAGTGGAGTAGGAAGTAGGGAGCGCTGACGTGCGGAGTGGGGATCGCTGAACGTGATTACGTACTACCGAGCGTCGCACGGCGAGGTGTGACGCTTAATATTAAATTTTTACGGATGTTAGATTACACACTATTATGCGGTGTCTCAAGAAACGTGCCGACGAATTCTACCGAGAAACGCGTGGGGGGTATCGATCGGTGATTCGATAGACGGAAACGGCTGAGGACACGATCATTCCTGACATTTCGAAAATGATCGAAACGTTTGAATTTGTCTCCGGAAGTACATCTACGCGAGTTGTTACCACGACATCGAGGCCCGCTTCGTCCGTTTGCTTAACCCTTTGCACTCCTTTGTCGAGTGTGACCCGAAAAATGTATATGAAATGGGTTTTTATATGTATTTGGTTCTTCCTTTGTTTATTTTATTTCTTATTTTTTAGTTAAAAACAAATGTAAGTTCCACAAATATAAATTACATCAAAGTTCGAGAGCTATGTTTAATATAATTGATAAACAAAATTGTTTAAAATAAGTAGCAGTAACAACTAACTTTTCGACATATTATACATAGTTTAGTACTTTTTTATAACGAATGTCCAGCTGCATCGATTGATGTATTAAAAAATACCTCATTCCATTAAAAAATTGAAGTTCACCTGCATATCTAACAAAATACTATAAAAACAAAAAAATTACATACGCCATTGTGTTGCATATAAAAAACAGCACTACTTTTCCTTTTACATTTTTTTCTAATATTTGTTTTTACAAGAAAAACGCTGGCTAGCGTGAACAGCCTGTATACATATGTACAAATTAATGTTCGTTGCTAAAAAACTTGGGG
Source organism: Lasioglossum oenotherae (assembly GCA_028455765.1). Taxonomy (NCBI): domain Eukaryota; kingdom Metazoa; phylum Arthropoda; class Insecta; order Hymenoptera; family Halictidae; genus Lasioglossum; species Lasioglossum oenotherae. The sequence continues at coordinate 10,591,399 of CM052297.1, read as the reverse complement.
TGTCTTATCTTATCATTTTGGCCACCAGTGTAAGTGTAAATGAGCATGTTTACTATCGCAATACTGATACCTAACGGTTTGAAATTTTGATCAGTTCCAATTTTTATCATTGTATCGATGTATAGTATTTGAACTCAATTTCGGTGTCTGGAAGTTTATCTTTGTATATTCTAATTGCTTCCCTCAAACACTACTGATCAGCTTTACCGTACACCATATCAATTATCTCTTGCGTTGAGGAATTAATTTCAAACTGATAAATTGGTACGTATCAAGATTTCAAACCGTTAGATATCATCAGTTTTGTGATAGCGAACACATTTATTTATATTCACGTTCCAGATTATCGATTCTGGGTCAATGCCTGCGATAAAAACTTTAATTTTCAAAGATGAAAATCATTTGAAAGTCACGTTTTTATACATACAGTTACTCGAAGTAATATTCGGACGCTCTAAAAAAGACGATAATTTTTTAAATATTGTACTATACGATTGGGACCTTTTTGGGAGGCTAGAGCAATTAGTTTACTACAGGATGTGACGACATTTTTTTTCAAAAATAGCAATTGATCGGAATTGTAAAAAAAAATACTAAAAGTTGCATTTTACAACTTTTCTTTGTGGGCCTATACTGAAAATTTAAAAAGTACGTGAAAGTTTCGTCGAAATTGGTTGATGCCGGAAAAAACGACAGGCATTGAAAGATGTAAGAATTCTTCGATATGGGCCGAAAATCGTGAAAATCTGCAATTTTTACCATCTTTAAACGATTTTTACGAAATTTTCAGTATACATATTTGATTCGGACAGATCTACAAAACGTATTTTTTAAATGTTATATGGGCCCACATAAAAAGGTTGTAAAATGCAACTTTTAGTATTTTTTCTACAATTCCGATCTCAATTGCAAGTTTTGAAAAAATTTCTTTTCACATCCTGTAGTAAACTAATTGCACTAGGTTCCCAAAAAAGTTCAAATCGTATAGTTCAATTGTAAAAAAAGTTATCGTATTTTTTAGAGCGTCCGAATATATATTAATTCTAGTAGCTGTATGTATCCAACTGTATTTTTCGCTCAGCTACACGATGCTGACAGGGGAGAAAAGTTCTTGCCAGATATTGGTTCATATGGACACCGTGCACATTACGTAAGAAGTAAGAAATAATTTATGCATCACGATAACCTGAAGAGGTATTTAGGTGGCCTTATTTAAATAGACCACCCTATATAATACTACGTACCTATGTGCTATTGTGTATACTGTATACATGAAATAATGACATTTTGAGCCACACATTGTGACATTTAGCAGAAAATTGCAAGTTTTTGGCTCATAATTTTAGTTTCTCAACACATCTACATATAATCTACATACTATGTATACCCCTTACATTGTGAGGCTGAAAATGTCATTTTGAGAAACATTTCTTAATTTTGAACACCTGTCTCTCGGTATCTATTGGGTCAAAAAATACGTTGGACTAGTGAAATTTGAAGGAAATTTAATGCTCTTTTCAAAAATGAAAAGGGAAAGTTCGTAGGACCCATAGTTTTTGAGTTATAGACGATATACCTAAAACACAGGTAACAAAAATCGTGGTTCTTCCCTCTCCCCAAGTTAGCACAGGGTCCTCGAGGTCGAAAACTCAGATTCGACTTCCCAGAGTACCCCTAAATGACGTGCCAAAATTTCATTAAGTTCGCAATACTTTCCAGGTAAAAGTAAATACCTGGCGACTGGACTAATACTGTGCCGGAGTCTATTTTGACCGGGAACATTCAAATTGTCATTTAAGGACTCAATTTGTGGCAATTGAACTAACTGAATAGCAGTTTCACTCAGGGTATCGGACAGACTAATGTGTCTACACGAGATATCATCAAAAGTAAATGTTTAAAATGATTAATTAGAGCTGTGAACGGTCCTAAGCATTGCCAATTATAGCTATAAAAATTGTCCATCATCGTTAGTATGTCGGTTAGTATGTTTAATATTGTTTTCATTCCCTTTTAGACTCCTTTGTCGACATCAGAGAAAGAAAAATATAAATAGAACGAGTTCCTACATGCATTTGGTTTTTCCTTTATTTATTTGTCTTATTTTTTCGTTAAAAATAAATACAAGTTCCACAAATATAAATTACAAGAAACTTTGAGAGCTACATCCAATATAATTAGAAAACAAAATTGTTTAAGCAAGTAATCTTTGAAGTAAATTTCAAATAAAACACTTCAAACAGTTGGGAGTTCGTTGGGAACAAAATCGATAAATAATTCAGAGTGCAAAAGGTTACAAAATCCGATGAACGCTTCAAGAGAAAAACGAACTAGTTAAAATAAGAACATTTGAAAACCAGGAGCAACATTCGACGGTATTGGTAAAATTCTCCGCGCCAAGTCTAACAACCGAGAAAGTAAATATTGAAGCAAGCGCGATAAAGATCCGACGATTGACGTAAGTTTGCTACTTGCGGTTTTCAATCTTGATTGCGACAATGCCGCGTCTTGGTTCGCTTCGCGATTAAACCTAACAGCTCGTTAGACCACCGTGCAACGCATCCGCGGTGTGCCCGGCATTATGGTTTGTTTACGATCCGACCGCGTACGAGAAACTCGCTACATATAAAAATAGATCTAGCAAGCCGCAATGTTGCATACTCGAATCGGAATGTAATCGGAAACATCGGAATTATTTTTCAATTTTATACAATAAAATTCAATGGTAAATTTTAAAAAATGGTAAAAATCAATGGAAAATTCAACGATGAAATTTTAAAGAATACAACTTTATTAATCAATTGCACATATAGTCACCATTATTTTCTAATTGTAGAAAATTTAACAATTTTTTAGTTTTAATTTAACCAAATCTTTAAAATTGAACCATTGAATTTTATTTTCAAATTGAGCACGATATTATGCAATCATCTAAGAGTAAGGGGGTCTCGTAGACCCCAACAAATGTATTTCATAAATAGCCTCGTTTTTAATTTTGGGATAAGGAATAACGCGGGATAAAAAATAAACACAGATTAAATTTTATGAAGCTGGGTCTCTGAGACTCCACATTAACCTTGCGGAGGTGAACACTAAACCTACCGAGCTCTAAAAGTAGCCGATACATGATGCTTTATAAAAATAACAAGATTCAATTTATTTGAACTGTGTGCGGTTCATATTATAATATCTCCGCTATTAAATGTATTTATTTAAGGATATTCTGGAGGTATATAAAAATGCAACAAAATTTTTGAAAATTTGACAAGATGTAATTCTTACTAAATTAATGCAATTACCCAAGTTTGGGTTCGATTCACTGCACCGTTTAAGAATTATAGCAACTTAAAGTTTGCACATTTTAACACGTCTTCTTATGGAGAATTCATAAAATTCCATTTCGAACCCTGTTTAATCCTTGAAAAAAACGCAACTGGAAACTCCAGTTTTTTTATATGTAGTAAAAATTATGTAATTAATTATGTTCAAAATTTATTAGGATTCATTAAACAGTTACAGAGCAAACAAAATTATAAACTGTTACAAAACGTCAAATTTGTCGTGTTGTCTCTCACTAGCATGGAAACACGACAAGTGTAGACCACTGAATATAGCTACAAAGGGTACAGTATTCGCAAAAGTTTAATGCAAAATATACTCATGAAAGGTTTTCATTGCCATGTATTGATGGATTTCGAATTTCTTGTACTTTTGTCTCCCATTGTACCTCCAGAACATCCTTAAGGGGGCCGGCGCGGCCATTTGTGTGCCCGCACACATCGCTAAATTCGCATATACGTATATGCAATTATAAGGTTCACGATTTTTCGAAATTACGCTTCAGCATTGCAATGAGTAGTTCAAAAGTGGTCAATTATGATTCCTAAAAGTCAGCTACAGGCGGGTACGGTGCCAAAAATGCATTTTTTTTACGTTATAGAGGAATAATTTGTAATATTCGGCGGAGAGAAATAACAATTCGGCCTGTCAGAAACAACAATAGAGAACCTCGAGCTTTCGAAATTTTGCACTAGTGGCATGACAATCTCGTTCCTGAGTTGGACGGTACAAATGTTTGAATAGAATACGGCTGATCATGCAGGTCGATATTATATTGTCCATCGTCCATGCAAACACTAAATTTATTGAACAAAAACACTGGTACGCGAAGCGGCTATCTTCTGACGTCTTGCTTACTTCGGTTGCCTCGTGACAGGCCAATACCAGTGGTGTTGGACAGGCAATATCTACCGAATATTATAAATCACTCTAATAACGGTATAACGTACGACCTGCATTATCAGCCATACACTATGGAAACATTTGTACCGTGCAACTTAGGAACGAGATTGTCATGCTACTAGTGCAAAATTTCGAAACCTCGAGGTGCTGTATTGTTGTTTCTGACAGACCGAATTGTTATTTCTCTCCGCCGAATATTACAAATTATTCCTCTATAACGTAAAAAAATGCATTTTGGGCACCGTACCCGCCTGTAGCTGACTTTTAGGAATCATAATTGACCACTTTTGAACTACTCATTGCAATGCTGAAGCGTAATTTCGAAAAATTGTCAACCTTATAATTGCATACACGTATATGCGAATTTAGCGATGTGTGCGGGCACACACATGGCCGCGCCGGCCCCCTTAAACTGCGTTGAATCAGTTATGCTCCTTACTGTATTATTTTGTATAAGTTGTATATATAAAAATTGTATATTCTTAATAAGAAAGTATAATATTGTTATTATAACGTAATTGTCATTTATTCCAATAATTCATGATAGATTTCAAGATATGAATTTTGCCCACGAATTCGGTCGAATTCGCCAGTGTGCGCCGGTTGCTCTCGTCACTGCTATAAAAAATGTCGACATCGTGTTACTTTTTGTTATGACGAAATTTGTCTGGCTGCTTGCGACACTGTAATCCATACGATAGTAGAAACAAAAAACAATGAAAAATAACAAGGAGAAATATATCAAATCATTGCTAACTTTTGAAAAGATATTGAGTAACTAATAATGGATGCAGAAAAGGGAAGTGTGCGGGTAGAACGGGTGGACTCGAATATTAACACAGCTGTTAAAACGTTCCTCACGTGTGAAATAGATTCGGGAAAGACAGCTCCAATTGACACACACAACTGCAGAGTTCTTCTGAAAGATAGTCAGGTGATTAACTACGCCAAAGATACGGTCTCACTAATTTATAACGTGTTAGTGAACGGATGGCTGGCGAGACAGAAATACGTGTGGTTCCAGTTCGAGACGGTAAGAAAATTTCGCTCTCGGATCGATTGGTGGTTTTCTGCAAGTGATCTGCCTCGTTCCACCACACGTTTACAAATAATTAGACTGTGGATTTGATGCATTTATAATAAAAATGGGCACGTGTATTCTAAAGCAGTGGACATGTTAAAAATATTTAAGGACATCAATGTATTAGTTTCAGCTGAATAGGATAATTAAAAGAAGGATGCAATTTTTATTTGGCTGCTGTGTCCTGCAATCGATACGAACATGTTTTATTTTGCATAAAGATCCGCAGTTTACAAATAATCGAGGCGCGCGACATTAGAAAAAGGAAACAAACACACGTGGACCCTACATAGATACTAGAAGGGATTGTCATCGAAATACAACGCCGGTCTTCGTGACTCGTTAATAATAATTGCTCCGAATGAAGTTACTCATTGTCTCGTAATACTTTCATGAAGAAATAACATATACGAAGACCCGCAGCGGGAAAAATAATGAGTCTTGCATTTTTCGTTGTGAACGTTAAGTTTGCAGTTTTACGTGCGTGGAATTCGGGCAAGCAACCGTGACTGGTTTCCGCGGACAAATGCATGAGTCACTGCAGCAGGAATATGGTGCACAGTGCACACGTGTGAGGCTGAGTAGGCACAGGGGCGCGTGACGTTGGTTGTCGCTAGTCGCTTAGAGTGCTTAGACCGTCTATACTAATCTTAGACTATACAATAAACCTATAGACACAGCACAGATACTTTTCCTTGAGGAAAAGATAAAGTAATTTGTGACGTCACATTTTACAAAGATGTACAGCGAGCGATAATAGTAAGTGGACACCCTTAAAAATCGCATAACTTTTTAGAAATTGGTCCAAAGAACCTGCATTTTTTTAAGATGTTAGACCGGCTAGTTCGCTAGAGAATAAGTAAACAAAAATTTATTACGATTGCAATTGGTAGGAATTATACAAAATTTAAAAAAAAAATGATGTTTTGTCAACTTTTTTATCTGGGCCTGTAACGATAATTTTAAAAATGCGTTTTATAGATATCGGTAACTTATATGCATACTGAACATTTCATCGAAATCGGTCAACATTGCAATGAGCTACATACGTTTAACCCTAAACCGCAAAATTTTGAACTAAAGAAACCATCGATTTCTCGCCCGGTGTACGTCGGTGCTGTACAGTACACTGTACACTGTAGACTCGCAGACCTAATCCCTACCTAAATGTTGATTATTTGAGAGTCAAGTGTACAACATGGCGACACATTTCCGATCGAGAACAAGTATACTGTATACAGTATACTATACACTGCATACGGTACAACGAACTGCCACCGGCTTTGACGGGTGGTCGGTTGATAAAGTGCAACAGGAAACGAGATACAAATATCGCCGCGTTTTCTTTTTCGGTTAGCATATCGAATAATATTGTGACAGCGCGAAATAAATCGTCGCGATAACAAATACCTGCGACGAGTAGGTGTAACTAAAACAGAAGCCAATATTCTGAAACCCGTCAAATGGCATTCGGTCGAGTACCTATTGTTTGTTGTGCGTGACATCCACACTAGAACTAACTGCGCGCAGACAATGCTTGACAAGCTGATAAGTGTTACGATACCGGCTTGGATTTCGATACATGGAGAACGTTTCGAGCAAGAGTCACTCGGTCTCGTTCGGAAGCCTAAGACACGGTGAAATTCCGTAGAAGTACTCCGTACACAAACTCGCTCAAAACTACAATTGTCCAGATACTTGGTGAGTTCGACGGAAATCGTGGCCAAAAGTAACACACATTTTTTTCCCCCAGTTTAAAAATCCGTGTACTAGTACTTCATTTATAAAGTGCTCCGAAAAATCCCATAGTATCAATATTGAACTAAATTGGAGTACTCCTTCCTATTTTGACCACGTTTTGCCGATTTCCGACCACTGTTCGGCGACGTGTACCCAGTATCCAGACCATACGGTCCTTCGTTGATCGTTGCAGCTAGGGCAAGCGATAAACAAAGACACCGCGTTCGCGTCTCGTTTAATTCGAAACTCAGAACTTGGAACTCGGAACTCGAAACAGCATTAACATTTTTGTAGGCTTATCGAAGCGAAGGGGCGCGCGTGAATCGCCGGAAGCGTGTATCTTATCGTTTCCCTTCGCAGCCACACATATAAAATGTTTCCTAATTAAATCTGCGTTCCAAACGACTTCCTTGCACGAGCGCCATTAATTTTCAATTAAATTTCGATGATCGTTTATCGCGAACGAACCTCGCTAGCCTCGATACACCGACGCGACGCTTATATCTTCGTTCGACGATCAAACGTAAAACACGAGTAGCAACTAATCGCAACTACCGTTCATTCTTTATTCGTATACAGCAAGTCCGTAATTCGTTCCAGCGATTTGGAACTAATTGCGACCAATAACAATTACAAAAAAAAATTATTTACACATTAGCTGGAAAACTAACCCTTCCAATGTCTCAAAAAAACTCAAGCTGCTGAGACCAATTTTGACAAATTCATTCGTTTTTAAAAGATGTACGAATACTTTGTACACCGACTGTAGACCAATCTAATTCTAAAATTACCCAATTTCCAAGCTGGAAGGTTATTAATACGATCTGCTTTGTACATACTATATGTATATGTATCATGTGTACTCATTTAAAAGGAAATTTAAAGGAACCAACTATGTTCATGGGAAATATATCACTCATAAATAGCTGGATGTCAACGCTGTACAAAAACAAACAGTTATGACACTGACAGAGAATATGAAACAGCTTGATTTTTCGATGACCCGGACAACATATTAAAAAATCAGCGAGATCAAAGGGTGTTACCTTCTTCTCAATGATTATCAATTAATATCAATGATTAATAGGACCATACTCTGGTATGACATAGTTTCACATTGATATGAAGCAGTGACTTTTTCGATTTTTGTCAATGGTTCGGCGCACCCTTAAGTAGTAAGGGTGGATTTATAGTCGAGCAGCGAGGTGAGCTGTGCGGTGAAAAAAAAGAAAAACAAAGGAAATACATATGTACTTTTTCATTAGTATGTGTCGAAATGTTGTCACGTATGTTGATTTCTTTTCACCATGCCGCTATCATCGATGCTCGCAGCTCCACTATAAATCCCCTGGTAAGTCGAAGATAATGTGCGTATCTTTATGAACCATCCGACTATAGTTTATGTTTCGCGGTAAACTATCACATTGTTAAGTACGACACTCGACGTACGTCGAGCGGTTTGCGTATGCTATCTCAAGTTTCATACTTCCAACTGTAATATTCATATACAAACTATATGAATTGTTTGACCGACAGGTGCTGATATAATGAAGCCATCCATGAAAATGGGAGTGATAGTGCTAATAGGCGTATTCGTGGTGTTCTATCAGTACCATCTGTCGACGGGAGTTCGGTTCGCGGTGATGAACGACTTCAACACCGGCGGCTCGGCTGAAGAGAACCCGGTCTTCTCTCAGGAAGACGTGGAAAGCTATGTCAGGACATCCAAGTTGAAAGAAGAAATGGTATGACTCGGATCGACCTAGTTTTCCGTCGATCCAAACCGTGAGAAACGGACGGCGATGATTCCAATATGAAACTGTTTGCAGATTCGAAGCGCGGTGCGCAGAGTCCAGGAGGCGAACGGACTGAGTCCGGACATCGCGACGTCGCTGATTCAAGAGCTGATCAATCATTTCAATAAGAACTCGATGCTCTGGCACGATCCAGCTGGGAGCAACAGTTCGAAAATGGCGCGGGTTCAACCGGCAGCGCAACCACCGCTTGGATCACCATCGGCGACCTCGAGGATCCAGGTGTTGTCGCAGAATGCGCAGGAGGCGATCGTCGAACCATTGTACATAATCACGCCAACTTATCGAAGACCGGAACAGATCCCGGAGCTGACCAGAATGTCTCACACGCTGATGCTGGTCGAGAACATTCACTGGCTCGTGATCGAGGATGCCAACGTCGCCACCAGCCAAGTCACTCGATTGTTAGAACGGACGGGCTTGAAGTTCGATCATTTGACCGGTAAACAATCACATTGGAAACGCTCGGAAAATTCTCTTAGACTAGGATATTTCTTGAGGTCGTTTTGCTTCGAATCAAACCTCGAAAGCAGACATCAAGCACAGCCTGCAATCGTACGATGCCAGCAGATGGCGAGCATTAAACTGTCGGAACGCGCTCGAAGCTGAAGATACTCGGAATCTGCTCGATTTTGGACAGCACACTATGCCAGCATAAAGCGATATTTATTCGTACGCGGAGGTATCACTTTATGCTGGCCCAATCCAGTGTTGTTAGATTGGGCGGCCTGCGCGCGCACACGCGACCAAGTGCAGGAACGTATGTGCGTCCTACAGTCCTAAGCAACGACCGGAATGCTTCAAAACCATGCGACACTATGTACCTTGGCCTTCGTGGGTAATACCGAACAACCGTCATTGCTCTTCCCCAAAAACCCTGCGCATCTGGGACCTTTCCATAAAAAAATATTTTGCGAAATTATGCGGGGTGACCAAGGTACTCCAACTTTCTACTTCACTGACGCTAGAATCGCCGCGTATGCGCGCGCAGGCCGCCCAATCTAACAACACTAGCCCGGTCTGGGTTAGGTCCTTCGTTTAAGAGGGCAGCACGGTCGCACTGATATGACGGATGTCGATCATGTATATTCCTTGTATAGTCAACCAGGTACCCACGTACGCATTTACTGCATTTATTTCAACAATTTGTTAATGTTCGCCTAAAATATATTACGAAATTTCTCTGAATGCCCATTCTTTGCTCGCTTATATTTATAGTCTTATAATGAGAATTTGTGCAAACATGTTAAATATAGAAAGGTTTTAAATAATCTGTACATTTAGGTTAATTACATAAGGGATATTATCCGACATCCGCCACGTTAGTACGACCGTGCTGCCCTCTTAAACGAAGGACCGTGCTGCTTTCATTTTGCTCTACTTCTGTCGTCAGCTTGTTCCATCGCAACGTTAGGTCAGGGTTAGATCCGGATCGACTGCGAAAAGTAGAGAATAGAGTGTAAACGGATTTCTATGATTCAGATTCGAATCCCCGCATGTTCTAGCCCCGATGCCCGAGAAGTACAAGCAGAAGAAGGGCGCGAAACCGCGAGGCGTGTCGAACCGGAACCGCGGCCTACAATGGATCAGGGCGAACGCGACCCACGGGGTGTTCTACTTTGCCGACGACGACAATACCTACGACATAACACTCTTCAACGAGGTACCCAGTTCTTTTCGGTTACAGTGATTAGAACGTCTTCATGCACAAAAATGTTGTAGAAGGGTCATTCCAGGCCAAATCGATCACTTTTTGCAGGCACCATCGTCGATTTTGTTCCAAATGAAATATGCTGTAGTCCATGTGAAATTAGGGGGGGGGGGTTTCAGTCATCATTCTGCCGGTTTCGAAGTTTTTTAGAAATGGCAGACCATCAAAGTGCCAAATCGGCCAATAAACAGTTGGCGCGCCATGACTACTGTGCCAACTCGCGTCTAGGTCGCGCTCTGATTGGTCCGTGTTTTTCGTTAATAACTCCTAAACAAAGCCGCGGATAACATTTTTGCAAAGGAAAATATTACTTCAAATGATCTCAGGAATCTCCCATTTCCGGCTGTTGAAGGAATTTTGGGACACCCTGTATATGAAACAGTTTGTTTCTCACAATTAGTATTCTTGACGCGTGTGCACGTAGTAAAACCGAGACTCGTTTCAGATCCGTCGCACGCAGAGGGTGTCGATGTTTCCCGTGGGTCTTTGCACAAAGTTCGGTTTGAGCTCGCCGATTATCAAGAACGGGAAATTCGTCGGTTTTTACGACGGATGGATAGCCGGCCGAAAATTCCCAGTGGATATGGCAGGGTTCGCGGTGAACGTGAAGTTTCTTCTGCAGAGGCCAAACGCCTCAATGCCATTCAAAGCCGGCTACGAGGAGGACGGATTTTTGAAGAGTCTCGCGCCGTTCGAGCCGAAGGACATCGAACTCCTTGCTGACAACTGCACGAAGATTCTCGCGTGGCACACGCAGACTAAAAAGAACGAGGCCAGCGCGCCTCTCGACATGAAGCTTTACAGAGAAACAAATCTCGTCAGGTTGAAGGAACAAATAGTCTGATGCTCCTCTTTGGTAAAGGTTCGATCTCGATTTCGATTGTGATCCAGATATCGATGTCGATCCTGCATTTTAATGGAGACACCTTCTGTCCATTAAACGCGTGACGGGAATCATTCGCAGACCGCGACGAACAAAGTGATTCAGTGCCTGAAGTAGTGTAACCGTACCGGTCGGCATTGCGATTATCGTTTCTTTTCGTTGACTCGATGAAATACGCGTCGAATAACGCGGATCGCGGTTGTCCTGTGCTCGGCCCGATGCTAAAAACAACCGGAAAATACGGTAGGAGCGCAGGGCATCACGTTTTCTAGTAAACTTATGTCTCTGTATAGCGCAAGCTCTTGGTTATTAGCTACAGCGATGTTTGAGTTCTAGTTGTACAATGATCGATGTGTACCCCGTAGGCCAATGACCAATTAATTCCAATTATGTAGTTCGAGAAAAGAAGGAGACTATGCGATGATCCGGCGACGAAGAAATAGTATCGCGATAAGGACGGAATAGAAAGAGTTTACCAATCAGTACAAGACTTTGCTATTACAGTTTTTCTTCGCTTTACGTTAATTGCTTTTCCAAGTATGCCTAAGAATGTCGGTTCGATGCGTGACCAATGCACATAAAAAATGTAAAGTAATCGAGGAGTGAGTTAGGTGAAGCATAGCTGTTCTTTTCTATACGGAACGATCAAATATTTATAGGTGTTCCAGAAATAAATTGCCGACTTGAGCCGACTCGTTTCACTCGAGAACGATGATATAGATACACGCGTCGCGTTGGTTGCTACCGAGATACCTAATAACTTATTTCTGGAACAGCCTGTACGCGATTACGGATAAAGACACTTACTTTTGCAGTGTCCGGATGCTTCCATCTTTTACACAGAGTGATATTTATTTATACGTAGAGTATCTCCGAATGGTTTTCATCGTTGCCGCAACATCTTAGAATACTTCAACGAATATCGTTAACGAGTCCAACGCAACGTTCAGGGTTCTTGAATTAATTTAGCATTTAATAGATTTTTTGATTGCGAAATAGCCAAATATTGTATGCCAGTTTTTACAGGTTTCCGAGATATATCGTAAAGGAGAAGAATGACGAGAATGAACGTCGTATCGATTGTATCGATCGCGAGAGCGTGAATATTCATATCGAACACAGTCACAATTAGCTAGGTAAACAAAGAATTGCGGGCGTAACGAAAGAAGGAATGGAGTAAGTTTAAAAACATTTACGACAACGCTGCGTTAACAATTTCAATTGTCGATGATATCGATATCGGATATCGGTATCGATTCAGTTGTCAACAACCGAAGGGTTTAGATACGTTGCGAAAACGTTGCACCTTAGATAGTCTTAGGAATGCCTTGAGAGTGAGAAAGAAGAGAATGTTATTCGAATCCGAGGTCAAAGTAACCGTTGACAGAGTTGCAACAAACTTCTTCTCGAATCAGCACCTTGAATAGGCAACAGCAATTACCAAAGTGACAGAAGTGATATAGGAAACTTTTGAAATTCCGTAGGTTTTAGATCTCTTATTGCTCTCGAGTAGAAAAACTTGCTGTCTTCTACTCTACCGATGTCGGTCGTGCAATAATCTCGAGTTTGTTTAATGTTCAACGACTGGATCGAATCGAATCGTTCGTTGAACTATTAGGCGCGGTGATCGATTAGCTCAACTTAAATGATTCTAATCCCGATTTGACGTTGCAATTAATTTCGATGAAAATTCGTTGTGGCGCGTAGAGTGCGAGGGAATAGGGCCCGCTCTAGGGGAGGGGGAGGGGGAACCCGGACATTTGTCCGGGGCGCGAAAATTTAGTGCCGCCATTTTAGCTGTAATTGTAAGAAAAATATTGATGTGTTAAATACCCAATTAATAGAAAATTTGCTCTTTTATTAAAATTTATATAAAATGATTTGATTTTTGTTGAAGATAACAATTATGTACCTTTATTTAAAAAATATATATATATTCTTAAGGGGCGGCAATTTGTCTTTTTGTCCGGGGCGACGTAACCGCTAGAGCGGGCACTGCAGAGAATGAACCGCAATTCAGATGAAATCGAATCGAATGGATTCGTTGGTGAAAGCAATAACTTGTTGTCAGATTAGGGTGGTTTCCGCGCGAATCTCGCGATTTGTATGAATGAGCGATAGTGTCGTTTCAAAAAGAAATTGTAACAGCGATCAAAGCGGTAAACGTAATACGTTTAAGATTTGCCATACCAAATAAATTCAGTTCGCCCGCCTCTGAACTTGCTGCATCGGCGAGTGACGTCGGTATTTTGCGCATGCGTTTAAGGGTCGATTCATAGTCATCCGGTTCCGAGATTCGGACCGAGTATTCTTACCCAAGTTTATGTAAGTGAAACCGTTCATGACCGAGTTTGTCCGTCGATATGGCCTCGCAGTCTCGAAGAAAAGTATCTGATCGGAATCGACGGACAAGCTCGGTTACGAACGGTTTCACTTAAACCTGGGTAAGAATACTCGGTCCGAATCTCGGAACCGGATCTCTATGAATCGACCCTAAAGAGGATATCCTCGTACGCGCGGCGCGTGCCACGTGCTGCGCAGAGTCGACAGATGAGGGGTGGGTGCGTTAATCAAGGAGAAAAAGCTACTTCTCTCTCTGCCAATACCGGCACATGCGCGATAGAGATGAAATGCGTCACGTGACTGGGACGCGACGGATGCGTGGGGGAATAACGTCGTAGGAGGAGAAGATAGAGTGGGGACACAAGTCTCAATCTGGCGACTCTGCGCGTACCACGGTACCAGTACTTCGATTGTGCACACCTTTTCTCGCGCATGTGCGAAAAAAACAGTAACGTATCTATATTAGGATGATGAGGTACCAGAGCCCTCAGGCAGTTATATTGGCGGGAATATACCGAAATAATCTTACCGCACAAACAGACTCCAGGACGTGTCCTACGAGTTACAAAATATACCCAAATACACTTGTTATGCATTCATTTTTTAGAATCAAATCATATCAATTTTTTAAAATTCTGCGGGGTGCTCAAGGAACCCCATTTTATCGAGAGGCTTGGGTTACTGAGGCTGAAATCGCCGCGCATGCGCGAGAAAAGTTGGGCTCAATCGAAACACTGTATGCGAACGGATGGTTTCAACCTGTTAAACCGGTGATTGTTCGGTCACGGTCGAATACGTGTGTTGAGACACAACAAATGGCGAACAAGCAAGATTTGCCGCGATAACCACGCGTTTTCAGAATAATTTAACCTAATATAATGTAAAGATTTATAGATAAGGAAATAACAAAATTTAAAGTAATCGAATATGGAGACCCAGTGGGCGAAAAAAATGAGGATTTAACCGATTAACAGATTAAACAAAGTACAGAACTGAAAGGCACTAAATAGCTAACCTCGACAATAAGCGTGACACCATTGTTTACTTCGAATTTCCGTTTGATTGTCCCCCTTACGTGTGTGTATGCGTATACGTATGTATGCGCCAGTATGTACATACGTTTAAATGAACATCAAGAATGAAGAATATTTGCTCCTGTTGCTATCAGTCTTTTGTTCCAATATTCCGAAAGCGGCCAATCAAATTCCAAATTTTCAACAAACGCGTTCGAATAGAACGTCAGGCTCGTCTCCCTAAATTCATTAGCAACACACGCAATTCTATCGCTTGTCGGTCAAAGTTTTTCGTAGTTTGCGTGCATTACAAGTTATTGGAACTCTCGATTGGTGCTAACAATAAGTTGTAAAAACTGTTGCGAATACGGTCCTCGTGATAACGGGGACCAGTGAGTTTCATTGTATTATACTAGATAGACGTAACGTAAGCTGG
Organism: Lasioglossum oenotherae; assembly: GCA_028455765.1. NCBI lineage: Eukaryota > Metazoa > Arthropoda > Insecta > Hymenoptera > Halictidae > Lasioglossum > Lasioglossum oenotherae. The sequence continues at coordinate 10,576,136 of CM052297.1, read as the reverse complement.
CCATTCGAGCCGCCAAATAATTCGTTCTCGTAATACGAATTATCGTACAATTAAGAGTGCGCTAGATGGAACCAGAGTCACCGGACGATGGGAGGGGCCACGAATTAAGAGGAATGCAGTTACCCTCTCTCTGCCGGTATCGGATTAGTCACGTGACATTGTGACACAGGCACGATCACGGTGTATTATAGAGGTGTGACGACTAAGCACCTCTGTAAGGTTGACGTTTTGTGAAAGATAGAGGTTAGTTCGTCGCTAGATGGCATATCGGACAGGTTCAAGCTTTCATGTACGTGTTTGAATGAGATTACGTGTAGTGTGTAGCAGCAGCGTGTCCATGTAGCCCATGCTAAGGTATATGTGCCACGCAATAATACACCGTTGTATGTATTGCCGAGTGCTGAATACATGAAAGCTTGAACCTGTCCAATATGTCATCTGGTGGCGACTAGAGAACTAACCTCTATCTATCACACTTTTCTGAGGGAAGTCCGAATTCCGAACACCTCTATAATACACCGTGGGCACGACAGAGACGAAATGCGTCACGTGACCAGGCCACGACGCAAGCGTAGGGGAAAGGCGTCGTACAAGGGGAATGTAGAGTGGGGACATATACGTCTCAATCTGGCGCACACTTGTACTTCGACAAACGGTGATGCTTTTTCAACTCTCGATTGTCAAGATAAGAAACAACAAAGAACATTTATTACCCGTTTAATCGAGCAAAACATATTATCCACAATAAAACCGATACGAATCAAACGGATCCGAAAGAAGCGACCGCGTTTATTCTATCGACTGTACGTTCGACGATGAACTCGGTAACGATTCTCTTAAATTCTCTTAAAGAATCAAGGACGAAAGCAGAGAGACGACTTTGAATGCGCGCGACACGTTTGTACAAGACTGAAAGCGGGAAGGTTTTTTAAGAAATTTGTCAAGCGAATTTTTCAGATGCTCTGAAACGAAGTAACGAAACAGGGTGGATCGTTAGTGGCGTTTCGTAGGTATACGTCTACAGTACTGTGAAGCCAAAGTATACGTATACAGTAATGCCCCATTCTAAGACCGGCGGAGGACACGATTCTATGTCCCTCCGCTTACCCATTCCACTGGGGGGCATACTCCGCGAGGGGCCGAGAAGCTTGATCTGCCTCAGTCGCCGAGCAATGCAAACATGCCGCGTAATCCGATATCGGGTCGGGTATATCGGTGTGAACAACTACTACTCCAATTATAAAACTTCTTTATTTTTCATTATTTTCTTATGGGACTTTCACCAACTTATTTGTGGCACTGTTCTGATTAAAATGAGGCTGAACACGATATAATTTCAACTGTATTTAGTGGTTTAATTGACGGTATGGAGTAACTTTAGGAAATAAAAGAGGAAAGCGTCGGCGAAAATTCAAGACTTAATGTATCTTCTAAAATACCAATGCGATGCTAACTCTTCTATTTTCAATTTTCTTCTGATACAAACTTTGTCGAGGTTATGTGTCACATTTTTCTGATTAAAATGAGTCGTTTGATAACCTCAAACGGGCTGTGGCTCCGTTAATTTGCAAGATTCTAGTCTAATTCTTTAAGAACATAATTTTCAAGATGTTAAGTTGCTTATTTAAAAATATGCTATATACAGCATGTGTTAAATTTAAATATACGATAAATGATAAATTATGCTTCACACGTACAGTAAATATGGGTCAAATTATATCATGTTTGGTGTCATTTTAATCAGAAAAATGTCACAAATATATTGGTGAAATTTCATTAGAAATAAGTAAAAAATAAAGAAGTTTCAGTATTGCACTAGTATTGTCTCACCGATACTCTTCTTTTGTTGCGCCTTCGGTTGTCCTTTTGTACGTTCGGCGCGGTCGACGAAGCCACAATAAAATAGTGTCCTATTCCGATCTATGTTACAACACAGAACCGAGAAGTGACTTAGAATGGGACATTACTGTACTGGTAAAGCGAGGGATCTCAATTATTCGCGTTCCGTGGAAATCGGTGCAAATGGCGTCATACTTAATGTCTTGGTTTCTACGCAATTGAGGCTAAACGTGAAAGGTGTGGGAAGGCCCGAATCGTATTCGCGAGTCAAGCTTAGATAGTATGGGCCGGAGAGAGAACTCCAAAAAAAATCCATCCAAGTATCCGGAGAGTTTTCCATACCGTTTCTAATCGCGCGTGTACGAGTATAATTATCTCGATCGTGACATATCTTAGTTACAGGATAAGCCGTGATTTTAAGTAGAACTGGAGCCGCGATTCGAACGAAAGAAAAATATATCTTCGCGGTACACATACGTGTAAAGATCCGATTCCCCGATTTCTTTTTCGTACAAAGCTCGAAAGTAACTGTAGACTTAACTTTTGCGTTGTTACGGTCACATGGAAATAGTGTGAGTCACATAAAAGAAGCATTCTGCATGTGAACGACAGTTCACGCTTAATTAGTTGATTACTGTTCCTCATAGAGAAATGTAAGAAAAAGTAATAAATAACGATGTGATATTTAATAATAACGATGTGAATTACATGACGTTTGTAGAAGTTGTCTGCTTCTGCGGATACAGAACACGCAATGAAAACAAAAATCAGAGAGGAAATGAAAGTTCAATGTTCTTTCTCCACTTCTTTTTTTTTATTACCACGATATTCTCTGAGGATAAGGTTCGTTGCTCCAATAAAATGTTTTATTAATAAAAATATAGAACTGTAAGAAATTCACTGTCAACGCGGTGATCGTTTCCATGATAATTTGCCATTTCTTTGGTTCTTGGATTAGCAATCGATAAAGAACGTATGGAATAATGAAGTAACGTGGTTCTATGAGCAGCTGAGGAATCAGGACCACGGATATCATGAAAGTATAGTTGATTTGCGTAGCAAACCTCAAATGATTGATTCTATGAAACATAGTGTACAGGGTAAATGAATAAACGGGTATTAATAGATATTTGAACGACGCGTATCTCCCCATTAGTCTATTCCAAAAGTAAAATATGTAATGCCTATTGTCGGCTAACATGTACGGGTGAACGAGAGTATTAAAGTGGATCGCTACCGTTAAGAAACCCAAAAGGCAGCAGTGAAGAATCCACCGTGTTCTAAGAAAGTTTCTGTAGGACTTCCAATGAGTAATCGTGTAAGGCCACAGAAAGCAAGAAATAAAAGCAGAAAAATAGAATAATTGAGGAAGATGAATAGTGGGTACATGGGCTGCGCGATCTCCAACCACTATACCCTTATTCCAGATAACGAATAGAAGAAACACCGAACATACTGTTGCATAGGGAAGCAACTGTACGAGAATTTCGATAATAAATGTACAAAACGACACCCATCCACGAGATGTTTCTTCGGTTATCTTTTTCCATTGTTTCTAAAAATTACATAACAAAATATAAGAGGAAATATTATAATTTCATTCTATTTTTCATCGAATTACTACTCACTTTTAAATAGGTAAAAGAACTGTACTCTTGGCTTGTTATCGACTTGGGATTTTTACGTTCTATCACATCAAAAGCAAGCTCCAGGCTAACGAATGCGACCCAAATAATGTTTGTTTGGCGAATTAGTACGGACAACAGACCTGCGTATTACGAATTATAATTTTAATTTTTTCAATTGTACCACATTCTGTTCTATCGTTCTTCTAGTACATACCTATGGTTGCTGCCATTTTAAACTTTTTGTGTAAATGCAACAGTAACATTAATAATATCGCGTTGACTGACACAACATCTGTGTAATATAGAAAGTGCCAGAAGAACAAAGGTGGAAAGAGCATAATGTTACAAGCCACCAGAAGTTGATTCCAGCTGTTCCATCGTTTTGCATGACGAGTTATCGAAATATGTTTGGTTATGTTGTAAACGAGACAGAAATTGACAAACGTTCCAAGTAAATTTATGCATCTCATGTAAAAAAACGTTACAAAGATTGAAAGGTGATAGTATCAGAGTTGCGAGTAAATACAACCCAGGTAAGGTGGTAATTTTAGGATCCCACTGAAAATAATATGTATGTCTTTCAAATATAATTTATTTCAGAGTATACACAACACGTTGTTCTCTAATTGAAATTATAATGTGGATCATTGAACGGTGAAAAAAGATATTCTTTTTATCCTATCAAATCTTCGGATTGTGTTACGATGTTGCAAAATATGAAAAACGTAAAGAAATTGGGAACCGAAACATACCTGTGTGAAATTGCCGGCGCAATACTGCAATGTCTGAGGTACGTGGAATACCTCGTCAATGAAATAATACGGTTGCACACTATTCAAATAAAGAAATAATATTACGATGCACGAGAACAGTAGGAAAATCGTAAACTGCTGTACAACTTGAGACTCGATTTTCACGGGAGCTCCCATGGTGTTTCGACTAACGAAAATAATAAACAGCTGAAGCTACGCTGTCGGGACAATGATAACGAAAAACATCGATAGACGCGTAATGCATCAGAGATCAATCAATTTCACTCAAGCGAGGAAATCAAGATATCGATTGTGCGGATCAATTTTTGCAATTACTTTCAATCGCACCAAAACAGTATCTTCGGAAGCACGTGTTGCCATTCAATTCAATGTCGAACACTTTTCGAGTTTACGTTTGTGACGTGACGTTGTCAGTTGTCAGAACTGCGCTTGCGCGTTCGCACTCATTGTCAGTGTTGTGAACTGGTACTGGAAAACTCGCGCATGCGTGGCAAATCCTGGAACGTATGTGCGTTCTACAGTCCGAAGCTTGTGGGGCAAGTTGGGGCGAACTGTTATTGCCGGGAAACTGGACACAATTAGAATATATTTATATATTATATGTACATACACACATCAAATTTTAATATAATATACGCATGTTAAGGTTTTGCGAAGCTATGCGGGGCGACCAAGGTACCCGAATTTGTACTTGAATGACGCTAGAATCGTCGCGTATGCGCGAGTTTTCCAGTACCAGTTCACGACACTGTTCGCATTTCGCTTAGTGGTTGGTGGAGAACTATCGAAGTACTATCGATGGTTATCGATAGTTCCTCTATATATATATTCTGACTCCAACCATAGAAACAGTGGGAACAGAAGGCCACCGACGGCATTTCGTCGGTGAAGAACAGTGAAGAACCTGAAGAAGACCACTGAGGAGATTCTCGTCGCGACGCATCGGTGAGAAGGCGAATTATTACGAAACCATATCGATTATTATTAAATGTTACATTCTCCGCCATATTTCAGACAATGTTTTGGCACTATTTGATACTATTTTCGTCAGTGGTAGAACTTTTAGCGATGTGGTAGTGCAGATCACTGTAAGTTCCATGTTATCCCCGCACCCAGTCGTGCCCGGTTACTGGCATCGCTGAATAGCAGAGCGGCTGGCAGTCTTTAATAGGATCTAGTCTGTGCTTCAGGCACTGAATCACTCTGTTCGCCGCGGTCTGCGAATGATTCCCGTCGCGCGTTTCTCCATTAAAATTTACGTTCGACATCGACATCTAGATCACAATCGAAATCGAGATCGAACCTTTACCAAAGAGGTGCATCAGATTAACAGCTCCTTCAAGTCGACAATGTTCGTATCTCCGTACATAGTCATGTTGAGAGGCCTAGGCGCGCCGAGTAATTTCTTATTCTTGACATTCTGCGTGCGCCACACGAAAATCTTCGTGCATTCATCGGCCAGGAATTCAACTTCCGTCGGCTCGAACGGCGCCAGACTCTTCAGAAATCCGTTCGCCACGAAGCGGGTGTATGGCATGATGGCATTCGGCCTCTGCCGAAGAAAATCTATGTTCACCGCGTACCCTGCATTATCCACTGCGAATTTTTGGGCAAGTGCCTCTTCATGGTGAAAACCCATGAACTTCCCATTCTCGAGGATCGGTGTGCGCAGACCGTAACTTGTGAGGGGATGACCCACGGGAAACATCGACACCCTCTGCGTGCGACGGATCTGAAACGAGTGTTGATTTTACTATTTACGTGTAACGCGTCGAGGATGCTAAGAAACAAACTGTTTCATATACAGTAGAATACAACTGTCACTACTTTTATGAATTTAAATACCTATGAAACTATTAAATTTAAATACACGTGTATTAAAGTATCCGCATTTTAATTCGTACGAATTGTTAGGATACAGTTACTAATTTTCGAAAGGATATAAGGGTATATAAAATAGATACTAAAATTAATTTGGGAAGCACTCCCATTAAGAAATGTAATGGACTAAAACCCTCTAGTTCATTAGAGAAGAATCTAATATGTTTTAATGTTCCGACAATAAACTATTTCTTTCGGGATAACATTATTCTCAGTATTTGAAAAACAAAGTCTATGGAAAAACACCATTCCGGAGCAATTTATATTGCGAGTACACAAATAAGTCTCCGCCGTTTGAAATCAGATAGCGCAAGCAGGAAGTTACAGCACATACATCCAGGTAAATGTTCCATAAATAAAAAATAAAGTAAAATTTTTTAAAAATCGAATCACTTTACAGGATTTGAACTCTGGTCTTCCGCGTGAGAACTTGACACGCTACCATCACGCCACGCCGGCTGTTGCTGTGGCCTACAAAGAATATTATATTTAAGGGGAGCAATGAAACTTTAATCGTCAATATCTCAAAAACTATTGAGCGTCTGCCCGTATAATGGTATATATTTGTAAACAGGAGAACGAAATCTATAAGTGTGCGAAGTCTCAACGAGATCGGTGACCCGAAGGCCGCGGCCTCTCTTTGTTAGTGGGGGGACGTTGGAGTGTGCGCATGGTGCTGAAATGGGATAGTGGAAGAAGAAAAAGAGGGGAATGTGTGAGCACCGTTTGGAGCTCAACTGGCGACACTGATATCTACTATAAAGGCTTGCACCCGGAAGCCTTAATCGTGAGAAATGTATAATGTCGAGCCTTGACAAGCCTGAAATCACTCGCATACGATATACGTACCTCGTCGAAGAGCCGCATGTCGTAGAAATTGTCGTCGTCTGCAAAATACAACACCCCCTCGGTCGCGTTCGCCCTGATCCATTCTATGCCGCGGTTTCGGTTGGATACGCCTCGCAGTAAATTGGCCCGCGAATTCCTGTACACATCGGGCATCGGGGCTAGAACATGCAGGGGTTGGAATCTGAATCATAAAAATCCGTTTGCACACTACTTTCTACTTTTCGTATTCGATCCGGATCTAACCCTGACCTAACGTTGCAATGGCAAATCGCAACGGAATTTCCGAGACTCGAATCCGAAGAAAAACAACCTCAAGTAATATCCTAGTCCGAGAAAATGTCCCGTGTGTTTCCAATGTGATTATTATTTACCGATCATATAATGGTACTCCAAGCCCGTCCGTTCTAAGTATCCAGTAACTAGGCTGTCTTCTTCTATGGCATCATCGATCACGAGCCAGTGAACGTTCTCGACAAGCATCAGCGCGTGAGCCACATTGATCAGGTTTGCGAACTGACCCGCTCTTCGATAAGTTGGCGTGATTATGTATAATGGTACGACGTTCACCTCCTGCCCAATCGGCGACGACTCGGTTGTCAAGATCGTCTTCAGTCCATCCTGCGATGACTCGTTCCCCGAAGTCTTCTGATGTCCATCCTCCCACGTCTCGTTCCTTGAGGTCTTCCCGTGTGCATCCTCCGACGTCTCGTTCTCCAAGGTCTTCCCGTGTGAATTCTCCGTCGTCTCATTCTTCGAGGTCTTCCCGTGTGAATCCTCCGTCGTCTCATTCTTCGAGGACTTTCCGCGTGAATCCTCCGTCGTCTCATTCTTCGAGGACTTTCCGCGTGAATCCTCCGTCGTCTCATTCTTCGAGGACTTTCCGTGTGAATCCTCCGTCGTCTCATTCTCCGAGGTCTGCCCCTGTGGATCCTCCGTCGTCTCATTCTTCGAGGTCTCCCCGTGTGAATCCTCCGTCGTCTCATTCTTCGAGGACTTTCCGCGTGAATCCTCCGTCGTCTCATTCTTCGAGGTCTTCCCCTGTGGATCCTCCATCGTCTCATTCTTCGAGGACTTTCCATGTGAATCCTCCGTCGTCTCATTCTTCGAGGTCTTCCCGTGTGAATCCTCCGTCGTCTCATTCTTCGAGGACTTTCCGCGTGAATCCTCCGTCGTCTCATTCTTCGAGGTCTTCCCGTGTGAATCCTCCGTCGTCTCATTCTTCGAGGTCTTCCCGTGTGAATCCTCCGTCGTCTCATTCTTCGAGGACTTTCCGTGTGAATCCTCCGTCGTCTCATTCTTCGAGGTCTTCCTGTGTGAATCGTCCGTCGTCTCATTCTTCGAGGACCTTCCGTGTGAATCCTCCGTCGTCTCATTCTTCGAGGAGTTTCCGTGTGAATCCTCCGTCGTCTCATTCTTCGAGGTCTTCCCGTGTGAATCCTCTATCGTCTCATTCTTCGAGGACTTTCCGTGTGAATCCTCCGTCGTCTCATTCTTGGAGGTCTTCCCGTGTGGATCCTCCGTCGTCTCATTCTTCGAGGACTTTCCGTGTGAATCCTCCGTCGTCTCGTTCCTCGAGCACTTGCAGTGTGCATTATCCGACGATTCTTTCTTCGAGGTCTTCTCATGTGCATCTTGCGACGACTCTTTGTTACAGATGATCTTCTCTTGTGCATCCTGCGACGACTCGATCTTCGAAATCCTCTCGTACACGAATGATGAGTTCTGATTGATCAGCTCTTGAATCAGCGACGTCGCGATGTTCGTACTCATTGTCAGTCCGTTCGACTCCTGGACTCTGCGGACCGCGCTTCGAATCTGCAAATAGTTTCATTCGAGTCATCGTCGTCCGTTTGTCGTGGTTTTGATCGATGAAAACTAGCAAGGGAACACATTCAGTGGTTTCAAGCCGATTTTAATGAATCTTATATCACATATAGTTCATTGAAAAACATTTGATTGATAAAAAAAAAACACGAGTCAAATATTTTTCGAAGAACTATATCTCACATAAGTTTCATCAAAATCGGTTTGTACTGAATATGTTCCCTAACCGAGTCATACCATTTCTTCTTTCAACTTGGATGTCCTGACACAGCTTTCCACGTCTTCCTGAGAGAAGACCGTGTTCTCGTTGGCCGAGTCGCTCGTGTTCAAGTCGGCTATCAACGCGAACCGAAAACCCAACTGGAAATGATACAGGTAGAGCACCACGAATCCGCCTATTAGTGCTATCACTCCTATTATCGTGGATGCCTTCATTATACCAGCTACCTATTGGTCAAACAATTTATAGAATTTACCACGAAATACAGGCTACAGTCGCATACTACATATAAAAAACGAAATAATGATAATAATAATAATAATAAATCGCCGCCGAACAGTGGTCGGAAATCGGCAAAACGTGGTCAAAATAGGACGTAGTACTCCAATTTAGTTCAATATTGATACTATGGGATTTTTCATAGCACTTTATAAATGAAGTACTACTACACAGTTTTTTAAACTGGGGAAAAAAATGTTTTACTTTTGGCCACGATTTCGGTCGAACTCACCAAGTATCTGGACAATTGTAGTTTTGAGAGAGTTTGTGTACGGAGTACTTCTACGGAACTTCACCGTGTCTTAGTCTTCCGAACGAGACCGAGTGACTCTTGCTCGAAACGTTTTCCGCGTATCGAAATCCAAGCCATCATCGTAACACGCGTCAGCGTATCAAACGTTATCGGCGCGCAATTATTTCTAGGGTGGATGTTACGTACAGCAAACAATAGGTACTCTCGTCCGAATGCCACTTAATGGATTTTAGAATATTGGCTTTTGTTTTAGCTACACCTACTCTTCGCAGGTATTTGTTATCGCGACGTTTTATTTCGCGCTGCCGCAATACAGATCGAAATGCTAACCGGAAAAGAAAACGCGGCGATATTTGTATCTTATTTCCTGTTCCTCGGTTCCTGTCATTGGACAGTATACAGCAGCGGCGCACTCAAGATTTAATCGACAATTTTGTGGCCTGGTGCAAGAATTGCCAAAGTACATATACATATATGTACTTCAGAAATACTGACATTGAAACTTCTTGTATCAGGCCACAGAAAGATTTTTAATGCACATTAAATAAAATCTATTAAGATGAATATAGAAATTTATTTACTGAATAAAATCTAGTTTTCTTTTCTTTTTACACAGCTCTTCAATTTCTTCAGTTATAGTTGTATCAATGCCTCTGTGTATATGTATAACAAACCCAAACCATTCAATCCTGGATGTGTCGCTGTGGATCTTAAATATGTTTTCTTAAATATGTGGATCTTAAATATAATTCTTAAGATAAAAAATGATCTTTCACTGACGCACGTCGTCACCGGAAGCGATGCTAATATTTTAAATAAATTTTAATAAATTTCAATGCATTTTAAAATACATCATTTTGACACATTTCGAAATCGTATAAATGGGATTTTTGCATGGAGCTGTTCCAACTGTTTTCTTGGGGAGGGTGCGCCAAAGTACAGTAAAGTCGCGATTCTTGTCGAGTTGGGCAAAATGTAATTTTAATTACAATTACAATTACTTACGAATTACCGTAATTTGGAATTGCAGAAATACAATTACATGTAATTGTAATTGGTAATGGCAATTACTTGACGAATCACTGTAATTGTAATTGTGGTCCGCAATTACAATTACTGGTTGAGCGAAAGTGACTGCAATTCCAATTACAATTACATGTAATTGTAGTACATGTAATTGTAATTGTATTTCTGCAATTACAAATTAAATTACTTTTGGAAAAACGTATTGGAAAAAGTATTGGAAAAACCACAATTTTCGTGAAATTGTGCAAGTTTAACGCATTCTTTCAAAGTTAAAAGACGTTCGTACCACAATCTCTATAATTATCTCATATTCTGCAAAGTTTCAGCTTTCATTTAAAAAAAATGTCATCGCTGTATCTCATATCTATCGAAAGTTCTTTGATTTTGACACAGATTTCGTCGGTTTTGCCCATAGTGCGGCGTTGGCCGGCAGTGAAGTGGGTAGGCACCTGACACCTATCGCGTACTCGGTTGTGAACAAATATCGCGACTTTATATATTTTTGGGGTAATTTTTTACGGGAGAAAGGGGGCTCCTAATATATTTTTAAATGGAAAGTATTACTGATTTTTGTTATTTTTTTACCTCTCATTAAATTCAATAGCATTTACTTTAACTTTTGTTATTGCGCATAGTTACAGAGTTATAACAAACAGTTTATCGTAAATTGAAACGTCGAAGAAACGAAAAATATCATAATGTTATCACACACTGTACTTTATTAAGTGTTCAAAATGATGTCCTTCGACATCAAAACACTTTGTGAGTCATCTTTCTTCGTCCTCGCATCACCAACTTGTATGTACGTACATAGCTAGCTGCAAGATTGCTAACCTTGCCCGTAAACATATAAGCAAAATCAATTTTAATTCGTGCGCTATAACGAATTTCCTGTAACCATGCGCAATAAAAAAAAAAGTTCAAGTAAATGCTATTGAGTTTAATGCGAAGAGTAGGTGTAGCTGAAACAAAAACCAATATTCTGAAACCCATTAAGTGGCGTTCGGATGAGTACCTATTGTTTGCCTGTGCGTAACATCCACCTTGAAAATAATTCCGCGCCGATAACGTTTGATACGCTGACGCGTGTTACGATGATGGCTTGGATTTCGATGCGCGGAAAACGTTTCGAGCAAGAGTCACTAGGTCTCGTTCGGAAGCCTAAGACACGGTGAAGTTCCGTAGAAGTACTCCGTACACAAACTCGCTCAAAACTACAATTGTGCAGATACTTGGTGAGTTCGACGGAAATCGTGGCCAAAAGTAAAACATTTTTTTCTCCCGTTTAAAAATCCGTGTACTAGTACTTCATTTATAAAGTGCTCCGAAAAAATCCCACAGTATCAATATTGAACTAAATTGGAGTATTCCTTCCAATTTTGACCACGTTTTGCCGATTTCCGACCACTGTTCGGCGACGTGTACCCAGTATCCAAACCAGGCGGTCCTTGGTTGATCGTGCAGGCCAAGCGGTAGGACAAGCGATAAACAAAGACACCGCGTTCGCGTCTCGTTTAATTCGAAACTCAGAACTTGGAACTCGGAACTCGAAACAGCATTAACATTTTTGCAGGCTTATCGAAGCGAAGGGGCGCGCGTGAATCGCCGGGAGCGTGTATCTTATCGTTTCCCTTCGCAGCCACACATATAAAATGTTTCCTAATTAAATCTGCGTTCCAAGCTACTTCCTCGCACGAGCGCCATTAATTTTCAATTAAATTTCGCGAATATCGCTAGCCTCGATACACCGAAGCGACGCTTATTGTTTCGTTCGACGATCAAACGTGAAACTCGAGTAGCAAGTAATCGCAACTACCGTTCATTCTACATATATTCGTATACAGCAAGTCCTCAACTTACGCGGTTAATTCGTTCTAGCGATTTCCGCGCGAGTTGAAACCCGAATAGTGCCTGCACGCCAGCGTGAATGCACCAAATAAGTTATTACTATCACTTTAGAAAATGAACCAATCTAATTCTAAGATCACTCAATTTTCAATCTGAAAGGTTCGATCTACTTTGAAAGGAAAATCCAAATAAATCTATTATATGTTCATGGATATCACTCATAAATAGCTGAATGCCAACGCTGTACAAAAACAAACAGTTATGTTCGCTTTTGTCACATTCGCCCTCAAGGGCCCGTTCAGACACGGCGGAATCCGCGCGTTTTCGACCGCGTGATTTGAACCGCGTCAAAATTGACAGTCGTTCGGGATGAGGCGGTAACCGCGCGGACATACAGGAAAGGGGCAAAGTTTTAGCTCAGTACGAAGCTGAAAATCGCGCGGAAATAGCGCGTATTTGATTTCCTGCGGTTCAGAGGCGACAGCCGCGCGGATCTTTAGACCGCGCGGATCTTTAGACCGCGCGGTCACGTGTGAACGCATCCATTTACGCCAATGTAAATAAGGTCCGCGCGGTTTCCGTCGTGTCTGAACGGGCTCTTACGCCAATGTAAATAAGGTCCGCGGCGGTTTCCGTGGTGTCTGAACGCGCTCTAAGAATTCACGTGAGTCGAGGATAATCCGCGTATCTAGTATGTAGTACGCAACTGTAGCTTGTATTTCGTGGTAAATTCTATGAATTGTTTGACCGACAGGTGCTTGTATAATGAAGGCATCCAAGGTAATAGGAGTGATAGCACTAATAGGCTTATTCGTGGTGTTCTATCAGTACTATTTCTCGATGTGTATTCAGTTCGTGAAGAAGTCCGTCTTCAACAAGGACGGCTCGGCCAAAGAAACCCCGGTCTTCTCCCAGGAAGACGTGAGAAACTGTGTCAGGATATCCAACTTGAATGAAGAAATGGTATGACTCGGATCGACCTAGTTTTTCGTTGGTCGAAACCGCGGGAAATGGACGACGGTGATTCCAACGAAACTGTTTGTAGATTCGAAGCGCGGTGCGCAGAGTCCAGAAAGTGCTTCGACTGAGTCCGGTCTTCGCAGCCTCGCTGATTCAAGAGCTGATCACGAAGAACTCGGCGTTCGAGCACGATCCAACTGGGAGCGTCACTTCGAAGATGGAACTAGCGTTGCAACAGCCACTTGGATCCACATCGGGGACCTCGAGGATCACGATGTCGTCATGGAATCTGCCGAATACGGCCTCGAGTATCCAGGTGTCGTCACGAAATGTGCCGAATACGGCGTCGAGTATCCAGATGTCGTCACGGAATGTTCCGTATGCGGCCTGGAGTGTCCAGGTGTCGCCGGAGACTGAGCAGTTGAGGAAAAGTGTACCATTGTACATAATCACGGCAACTTATCCAAGACCGGAACAGATGGCGATGCTAATCCGACTGTGTCAGACGCTGATGCTGGTCGAGAACATTCACTGGCTCGTGATCGAGGATGCCGAAGATCTCACCATCCGAGTCACCAAATTGTTAAAACGGTCGGGCTTGAAGTTCGAACATTTGATCGGTAAACAATCATATTGGAAACACCCGGGACATTTTCTCGGACTAGGATATTACTTGAGGTTGTTTTGCTTCGAATTCGAGTGTAGGAGATTCCGTTGCGATTTTCCATTGCAACGTTAGGCCAGGGCACAGTGTATTATAGAGGGGTCATAGCATGCCGAATCGATCACTTTTTGCAGGCACCATCGTCGATTTTGTTCTAAATGAAATATGTTGTAGTCCATGAGAAATTAGGGGAGGTTTAAGTCATCATTTTGCCGGTTTCGAATTTTTTTAGAAATGGCAGGCCTTCAAATTTTTCAATTTTTGCCCATTTCGGCGAAAACGGGCCTCGCTTACGAATTTTTATTCTCGGGAACTGTTTGTCCGATTAAGCTACATTTCTTATTTTGTTTCATTCGGAAAGTATTGGGCTATTACAAAATAATATGTTCAACCTCGAAAATCAACTTTATAATGTCGAAAAATTTAAACAAATTCTTTTTTTACATTTTTTTCGATGAGGGGCCGGAGTGATTTCAATTTTGAAAAAAATATGGTTATATTCCTTGAATGGGTACTTGATTCCCCTCGATTGCTGGCGAGAGGTACTTAGTCGTAACACCTCTACGATACACCATGGGTCAGGGTTAGATCCGGATCGAATACGAAAAGTAGAAAGTAGAGTGCATACGGATTTTTAAGATTCAGACTCCAACTCCTGCATATTCTAGCCCCGATGCCCGATGTGTACAGAAACCAGTCGGGCAAGGAACCGCGAGGAGTGTCGAACCAGAACCGCGGCCTAGAATGGATCAGGGCGAACGCGACACACGGGGTGTTCTATTTTGCAGACGAAGACAATATCTACGACTTACCGCTCTTCGACGAGGTAGATATTTAGATATACGATTAAGGCTTCCAGGTGCTAGCCTTAGTAATAGATATCGTGGTTTTGAACGTGTATTTACATATACGTATTTTAGTGCGTGTCAATTTAAGTACAGGATCTGTCCGGAAAGTAATGCGACCATATATTTTTACTAACAATTAGTACGACAGTAATGGTGTTTTAGAGTTATTTAAATCGAAATATCTTGTGAACTACTAACTTTTCGACATACATAGGTTAGTATTTTTTTATAACGACTATCCAGCTGCATCGATTGATGTATTAAAAAATACCTCATTCCATTAAAAAAAATATCGATGTGCTTGAAATCTTGTAAAAAAAATTACCTTGAAAATTTTTCCCTTGCACCGTTACATGTGGCCCTACAAACACTGTAACTTCGCCCTAAAAAGTTTTTTTTTACAACGAAAAAGAACGGAGATATTTAGGTGTTCTGTTTCTTCGGACTCACCCTGTATACTGTATATCCTTTATTTTGGTTTCGAAAATTAGTAACTGTATCGTAAAAATTAATGCGAATTAAGATGCGGATACTTTAATACACGTGTATTTAAATTTAATAGTTTTATAGTGATTTAAATTTATAAATTTAGTAGTGACAGTTGTATTCTACTGTATATGAAACAGTTTGTTTCTTAGCATCTTCGATGCGTTACACGTAGTAAAACCGACACTCGTTTCAGATCCGTCGCACGAACAGGGTGTCGATGTTTCCCGTGGGTCTCAGCACAAGTGTCGGACTAATCTCACCGGTCCTCAGGGATGGGAAATTCGCCGGTTTTTACAACGGATGGATAGCCGGCCGAAAATTCCCAATGGATATGGCAGGGTTTGCGGTGAACGTAGAGTTTCTTCTGCAGAGGCCGAACGCCGAGGTACCATACGTAACCAAATACCAGGAGGACGGATTTCTGAAGAGTCTCGCGCCGTTTGAGCCATCGGAACTCGAATTCCTGGCCGACAATTGCACGAAGATTTACGTGTGGCACGCGGAGTCCACAGAGTACCAGGACAGCGCACCTCTCGACATGGAAACTCACGGAGATACAAACCTCGTCAAGTTGAAGAAGCTGATTTCGGTTGTGAACTAGATGTCGATGTCGAACTTGAATTTTAATGGAGACCCCTTCTGTCCATTAAACGCGCGACGAGAATCATTCGCACACCGCGACGAACAAAGTGATTCAGTGCCTGAAGTAATGTAACCGTACCGGTCGAAAGTTTCATAGTGTAGAATATTATTCAGTGCGGTGAGTACATTACGTTAAATTATAAAAAATACAAAGCTAATTATTAATTTTTTTGTATATTATTGAAACCGTTCGAGTCCCACCGATTTTCATTTGGTTATAATCCAGAAGTTTGCGACTTTTTGTGACTTTCCGACAGATAAGGTCACAATGGTTTTTGGAAAGAGCGAGATAAATGATTTTTTCGAATCCATATTTATTAGGCTTCAGATTTTTAAAACTAAGAAAATGAAAACACTATCCGAATGATGTCTTTTAGTTTTTTTCGAGAATCAGATTATCGATGAAATAATAATTAAAATAAACGACAATTAAAAATAATGGTGTCTTGTTTTTCCCTATACTCTTATTTTACGTTACAAATCACAAAACATCATAATTTCTACTATAGAAATTTCGTCCGCCACGTAGGACAAGAATCTACAATGAATAAATAAAGACAATGTAATAACAAAGCCTATGTGCGTATATTTATTGAACCACTAATTTTTCCCGAACTCCCGGCTTGTCTCGTTGAGTTATACTACTGAACTTTAGAAAAATTTTCGACCATCTGGCTTGACGTTGACTTGCACTACTGAATTTCGTGCCACCTCCTTCGATAGCATATTCTTCTAATACAAAACTCAATTTTCAAGGTTTTCGAAAAATTTTCGACCGTCTGGCTTGACGTTGAGTTTCACTACTTATTTTCGAAAATTTTCGGCCGTCTGGCTTGTCGTTGACTTGCACTACTGAAATTCGTGCCACCTTCTTCGATATCATATTCTTCTAATACAAATTTCAATTTTCGAGGTTTTTGAAAAGTTTTCGAAAAATGTTCCACCGTCTGGCTTGTCATCCAGTTGCACTACTGAATTTTCGAAAATTTTCGACCGTCTGGCTTGTCGTTGAGTTGTACTGCTGAATTTCAAAATTAATATTATTTATTCCGAACGTGTAATTGTTGGTTTTCCTATTTTCGACGGCCGCGACGGGCGCGGGGATAACGTAGAACTTACAGTGATCTGAAATACTACATCGCTAAAAGTTCTACCACCGACGAGATACTCGTCAAGTAGAAGAAGAATGATGTAGTGAAGAATGCTCACATTACCCATACCGTAATTGCCTTATAATACTGTCACCGACGAGATACTATCTCGTCTCTTTACCTAAATAGAACCAGACGATATATGACATTGTTCACGCCCGGGGCGAACCAGTTTGAATGGTACATATGTTTTGATCTGAAGGAAGGTAAAATTGCAAAATGTTGTGAAAGACAATAGGTATAGGAATAGAATTTATTGAAAAATCAACATATTTATTAAATGTACAGCTATTGGCTCGATATTATCCTTTATTCATAAGACACTAGAAGTTCGTATAAATAAAGGATAATACTGATTGCCCAGGTCTCACCACGAGGAGGTTGCTGCACAAGAGACCCGAAAGGGAGTCAGAACGAATGCAATATTCCTTCTGGCTCCCTTTCTTACAACGACGAAATTATACTAAATTACGCACGCAAGCCGAGCAATTATTGTGAGCCAAAAGATTACACGCGAAAGGGGGGAACAATCAAAGCAGAAGGCTTTGATTCGCAAAGAAGAAATATGAGCCAGAGCAGAAGGCTCTGGCTCGGGGGTGACGCTAAGACAATAATTACTCGGCAAATAAAACTTACTTAAAAATTAACGCACGCACGCAACCCGAGTAATTAATTATTGGCATTGTTATTATAGTGATTTAGTGTTATGGCGATTCTATACTGATATACGGATATACTTATATGCAATATACTGATAAACTGATATGCTGAAAGCCTTTGCATCCTGATATCCTGTATCTAGATATGCACGTGTATATGTATATGTATCCACCTAAATCTGTAATAACAGATTTAGGGTCTGAACCAAAAACATTAAATCGAGCAAATAATACCAATGGCCAATAATTACTACAAGATTAGCGGTATATACAAATGGGTGTAATACAAGCTTAAAAATTAACGCACGCAAGCCGAGCAATTATTGTGAGCCAAAAGATTACACGCAAAAGGGGGAACAATCAAAGCAGAAGGCTTTGATTCGCAAAGAAGAAATATGAGCCAGAGCAGAAGGCTCTGGCTCGGGGGTGACGCTAAGACAATAATTGCTCGGCAAATAAAACTTACTTAAGAATACGCCGCAGTCTTCTTGGTTTGTCCTCTTCTTGGTTTGCCCTCTTCTTGTCTTCTTGTCGTATGTACGTAAAAATTGTTAATTTTGTTTAATCCTTTGTCGAGTAGAAAATGCATAGGAATTACATAAAAAATCACAAAGTTTTTCATATTTACTTTCATTTTGGCTTACACTTTGTGATTTTTTATCAAATTCCCATGTATTTTGTAACTCAACAATATTTTAGATTTTGTGTGTATGTATGTGTGTGCATAAGTGTCTACAGGGTAGCTAACCCAATTTTGCTGAAATGAAAACACAGTTGATTAAATGGAATATGCAACAAAAACGACAAATGACACCACATGCAACCCATACACAGATAATAATCTACAGAAACAATACAATATGTACGACAATCACAAACTATTATGTTGAAGACGTCTGAATCGTTGAAGTTTCCAGTGTTTCCTCTTCGCTGTTTTAGTAGCAAACAAATGATCTAGAACAAACTTAATTTTGAATTAGCACATAAAAAAAAAATAAAAAAAGAATAACACCTTTGCCATACAATTGTCCACTCGATGTATCCTTCAAACAAACCCGCGATTGGACCATTTTCTCGCAACGCTAATTTACAAAGGACGTATTGGACGTCCCGAAAAAAATCAAACGCGACCAGTGCATTATTATATTCGTGATGTTAATTTAATAGACATGTACAATATAAAAAATTCCCGTGCACTTTAATTTTCATACGCAACGCTACAGGAAATCTTCATGGGCCGCCATCTTATTTGTCTTACCTCAGGGACGAAGTATCTGAAACAAGTCGTGGGTTAACACATAAAAAAAAAATAAAAAAATAAATATTCAGAACAGTTGTCCACTCGATATATTTCAAACAACGCGCGAGTGGACCATTTTTGCGCAACGCTACTCTACAAAGTGTGCAATGAACATCTCAAAACGACGCGAGCAGTGCATTCTCTACCGCGACGCTAATTTATTTGATCAAGAACGAAAAACTCCCGTGCACTTTCGTTTCCTTTTACGCAACCCTAAATGGAAACGCGAGAGTAGCCATTGAAATTTATAGGGGAGAGTCAAGCCGAGTCATTCTTTCGCAACGCTAATCTACAAATAATAAAAAATAAATATCTTATTGAAAACGCGAAAAGTGCATCATTTGTCGCAACACTGTTTTTTTTAAATTCGGTATAAAAAATCTCCCGTGCACTTTAATTTCTTTCTACGCAAATCTAAGGGAAAAGCAATGGCTACGAGTATGTAGGGGCAGCCACACCTGCTGGGAGTAATCACAAACAGTCATATGAGGGTGCAGTGTGGCATTTTATTTATCGAAACTCTAAAAGGCGGGATTTTCTAGTATTTGCATGTTAGAAAACTTTCACACAATAAACGATTCGATTCAGTTCTGTGAACTCTGACCGTACACGCGAGACTATACTTCGCGACTTCGAGTATTACAATAGATTCGGACATTGCAGAAACCAGTTTTGTAGGGCGCGAGGAAAACTAAATTCCGTCGACAAAGCGACTGCACGAAACGTAAAGATACCCCGTCTTTTACCTTGCGGGCCGACGAGGCGTTCGATACGTTGTACATACACGGTATGTATGTCTACTAACGCGATCGAACCACTACGTTGTGGCGGGTTAGTCCAAAAAGTATACATGCTGGTGAAACGCAGTGGTACGTTCCCTGCATTTAGCGCTCACACACCATCAAATGGCTAAAGGCACACATCGCTACGTTCAGGTAAACTACAGTGTTTTCCGCCATCGTAAGTCACGACCAACACCATAGCTTGCACCGCATTAGATGCTAATACAATGCTTACCATGGCATTGTCGTGCATACCGCCACAGGTGACGTAACTTAATACGTCTTCTTTTTGCGTACGGTATTGTCGAACGACAGCGGAAACACTTGTTCCATTGCTGGAAGGGCAAACGAGTCGTGTGTTATGGCACACCGCGGGGAGTTGAACGTGGTAACCTGCACCGTGATTTTGCGCGAACTGCTTACGGCAACTTGGCCTCAGAACGTACCAATACGTTTCTACTCTACGTAGTGGTCCGGTGGGCGTATGCTCCACATTTTTACGGTATCAAAAAAACTAAAGTAATATCCAAATATACATTTGGATATCCATAAAGTGTCTCCGAAAAATGTTCCATGCTCCGAGCGCGACTGGTCCTGCAATGTCAGTCCTCTACTCACTACTCTAATACGAGATCGCGACTCTTATAATTAAATCTAATCTTCTAGAGAGGTGCGTTTCCCAATATGCGTGTACTTTAATCCCGCCTTAAAACAACGCGTTAGTACTTTTCGCGACACTAAAGCAATCGCGACAACAAATTCCGTTATTATTCTCTTGCAATTCTAATCGAAATCGCGGGTGCCTACACCACACCCGGCAGCCGTTTCGACTGCGACCACTTGTTCAGTCGTCCGTTGCAGCTGGAGCATGGGCGCCTGAAATGTCGAAAGACTCGAACGCAAACGCGATCCTTTTGCTGCGCAACACTAATTCAACGAACAGAGAGAATTCAACTTTTATAGAGAATTGTTATATCTTAAATATTTCTTCAAGCAGCAATAAAAATGAAATGTAATTAGAATCGCGACTATTTCATTCGCAACGCTAAAATTAAACAATCTATATTGAAATGTATGAGAATCGCGAATATATTTCCGCGACACTAACTTCGATCTCTGTTCACAATCGACTAATGCAATACCCGGGTTTTTTTCGCAACGCTATTTCAATCGCGGACGTGCCCATCTCCGCTGATCGTTGGGGCGGCGAGGCCTGCCCATGTGTACAACTAACTACTTCTACAGACGAGTACAGTGACAAGGTAGAAATAAATGAAATGACTTCGCATCCGAAGATGCGAGGCCATTGTAGTTGCCCTCTTGAGCGACATTTTGTCGGGGCCACTTCGGCATATAGCCTCTTCTTTTTCTTCGGCGGTCCGCCAAACAACTGAAACCCTAAACGTGCTCGCAGGGGAAACGATCGACGACTTCCGAAACGAATCACAAGTCTCGAGAGAAACCGATCGTTCCACTGGTGCAATCGAGCAGGTGCGCAACGTTTCGAAACCCTAATTCGCGCGCGTTCGCGTCCGCGTCCGCGAAAGCTACACGAGCAGAAAGAATCGAGCACGAAGCATCAATTCGAACGTCATGCCTCGTTCGATTTAGCCTCGAGACGAAACTTCGAGCTCTTCCGGTGACTGACTACCGTGCGAATCGCGGCCTACCCGAAAGAGAAAACGGTAGCCAGCCCCGGCCCCTACCTACTTAGAATAAATAGTCACACCAAGAAGGTAAGCTACCTACCTACCTAGCCCTATATTTAAATAATGGCAAAAGACACAAAGCTCTCCAACACATTCACAACACGATCTCCACACAGACGCCAGGGTGCAACATCCTAACACCTAGAGAGAACGTCCCGGGACGCCTCCGACACCCTAACGTTCGAATCACAAGCACACTCTAAGGTACGTACCAGTTTTCCTGAAATCGACTGACAATGGCAGTGATCATTGCGAAATAAATCAATAAATCGTAATAATATATCTGAATTAACACTGAATTAAATTACATGTAATTCTGAATATTACACGTTGTTTTTAATTCAATTGAGAAAACTACTACGCACATTCCACGAAGATCCATGTAGCATGTCACAGATCAACAGGAATATGTGCTACTGAATCTAGTTTAAAAAAGCGACGCAATTCCACTGCCTATTAACACGCACACACACAAGTGGAAAATACGTCGTGCACGATACACTAGCCATTGCCAGTCGCCACACATATAATTAATTAAAACAATATTCCATGTGCCCGTTGCTCTCACCCTTCCGAGTAGCACCTGGGCACGCGAGAGGATTCGAGCAACGAACAGGGAATCTTAATATCCTGAAAATCCTAACTAAAAGAATCTGTTAGATATTTACGGGCTAATGTTCTTGAATTCTTACAAAATGAATCAACTTTCAATTAAAAAAAAATTTAATCTTAATTTAGAAATCAAATATTTATTTATTGTAAAGAGTAATAAAATTGTATTGTCGTTAATTGTATAATGTAATAGAGATCTTAATGTTTTTGTTTATTTATTCTGAATATTTATGAAAATATTTAAAAACCCTCGGACGATCCCTTAGACAAAGCAAAGTTCCGAAATAATGGAAAAAAATACTTTATTATATGTAAAGTAGTTGTGAAAGTAATATAGGTTAATTTGCTTCATCTAAAGAATCTATCCGTCGCGAATCGTCTTTTTGTACGTGATATCAAATGTTTCCGAGCAATTCAAAGTAATTTTAAAATACAAACGATTATCTTGATGATAAAAAGTGATCGTAGTAAGTGTTCCAAATTACGGAAGATTTTCATCTTTTCGCAAATTGGATATTCAAATATTGAAATTATTTATATTTACAAAAAAAAAACGCGACGTACAAAAAGACCCTACCTAGCTAAGAAATAGATTATTTTCCGCGAGAACGCCTGGCATTCTCACGGTCACTGTACTCGTCAATATTAACTACGTAAAAAAATAGAATAATAAAAAAGACTGTTGCTTATGCACTCACGACTTGTTGGGGGGGATGAGAAGCTGCGTTAGAGTCCTGAAATCAAAAAATGAAACAAAAGATATTAAAATCGATTCGTAAAATTCCATTAAAATATGAAAAGATTTTAATGTAAATACTATTTAAATGATTTTCGAAATAAACAGTGCAGGTGGTACGCTTTTTCATTAATACTTTGAAAAGAAAATGTTGAATAATAAAGATTAATTATTAAGATATCTCGACACTTACATTCTCTCCCCCTTGAAGAAAGCACGACATGTTGCCCACGATCTCAGCTATCGATGTCGTCTCTGGTAATCAAGATGAGTAGCCTCAGGCGGCATCCAGGTTGGCAGCTTGGAAGTTCTCTGTCCTCTTAGGGTTCTATAACAGAAGGAACAAATTCATTTAATCTCAATCAATCGAGCGTCGATTATAAATTGAAATAAAATTCAAATTAAATACAAAATTTATTAATTTTTCATTAATAGTTTGAAAAGAAGACATTTATTAACACAGTATAATTGGGAAGATAATTAGTACTCACGCTCACGTCCTCTCGTGCTTAAAGAAAGTCCTCGACTTCGATCATTTTTGGATCTGGAAAGGCTCTGTAACAGAAAGAACAAATTCAATTAATACCAATCAACCAATCGTCAAAAAATAAATCCGAATTAATAGAAAATAAATAATTCAAGTTGAATATTAAACTAAAATTAATTTGAACCAAAATTAAATAAAACTTGACGACACGAATTTAAATACGATTGTGCAGTCACGACACAAGAGTAAATATCACGAGAAGGCAATACGATTCACGAATAAATTTAAATCAATGAAAAATAAATAATTCGCTTCAACACAGTATTAAATTAAATAAAAACTATAGTAAATAATCTTCATTTCTATCGAATGATAAAATACAGAAACCGTACGCACCATGTAAAGGTCCTTGTTATAACAAGGGATGCGATTGACAGTATCCGAAGGAAACTCGGAGATAACGCAACACACGTCCGTTGACTTCGACTGCCGTGCTTATAATGAACCGTAGTTGGATCCTTGAGATTGTAAAGGTTGAAAGGTGGCGAGGCGAGTCCAAATGTTTGGAAATTGCCCCCGAATTGGGACCAGCGCGGCGCGGGGGTGGGGAGGCTCGCGAAACGAAGAACGCGGTTCCCTTTGATACAAAACATTACGTCACATTCCGAGAACTGATCCACCAACATTCCTAGTCACCTTGTTCTTTGCATTAGTGGAACCATTCTCGGAACGTGACGTACATAGTATTTTGAAGGATATTTATGGTACAACGCGGTATACACCCGCGTCTTGATCGTGCGCAAAATCCCTGTCATATTTAATCGACGGGGCGATCGACTAATCGCCTCCCTTTCCCTATTCCCAATTCGAGGACAATCACCGATTGTCGGAGACTCTCTATACGGTCTCTCGCCCTCTCCACCAATGAACAATATTCGCGAGGGTAACCACAAGTACGCCGCACCGTGTCTGCAACCCTCGCGGGCCCAAGGTTTCGGCTGCGGTGTCATTAGTATGACAGTGAAAATGTATACAAGTGAATTTCCACGAGTGACCGTGCTTTGTTATTAAATAAAGTGGCCGTTACGTGGAGAGTATCGTTTTCTTGCTTCTATTTTCATTATTTCTAAAATTAATTCTGTGTTCGAGAATTATTTATTTAAATGTATTTGTTATGTGCGTTTTATTGTGCAACAGAAATCAAGTGAACCCATCTTCTATTGTTTACTAGTGTGCCCGGCACTGGAGGTATACCTGAGAAGGTTGTTATAACGGACAAAAAACGCGCACGGATCAGCTCCGAACTGGCCGATTATTTACAACCACCGCGCTCCGATAACTACAACCCCGACAGATGGACAACACGTGTGATAAACCCACCGAATCAGATCGATGGGATCATACATGCACACACACATACTTTCCTATTTTATATACATAGATTAGTAGACACCTGGTTTTTTTATGCAAAACAAAAAATCTGTGTATCAATTGCGAGGCACAGGAGCTATATATAAATTTATATTTTTCATTAATAATTTTAATGTAGTGAAAATAATATATTAATACTGTTAAAGTTATTTAATCTGTTCATTGTTTTAAATTCTATCTACTCTTATTATTTCTAAACCGTCTTATTTGTTCTTAAAGCTATCTTTTTAAACAAAATTCTCATTTTTGCGGTTTTTTTAAATATTTGCCTTGCCAATAAACTATTTAAACTTTGTTTATAACAAGCAAAAGGTTAGAACTCTATATTATTTATGCCTAAGAGCATTCGGGAGCTCTTTTTTCATCCCTTATATATATATATATATATATATATATATATATAATATATTATATATATAAAATTAAATATATTATATAATATATATAAAATTTTTATATGAATTTTATATATATATATATATATATATATAATATATATATATATATATAAAATTCATATAAAAATTTAAGAGTTTTGTAATGTTGTTTTCAATGTAACAAAGTCATTATATAACATTATAATAATCTTAAATATTATATAACACAGTTTAAATATTTTGTTGTTGAAACTCATTAATAGTTTTAAATAGTACTTGAAATATTCAAGTACTTGGAATATTACAATTTGTGCCTTGCCGAACGAGGTAGTGAAAAATGCCCTTCAAAATATTTAAACAGCCGTTGTGCCATACGATTTTCGGTCAATTTTCCCCATTTACTTGCATTAATTTAATCATATAATTTCATTTAATTGAAATTGATATTTGAGATTTTTCCCGATTTTTTGGTTCAAAATGTTATTTATACAAAGTGAAAAGCACGCAAAAATTCGACAAATGCAGGTTTTTTAGAGAAATTGAAAAATAGCATTGATCATATCTTTACATTAGCAACATATCAGAACTTTTTTTACGACAGCGCGTAAACGACAAAGAGGAACTGAGGTACGAGGCAGCCGGCACAGTTCAAAAGGCTGCGTACCGATTACGTCAATGCACATAGGAAAGTTTTTTATTTCTCATTCTTTTTTTACGGAATTACCAACGTATTTGTGAGATTCTTCTAATTAAAATGAGTCTAAATACGTCATAATTTGAGCCATATGCCATATTTACTTATTTAAAGTGTCATCATAACTCGCTATGATATAGGTTATTATAATAGGTTATTTAATATGATATATTTATAATTATAAATATTAGGGATGTGCGCGGGCCGCCCGATGTTCGGGTTCGGGTCGGGTCGCAGAAAGTCAGTCGATTCGACTTCGAATTCGTCGGGCGGGTTCGAAAAGAATCGAACAAGTTCGGACGGACGAGTTATTGCGATATCCAAGATTCAATTACTCTGCGTTCTTATGAAATAGATAATGGTCTTATGACCATTTCCTTTCTTAACTTATAACTTGGATTAAAAAAAAAAAAATTTAATTTAAATTAACCAATTTTCATTAATGCAATTATGACAGTAACAAAACGTTTCTATTTAAAATGAATACATATTTTGAACATAGTTTTTACATTTTTAATTTTTTGGAAGGTTAAAAAATCTAATTAAAAAAGTAATGAAAAATAAAAATAAAAACAGAAAATCCCCGCTGCACGGGGACTCGAAGGCTAGCTCCAGATTGCGATTCATACGCTCGACGGCTCGACTGGGCTCGACGGCCGAATTTCAGTTTCGTTTCCATATGAATACAACATGGCAAGTGCTAAAAATAGATTGTGGCTGGCGCAAGCGCACACGGATATAGTAGAGGTACGCTGGTGAGTGTAGCGCGCGGGCGCGTTGCTAACACGATACATACAGTGTCTTCTGCACCGACGAAATGCCGTCGGTTTGCCTCCTGTTTCTCACTCCAGTCAGAATATACCCTAGAGGGCGTAAGAGAACAACGAAAAATTCGTGAGACACGAAGTCCCATAAGGCTGGCAGTCGTCGGTGGTACATATCACAGACGAGTCTGTGAGAATATCTCCGCTGCTAATACCGCAGACAGTACGTCAGTGGTCCAGATGTTTTGCTAATAGTTTGAGCGTTTTGCCGCTACGTCAACTGGCTCTGCATGGTTCCTTACCTGAGCATCGAAGTTTTACCATATGAGGCGCCACCGTCACTTTGGATATCGAGTATCGACACTCGTTCAAATATAATCTCTAAAATTACGCGGGGAAATGCATTTTTGCGTGCTCGCGTTGTGACTTGCGACATATTTGATTTCTAGAATAACGTGGAAACAACGTACTCTTTCAATTATTCATAAAGAAAACGTTCACTGTAATGTCGAGATAAATAAGTTTATTGTAACTTATTATTCTCAGATCCGAGTTGAAACGATCTGAGTAATCTTGATTTTTTTTTGTCGTTATATGTAAAAACATTGACAGAATACAAAAACTTTGATACTTAATAAATAAGTAAATTGTAGACACTAGGCAGATTTCTTGTAACGCGTTATGCTAGCTAGGCTCTTGTTTCGTACAACAGAACCCTATGAAAAACATATATATTGTGTGTTCCGTTACAAGAAAAAAGTTTTAATGCACCTTCGATCTGGTACGTTCGCTTTTTTTAAGAGATACACAATGTAGGAATTAAAAAATACTAATTACCGTACCGTACGTTCGTTACAGATAATACTAACTTCGGTATAATTCGTTAGAACATTTCGAGTAAAATTTAGCATGCGTAGTAATACGAAAATCGTGTATATACTGATCAGAATTTTTAAGGTATATCAAAGGTATATCTCACAATTGAAATTATAGTGTATAGTAATCTTCCATTCTAAGTAAATTCTCGGTTCTGTGTGTCGCCTAGATCGGAGCAGGATACTATCTTTTTGTGGCTTCGTCGACCGCGCCGAACGTATAGAAGGCGTGACAAAAAATACAATGTAGTGTATCAATACTAAAACATCTTTACTTTTTACTTATTTTTAATGTAATGTTACCAATACATTTGCAATATTTTTCTGATGAAAATGACACCATGCAATTTTACCCGTATGTACTGTACATGTGAAGCACAATTTATAATTTACCATACATTTAACATATGGTATATACATATAACATATTTTTTATAACATCTCGAAAATATGTTCCCAAATAACACTGTCCAACACCAAATTTGTTCCCTAATTTCAGTTGGGTCCTTCTTATAGAGTTTTTTGCGCTGATTCCGAATCTGTCCTTAATTTTTCTCCTATACGCACAGTTTTTGAGGAACATGGCTTTGAAAAAAAAACATATTTTTAAACTTTAAACAAATATTGTGGTGTTATTATAAAAGATATTGAATTGTTCTTTACAGCAAAAAATTCTGTGGACTTTCCCGAAGACAGCGATGTCCAATATTAATACATCATGATTGTTTAAACATGTTTAAACAATCATGATGTATTAATATTGGATATCATTGTATTCGGGAAAGTCTAAGGAATCAATATTTGTCTAAAGTTGAAAAATGTGTTTTTTTCAAACTGAATTTTCTCAAAAACTGTGCGTCTAGGAGAAAAATTAAGGACAGATTTGGACTCATTGCGAAAACTCTATAAGAATCGTATAGTGGGAATCGAAATACTTTTTGGCTGTTGTGGACAGTGTAATTAGACTAGAATTTTGAAAATTAACGGAGCCATAGCCCGTTTGAGGTTTTCGAACGGCTGATTTTAATTAGAAAAATGTAACAAATATCTTGAAAATAAAAATAGTTGGCATCGAGGCAGCTCGAGCGGGTATGCCCCCCCCCCCAGTGGAATATGCAGGCGAAGGGACATAGAGCAGTGTCCCCCGCCGGTCTTAGAATGGGACATTACTGTACGTGGTTTTTCGTAAAATCTCGATCATCTCGAGAAAAAATAGAATGACCATAATTATACTTCTACAGGATCGTGGTTGTGAGTATAAAGTTTTTTTACACGATGGAGTACAGAACGTATATATCCGTTAATTTTGATTTATCGATTTATTGAAACGGAAGTATGTCTATTATTGTTCGTGATTGCAAACAAGTCTACTCTTGATATGCTTTTACACGTATCGATATATATATATCGAATTTCAAGGAAAATTTCAATGATAATTCCATCGTCTCGATGCTCGTCGACGATCGTACGTATGCGGTGATTAAACGTTGGAAAAATTACAACAAGTTGTTCGATATTGAGACACGAGATAATCGTTATTGGAACGAATACAAGTATATCTATATTTTTATTCGACCGTGATTGTTGAATTTTCCGGAGAAAAGCAATACCGTATTTCATTTAGTCCAACGCTACAAAGACTATGCGCCTTAATTGAGGGATGGTCGGTGGGGCTAATAGTGGGTGTGGTTGTAGGAGTGGATTACGGAAGTGGCGGGGAACTTATACAGTTTTACACGAATCGTAGTTTTTGACGAATGGCCGTAGAAATAAAAAAAAAGAAGAGGATCGCAGGAGAAGCGTAAATGTAAATATCATTCTTCGAACTCGCATGGCTACCTGAGACATTTTGTATCTTTCAGTCGTTAATTAAACTCGTTGCCGTCGCGGGGACGACAGGAACGCGAAATACGGAAGCACGTGCGCCCGTATGCACGCGCCACGCACGCACGCACGCACTTGTTTTTTGTCACTGAAAGCAATATCTAGAAAAAGAAGGAAATAAAAAGGAAATATCAAAAATGTACGCTTAGGTTTACTCAATCTTTTGTCTCTCCTATTGGAAAACTGAAACACGTGTATGCACGGTATACAACTAATACTTTTGTAGGCGTTCAATTCTACATATTGCTTTGAATGTTCTCATGTACTCTTGGAACAGAGAGAAAGAACGAGACACTGGAAGAAGCACATCTTTCGATATGAACAACGAATCGATGCAATTGTTGTTGGACTGCGGATCCTCGTGCAACGTTCCTCTATTATATTTCCAAAAATCAATCGACAGAACTAGAGCACACAAAATCCATTAGACTTAAACATTTAAAACTTTCGGAGACTGTTCTTTTTTACGTATTCGTTTTCACCTCGGATCCGCGGTCCGTTAGTCAGCACTTGTGGAATGCCTGCAGTCAAAAACCATATTTGAAACACGCTGAACACGCTCCAGTTAAACGAAATCCGATGTGTGAAACTAATGTATATATATGTGATCCTGTATATCTTAAGTAAACACCGTGGAGAACGTTTGCGGAATTATTTACAATCATTTTCGTTTTCCTTCACCATCGCTTCACTGAATTTCCTACGACATAAATAATTAAAAAGATAAATGAACACAATGGGACAAGAACCCATTCCTTTGCGTATGTATATGTATGTATATATATATAGTTGACGATCCAATGAAAATATCGTATCGTTCGAGTAAAAGATATAATACATTCTTGATTATTAGACGTATAAACGTTAGCCGCAATACTACGAGTTATCGGGTAAACGAGAATATAACATCTGCTCGACTTGTTCTTTAGCACGACGAAAGTCATTATACCAAACTACGGGAAACCATCGTGAACCGGTCGACTTTGTATAAAAACCAAGCTTGTGCAGACAATGAACGAAGAGCACTCCTTAGGAACTAACGAGACTTAAGCATTACACCGAGATCCGAGTACAACGATCGACGATCTTGCTCGGATTAAGCGTTATTTCGTATGTACATTATATATAATATAACATAATAGAATAAAATAGAACAGACAACAGGTAACCCTCTGATAACAAGGGGTTCTGTGTTAGGGATAGCATGCAGACAATAGGGCTGTTTGTTTCCAGACATTTTATTGTTTTACTGCAAGAAGAAAAAAGATGGAAAGCAAGAACAAAGAAGAAAAAAACGGAAAAATTTCCCGACTTCAGCTCTGAGATACGACTCGTGAATTATACGATTGATTTATCGGTTGCTCATTTGTTCTTTTATTTTCCGACGCATTTGTCGTCGTGTGTCTTTACAGTTTCAGTCTATCGCGATAAAAGCTCGTGCGCGTTCGACACATTCTGCACTTCGTTATCAGGAGATTACCTGTGTAAAACTATAATTTCGGGGGTACGTTTGCGTATTGTTTCTTGTAAAATTAAATAATTCATCGATTACTTCGGAACTATGTATATATATATAAAAAAGAAACGTGGCCCTGTTTAATCGCGCAGCGAACCGCTTGGTGGTCGAAGACAAGACGAACGATGAATTGGCTATCGGTGCACGACCGTTCGACAAGCATCTCCGAAGGATTTTCGAGAAAGAGCGATTTGCGTTTCACAGTGGGGTATTTGACTGAAAAACGGGAATAATATATTGTAGCGTTGTTTATGGGCTCAGGGACATAAAACAGTAGGTCGTTGGATTGGTCTTGACGCCAGCTATAACGTTATGAAATAAGAAATATATCTTACCCTTTGAGAAACCCAAATAATTTTTTATTTTTTGTAGAGAAAAAATTTTCTTCGAGATTTTAAATACAGAATTTTGTACATGTTTAAGTACTGTTCAAAAGTAGTGATAACGAAATGCTTCGAGCACGATGTACAGAGTTCAGGCAGGTGTACAAACTCTTCACAGATTTCATTCTGTTATCATCTAAATTAATACTGTTATTAATATTTGAACATTACCAATCATTCTGTAAGTTTTCCCTTCGATTTCAAAACTTTATTGATGATTTTGGTAAAACATTCCGCTGTATTCCGCACTCTTTCTTACACCATTACATTCGATAAAGGTTTACGATCATAGCCTAAGAAGAATTGGTTCCGAATCATTCTGAATTGGGGAGTTATAAGTAGACTGCGGATCTTTATGCAAAATAAAAATGTTTTGCATTGATTGTGGGAAGCAGGAATAACATAAAAATTGATTTCATCCCTTAACGACTTTTTCACATTAAAAACAACATTAAGACATTCTTGAATTTTTTCAATCTCTTACTGTTTTATATTTAACTCAACCAATTTCTTCATAAATGCATAAAGATCCACAGTCTAGTTATAAGTATGCGATTATAGTGGAGCAGCGAGGCGAGCTGTGCGGTGAACAAAAACGGATAGTAACGAGGAACAAAGAAAACACATATGTACTTTTTCGTTAGTACGTGTCGAAATGCTGTCACGAATGTTGGTTTGTTTTCACCGCGCCGCTATCATCGATGCTCGCCGCTCCACTATAACTGCACCCGAACTAATTTAAGTAAAAATGAGCATTGAAAGTCGCGAGTTTCGTTTTGAAATCGAAAAAAAAAACTTACAGAATGATTGGTAACGTTCAAATATTACTAACAATACTAATTTAGATGATAACAGAATGAAATCTGTGAAGAGTTCGTACACCTATCTTAATTCTATACGTCGTAATCGAAGCATTTCATTATCACTACTTCTCAAGAGTTCGGACAATCTAACGACAAATTGTTTCGAATAAAAGTTTTACAGTACTTAAACATGTACAAAGTTCTATATTTCAAATTTCGAAAAAAAATCTTTTTTCCACGAAAAATAAAAATTATTTTGTTTCTTTTTCAATGTTAAAATACATTTTCTATCTCATAATGTTATAGCTGACGTCGAGACGAATTCAACGACCTACTTTTTTATGTCCCTGAGCCGATAAATAACGCTACAATATTTTATTCCCGTTTTTCAGCCAAATACCCGACTCTGGAGCGGTTCGTTCCGAGGATCAAACAGCCAATTAAAACGGGGAACGTGTAAAGGTAATGGAATTCTGACAGAATAGTCCAAGTACATTAAAAGTAGAGGATTAATCCTACTAACCGGAAGTCGACGCGCAATAGAAAACGTTACAAACTCGAGACACCGTGCGTCCATGTACGCGTCACGCTCACGCATCGTCCGCGTTTGTATCCGCACCCTGCATCTGTACATTGTAATCAATACAAATCAGCTAGATACACGAACCGC
Organism: Lasioglossum oenotherae; assembly: GCA_028455765.1. Taxonomy (NCBI): domain Eukaryota; kingdom Metazoa; phylum Arthropoda; class Insecta; order Hymenoptera; family Halictidae; genus Lasioglossum; species Lasioglossum oenotherae. The sequence continues at coordinate 10,543,280 of CM052297.1, read as the reverse complement.
AACGTAATCTTATTGAAACGCGCCGTACTACACCCCCCCCCCTCTTTCTTGTCACTTTTTCACCGTAAATAGTACGACGAAAAAGTCGACTCGTGTGATTATCGATTATGTACAATCGTTTTTACTCTCTAAACCATAAATAACGAACAAAAATATCACTTACTTAAAAGAGAACGCAAAATTAACGGGTACGGATTCATTCAATGAGATTAAGATCGACATGATGCTATGGATGTACACGAATATGTTCTCGTAGAATTTATTAGTATCAGTTTTGCTGGATGGTTCTCGTAGAAGCTGTATTATGTAAACCCTACATTGAATCGAATCGAATTGAACCGAGTTCGCCATTGAAATCGAATGAATAAATAACAGGCAATGCCACAGAGTGCTCCATTATCGTAACATCAACGAAATATTGCTTTTTTGCACATTTCGCCGTTTTGTACAGTGTGTATCGTGCGCCAAGTATTGCCGAGTGTCTTCTCTGAAATTATATTCGACGACTAAAGTATGAAATCGTGACACGGTCGAGGACACCTCCGGTTACTCTTCGAAACGGAACGATGCACGATGGAGTTTTTTTCATAGCTCGGCTGTTCCGCTCGACAACGCCGAATATCGCAAAAATTCCAAATTACAAAATCGATTTAGCCGTGTGGAAAAAAGAAAATAAACGGCTAATTCTGAGATGAAATAATTTCGGAGAAAACAGAGTAGACGCGTCGCTTTACGCGACACACCTCGCACACGCTCGGGAACATCGTACATTATATTCTAAAAATCGTCGTGTAAAAATGTCGCTCGAGGTTGAAAATCAACCAAGCCGATTCCGAGATAGTATACAAGCGTATCGAATAGAAAGCAAAGAAGAATAAGAACAAACGATCGAATTGTTGCTCGGATCGCAGGCGAGATACAGGACAGCCACGTTCGATCGTGAAATCTTCTGTGGCGCGTCGTACGATAACAGAATCTCGAGTATACAACAAGAGAAAGAATAAGAAAACCATGGCTCGGGTCCTCGACGATCGAGAACGCCGATTATTGGAATTATTACGAATCGTTTCGATGTACAAAGAGGATTCTGAATAAAGCAGCAGAGAAAAAGATCGGATTCGATCTGTCTGTCCTGTAGCTAATCTGCGCCCTCGTCGTCGAGCGTGTCGATACACAAGAGACGATACCGTTGGGAGCTCTCGTAAAACGTTTACGACGTTGTTGATGTTGCGCGGTGAGATACATAGTACGTACGATGGCTGTATTGTCGTTAAAAAATATCATTTGTTTTCGAATACGTTTGGCAAGCATGCACTTCGCTGGATCTGGAAGATCGAATCTTCGAGCGGGCAATTAAATAGAGGGCGACTATGTGAAAAATGACATGATGACTACGAGAGGACGGTTCGCAGTTTCCTCCAGCGTGCCTCCCACTCTGACTTGTTTCTCCTGGCACACCGTCCAACTCCAACTCCGAGTCCGAGTCCAAGTTCGAGTACGAGTCGGAGGCCGAGACAAAGTCCAAGTCCGATTCCGAGTCCTAGTCCTAGACCTAATCGTAGACCGAGTTCAAGTCCGAGTCCAAGTGTCAGCCCGTTCATGTATGTGAAGTTGTTGGCGCTCTTGTTTTTGTGGGCAACGTTCGAGTGGACACCGATCAGACTGACGACGTATAAAATTCGAACGGCGGACGAGAGTGGTAGTGGTAGTGGTGGTTTGCTTCCTGGAGAACTGAACACCATGCTGCGGCACTGTTTGCTGTTACGGTTGCCGGTGATTCCGCTACCGATGCCGCGGTGTCCATGATCGCTAGATTGTTTCGCCGTCTGGGAATAGTCACCGCAAAATGATTTCGCCATTGATCATTGCCGATACGTTTGGGAGGATATGCCGTTACCAGGTGTCACGTAATCGCCGATCATCAAGCTGGGATTCACTGGATAATGCGAGGTATTCCCAAGGACCAGCGATTGCTGGAAAGTAACACCAAGCTGTAGCGCGAAAGACCACGCAGGCAGGCGTACACTTTAGTATCCTTTCGCACATTAACATGTATAATAGGGGAGTTTATGCTTTGAATGTTTAGCGAGCTATTATTCTAAAACGGAAACGTACAACGCATAGAAGGGCCGCAGATTTACATGATTCTCTAGGCGTTCGAGAGCGCGCGACGATTCATCGGATAATATTTTTGAAAACGCGGCGCGATGCGACGCGGTGCGGTGCGGTGCGGTGCAACCTTCGGGTAATTAGCTCGCTGGTAATCGAAGTGGTGTTAGTCATGTTAGAGACTTACCGTAGCGGGAGACGTGAACATGTTCGGAGTAATCCCACCGCCTATCAGTTGCGCCGCTTGTGTACTCGTCGCTGTGCCACCCACCCGTCCCCGACCGGTGCTCGAGATCGAACCGGGATGAATATTCGGTTGGCCTCCTGGACGAAACGCGTCGACTAAGTAAATAACGTTGTTCCTATCGGAAAGGTCTGTGTCGGAGTTACGGTTTTACCTATCGCGAGTAAATTGCCGGGATTGACCGCAGTCGCGTCCATGGAAACTTCACCGAGACCGTTAACCGACATTCCGTTGACCATGTTAACCGCTTGCCTAGCGCCCTGCGCGTCCAATGTTGTCCAATAGGATTCGCTGGGCGAGGTGTTATTTAAACCTGGAGGGGGGCTGCACGGCTGTACCTGTATACCTGAAGTACGGATTCTTCAGATCCAACGTGTTACTACTGCTTTCCATATTTGTCCCTTCGAGCTTCAAATCTATTGTCACGTCATAGGATTGTCTGAAATTCGTAGCGTTCTCGTGAATCATTCTACGTTACTATTATTGCACACGATCGTTATTGTACGTATACGTTAACTTAATTGCACCTTTTGTTCGCTATAAGAATGACCTTTCCGGATAACAGCTGACCACTTTTACAGAATAATGGATTCTCCAGAAGGCAACGCACTTGGTACCAATGCGTAAGGGGTTCTGTGGGAGCTGTGCTTAGCCAAACTTGTTGCGTCGATCCAATAAATGCAACGTCGAACCAAAATGCAAGACCGTGACACGTGCCGCTTTCCAATATGTGAAAATCAACATCGATTTCTGCAAAATACATCGATTAATTCTCGTTACTCGCATCTCCGAAAGATCAGCACGCACGATAGGAATATACGAAGTTTCACCTATTCTATGTAAGTCAGTCTCATTAGCGGTTTGGAAGTCTACTATATGCCTGATGGATTTGGCCATACAAATTCTTATATCAAAGGTATCGACGATTGGTTGTCTAAAGTATTCTTTAATCGCGTTGTTCCTCATCGCGGACAAGTCCACACCATGAAAACATGTCTGATACCAAAAATTGGCCTTATTGAATTGCTCCATGTAAAGGTTCTCGTCGGAAAACGGTGCGATGTGAAGATCACCGCGCAACGGAAACATTCTTCCACCTGTGTCGACACGATTCGATTAGCTTTGTTAATGTTACTAAATTAAACGAAAGCGTGATTTGCAAGTATTTACCTGGTTGTAACCATTTCTTCGCGTGAAGGTAAGTTTCGAGCATTCTTTCATTGTATAACATGTAACCCATAGGCTCGCTGACTATGCAATCTACTAATTCGGGTAATTCGATTTCTTCTATTTTACCAGCTATCACGATGATCTTATCCGATAAATTGTTCGCAGCAACCAGCAGCTCCGCATGATTTGCCATATTACTCGCCTCTACAGCGTACACTTTCTTCGCACCTGCTTGAACCGCGAAAAACGACAATATTCCAGAACCTGCGCCTACGTCTAATACTACTTTGTCTTTGAAATCTGACAGATTTCCTAGAATCGCTCGCTGGTATGTGCTGGTTCTAATGTAATCCTGCATCATGTTTTGTTGCTGTGATAGATAACCATAGAACTGAAAGTACTGCATCGCCGACGATTCCTCTGTTCTTTCGTTGAAAGCAGACACGCCTTTGCCATTCTTAAGTTTCAGTATTTGCGAATGAAAGCTTCGGAAATCTGTGAAAGTAAAGATCGAGGTACATAATACTCCATAACAAGCCTCAGTATTTAGATGAACTTACCTGTTTCACTGGCGAGGGTTACAAGTAAACTATCTGTTTCTAATGTGAATACATAACTCCTCGATGATACTCTAGAACATTCGGTGCTGGGAGTTACCGGGAACTCTAGCAATGTTGTCTTATCTCTCCCAGCTATTGGAACAATTGAAAATTTTTCGTTACTTTTCCATCAAATGCGCGAACATAAAAGTTTGACTCTACGAAGATAAACAAAACGATCGCAAAATCGTGCCTTTCGAAAGAGTGAGGGGGGGGGGGGAAAACATTTCGAGCAAAAAATAAATCGTAAAGTAAATTAATGAAAATACAGCATTACGTATTACATCAATGACAAAACATCACGATTTAGACGCGCGCACGCGCGATAACTAGCGGTTAATGAATTCGTGGGGAATCAAGAAAAATTCGCATAGCCGTCTCATTACAAAGAAAGAACGCGTAAAACGGTCGTTGGAGTATGGTTATGTTGACCATTCCGGGACGACGCTGACGCGATTCGCAAAAGATGATTTATTTAGAAGTGAATCGGTACCTCCGAGAAACTCGACGCTGAGTCCTTGCGGATCGTAGTTGATACTGAGTGTGACCGGCTTATTATATTTCGGTGTTGACCGTCCATTGTTTGACAAAGTCGATACTGTCACCGCGTGAAACACCTTCGCCATTTTTAGACACCGCGTGCGTATCGTACGCTGCAGTTGCACGATAGGTTTCCTTGTGCTTCCCTCCTATCGCAACAGTCGTTTCGCGAGAAATCGTTTTAGAAAAAAAAAGAATATGTATTATTGTCCGTTCGGATACGGTTCGCACGACGGATATCAAAGAAAATAGCCGAAATCGGAATTTTTCACGTTCGCACACCGTACCATCGACTAACCACCCCCGGCGCGTATTACACACGCGCACTAGGGTCACTAGCACACCTCATATATATACCCACAGCCTACGTAGGCTGTGATATACCTAATTCAACTCCCTAGATTCGCAATACGTAAATACTGGTAAATACATATTTATTTATATATATATATATATATATATATATATATATATATATATATATATATCTAGTACACAGAAAGACCTTTCATTTTCTAAAAGCATTGTTTATAACGGCCACAGAACACGTGTAATATCTAGTCACAGAATTGCACACAGAATAAATTTCCAAGATTTTGTATGCGATGCGTTAAGCCGCGTTTTCACCAGTTTTGTTTTGTCGCACATAGTGATGGGCACCATCGACTAAAAACTATCGACTAAATCGATAGTAGCCAACTACTATTTTCAGTCGAATCATGGGTTGTGGGTTTTTTCCCTCTACTCGCTCAGCCGACTCGACCTCCCACTCTGACGCACCGTCGTCGACACGTTGCTTCTACTGCGCACGCGCTACACACGAACGTATCTCTATCAGAGTATCTCGGCAGAGTATACGACGGTGGGTGCGACGATGGGCGTCAGAGTGGGGGGTCGAGTCGGCTGAGCGAGCGGAGGGGAAAAAAACCCACTACGCGTGATTCTGGCATCACTGGTTGCAGCAACATGTGTTATTCGAGCCAGCGTCGCCCATATTCGCCAATCACATCATCACATCAGTACGACGCGACGGTACTGCCCTCTTAAACAAAGGTAGATTCAGGGGCTAGCAGCCGGTATCCTACCTTCAGCCTACCCTCGGCTATAGCCCTGCGCTATCAGACGGTACCAAAGCTGGTAGATCACTAGTAAAGATATTGAATAGCACAGGGGAGTTAACAGTACCCTGTTGCAGACCTTCTTGAATAATGAATTCTATTGAAGATGAATTTTTTCCGTCCCATGTATAAAATGTTTTATTTGTAATCATGTCCCAGATGGTATATATTAACCAGAGTGGAAATTTCTTTTCATTGAGTTTATATAAGAGACCTTTCAGCCAAATCGAGTCGAAAGCTTTTTCTATGTCTAGTAGTGCAGCGGCTACTAATTGGCCATTACTAATTTTGTTATTGATATCTGAAATGAATTTGTGAATTGCATGTGTTGTAGAATGTCTGTGTTTAAAACCAAATTGACTGTCAGGGATGATGTTATGTAAATAGCAAAATTTGTTAATTTTGTTGTTTATAATAGCTTCGTAAACTTTACTGAGACTGGATGTAAGGCTGATGGGTCTGTAGCTTGCAGGATAACTAGGTACTATTTAAACACAATAGCGAATGGTCTTTTTTTAGTATGTTTATTAAGGTACCAATTAATTATGTAATATAATGTACAATTATAAACCAATAAACATATTTCTCAAAAAAAAAAAAAAGAAGTAGAAATAGCCACTAATACGCGCGGAGAATCTCAGGTAGAAATCCCACCTCGAGTAGCTCGAAGCGTAACGTAGCTCGGAACGAGCCAATTTTCAGCTCTAGGTAGGATCTACCCACGGTAGGCCTGGTTGTCAGGGTATATATATGGTCTAAGATGAATACCAGAGACTGTGAATACTATGAATTGGAGCTGCTTGAAGCGATTTGAAGACGGCTTCGACATGATGCGCCACCACAAGTCAGTCTATGTACTATGTACTTCTTTTCGCTCCACAACACTCCACAATCAACCGCGGAGATCATCGCTTTGCCTCATTTTGCCAAGCCACCAACCACAGCAGAGATATTGCTGCAGATTTCACGCGCATGCGCGGCGATTTCAACCTAAGGTAAGGTTCGCGATAAAATGGGGTACCTTGAGCACCCCGCAGAATTTTAGAAAATTGGTATGATTAGATTCTGAAAAATGAATGTGTGTATTGGTGTATATTTTGTAACTCGTAGGACACGTCCTGAAGTCTTTTTGTCCTGTACAGATTGTTTCGGTACATTCCCGCCAATATATTAACTGCCTCAGGGCTCTGCCTAATACAAATACGTTACTGTTTTGGCCGTGCATGCGCGTGAAATGTTGCACCGTATCGCAGCACTGTTGTGGTGGCGCATCATGTCAAAGTCTTCTTCAAATCGTTCCAAGCATCTCCAATCACCAGTTCATAGTGTATACATCAGTGAGCAATAATAAGACAGTGATAATCAGTGATAATGAAGACGAGTTTACCCCAAGGAGTGTTTCTTATGTTTGGCAAAGAGTCTCCGAAACCATTACGAGATGCTAGAACTACCCCATCCGAACAAAGTACTCGTTCAAGGAGTACAGCTAAGGAAAATTCTGAAACTCGTCCTACTTTTAGAAAACGGAAGCATTCTGTTACAGACGAAGGCACCATAGTATCGAAGAGGATGCACATTGAAGAAGCTAAATTTGCTAGAGTTGTTGCTGGTGGAGAAGGGACACCTAGATTTAATCGACTCTTGGAATTTTTGATTGAAGAAGAAGGAAGGAAATGTCTAGAGGTTCTGAAAAGAGAAGAAGTAAATTTAACTAATATGTCGGGTATTTTAAGTAGAGCAGGAGCTAAAGCTCCTGAAGCTTTTAAAGGCTTATATAACCTTTGGTTTGATCAGCAAGGAAAGAAAACACAATATTTGAAAACTTTAGAAAACAAAGAGATAAGTCTAGCCAATATGTCCAGTATATTAACTAGAACGGGAGCTAAAGCTCCTGAAGCTTTTAAAGACTTATATGACCTTTGGTTCGATGAAAAAGGAGAGAAAACACGATATTTAAAAACTCTAGAAAGAGAAGAAATGAATTTATCTAATATATCTAGTATTTTACATGGAGCAGAAGCTAAGGCTAAAGTTGCTTTTATAGATTTATATAATCTTTGGTTTGACGAGCATGCGGAGAAAACACAATATTTAAAAACTCTAGAAAAAGAAGAGGTAAATCTGGCTAACATGTCCAGTATTTTAAGTAGAGCAGGAGCTAAAGCTCCTGAAGCTTTCAAAGGCTTATATAACCTTTGGTTTGATCAGCAAGGAAAGAAAACACATTATTTAAAAACTCTAGAAAATGAAGGAATAAATCTATGTAATATATCCAGTATGATAAGTGGAGCAGGAGCTAAGGCTGCAAAAGCTTTTAAAGATTTATATGATCTTTGGTTTGATCAGCAAGGAAATAAAACGCAATATTTAAAAACTCTAGAAAAAGAAGGGATAAATCTACCTAATGTGTCCAGTATGTTAAGCAGAGCAGGAGCTAAAGCTGCAAAAGCTTTGAAAGATTTATTTGATCTTTGGTTTGACGAGCAAGGAAATAAAACGCAGTATTTAGTAACCCTAAGAGAAGAAAAAATAAGTCTAACTAGCATATCCAGTATTTTAAATGGAGCAGGAGCTAATGCTGTAAAAGCATTTAAAGACTTATATGATCTTTGGTTTGATGAGCGAGGAAAGAAAACACAATATTTAAAAGCTCTAGAAAAGGAAGGAATAATTCTAGCTAATATGTCCAGCATTTTAAGTGCAGCGGGGGCTAATGCTGCAAAAACTTTTAAAGACTTACATGATCTTTGGTTTGATGAGCAAGGAAATAAAACGCAATATTTAGTAACCCTAAGAGAAGAAAAAATAAGTCTAACTAGCATATCCAGTATTTTAAATGGAGCAGGAACTAAAGCTGTAAAAGCATTTAAAGACATATATGATCTTTGGTTTGATCAGCAAGGAAAGAAAACACAATATCTAAAAACTTTAGAAAAAGAAGGGATAGTTTTAGCTAATATGTCCAGTATTTTAAGTGGGGCAGGGGCTAATGCTGCAAAAACTTTTAAAAACTTACATGATCTTTGGTTTGATGAGCAAGGGAAAACGCAATATTTAAAAACTCTAGAAAAAGAAGGGATAAATCTACCTATTGTGTCCAGTATTTTAAGCGGAGCAGGAGTTAAGGCTGTCAAAGCTTTTGAGGATTTATATGATCTTTGGTTTGATGCAGAAGGAGAGAAAGTACAGTATTTAAAAACTCTAGAGAAAGAAGAAATAAATCTGAGCAATATATCCAGTATTTTACACGGAGCAGGATCTAATGCTGTAAAAGCTTTTAAAGTCCTATATAGTACCTTTTTTGATGAGCAAGGAAATCGAAAACGGCATTTAAAGCAGTTTGTTACGGAAAACAGTTTTACAATACATAACTTATCAGGTATATTAAGTGGAACAGGTACTAATGCTCGATACGCGTTTGAAAAATTGCATACTGTCTGTTTTAATAACAGAGGGAATAGAACAAAACTTTTAGATGATTTCTGTAATGCAGGTTTCGAGCCAGGTAATTTATCCTGTATGTTATGTGGAACAGGAGTTCGTGCTGCTTCTACTTTAAAAAAATTGCATAGTGTTTGTATCAATGACAAAGGTGAAAGAACAGAACTTTTAAATGACTTCTATGATGCAGGTTTTAGACCAGGTGATGTGTGCAATATATTGAGTGGAGCAGCAGATAGTTTAGAAGAATTCCACGATTTTTGTTTTCTAGGAGAAACAAAAAAATATTTGCACCATTTCTTAGATGACGAAGAAAGTTTTAGTCCGAGTAATTTATGTAGTATATTACATGGAGCAAGGGCTAATATTTATTCTGCTTTAATAAATTTTCATAATATTTGTTTTGACGAGGCAGGAAATAAAACGCAGCTTTTAGTTGATTTTTATAAGGCAGGTTTTACAACGAGTAATTTATCAAAAATATTATCCATGTCAGGAAACAATGCCTCTTCTAATCTAGTAAATTTTTATAAATCTTGTTTTAATAAAGAAAATTATTTAAATCACTTCTTAGCTGAGGAAGAACTCTTTACACCAAAAAATTTATCTAAGACATTAGATAGAGTAGGACTTAATATTTGCCCTACTTTTAAAAAACTCCATAATCTTTGTTTTGATAAAGAAGGAAATAAAACGAATTATTTAAGCAATCTTATCAAAAGTCACCCACCGAATAAGATACTTAATATATTATGTAAAAAAGTTAGAAAAGCTCCTTCTACCTTTTTAGATAGTACATTGATGTATTGTGAAGTGATCACAGTCGAATAGAGAAACCAAAATAAAAAAATATAGGTAATTTTACACAATAAACCAGCTCATTCCAAAAACAATTGTTCTTATGTTTGCTAGTTTCGAGTGCTAAAAGTTGTTATACCATCTTTATTTATTTTAGCAATATAGTCTGTATTACTAAATTGACAATAATTCGTTGATGTGAGAATGACAAAGGAAAATGTATCCGTTCAGCCTAGCGGTGAAACAATAAATACGAGATTGTGAAAAGGATCTTTTTTTTTGTTTCAAAATAAATTGCAGACTCGTTGCATAAAGAATTATAAGGAACGACAAAACCGTGATATGTACAAATATATATACCTGTATATCTTTTCACAAGTATAAGTATTTTATACTTAATATCGCATATGTATTGTTTTTACTATTCTCTTTTTTTAATAAAGCAAGTTGTGAGGAAATAAATACAGATTTCATATTATCAATGTCTACATTAAAATTTAACTTTTTCCATATTATGTATAATTGACAAATTGAGTTAGCACTGTTTAAAATGATAAGAGTAAAGTAAAAATGAACGAGTAATAAAATCAAATATATATTACAGTTACAGTTTCCATAAATATTTACACAGAATGAGATACGGCGACGATTCCCCTTTCCTCTCTAGGTATATCAAGGTATATAAGTACACTTGAGTACACTTTAGCTTCGTGGCACTGCGACTTCTCAACAGAAAATTGCACTTTACCCACATCCATCATCTGGTGGACGAAGTAATCTTGGAACACGGCAGGTTATCTGAAGCCGAGTCGATAAGTATATATAGTCTAAGGTCGGCAGATGCGGAATGCGGAAAGCCTATATAGTGACAATTATAATTCTTCTATTATTTTGTTGCACGACGAGTTCGTTGCATTTCACTCTAAAACAAGATCATACGCTGAATTGATAAGAGTTATATCAGTTGCTCTTTAGATATTGCGTTTCATGATAATATCTTTGTTAATAATAATCTTTTTGCTGCAGCGGTAGCGGTTGAACTGAACAATATTTTGCAGCAATGAAATCGAATTAGCAATGGTACTATTGTATACATGGTTCTATTGGTTGAACTATATATATGTTACATGAAATTCCTGATAGCAGGATCAGCCAATGATTGTCGAGTCGACACATGTGCACTAAATCTGTATCGCGATTGGTCACAGCGTTACCACAGCTCTACAGTTTTCCGTATTTTCCTGACCAAACGGAGCATTGCTCACTGCGCACACGATCAGTGTCCGACGGTCCGACGATACTCTGATCGATAAATACGAGTCGGGTGATAACTCGAAACTCGAAGGCTGGCGGCGTGGCTGATTGCTCTCCCCCATTTTTGACAGTGCATCGAAATTGTTGCACTTTCTCGGAAAAATGACGGCTCACGATCAAATGCGAGCTATGCTTGATCAATTAATGGGCACAGGACGAAATGGTACGTATTATTCGTTCGCGACGAGAATAAAGTGATTCCTCGCAATACTATTATTTACAGTCGTCTAAAATCTACCACGAAAATACAAGATGGTGGCCTACACCTTCGTCAATACACGCAATGCATATCCAAATTATGTAGGATTGTTGTTAACGCGTATTCTACGTTTTCAGGTGAAAATAACAAATTTCAAGTGAAGTACTCCGATCCAAAGGTCTGCAAGAGTTTTTTGTTGGCGTGCTGTCCACATGAAATCTTGTCGTCGACGGTGAGTGTAATTCGATATTAACACATATTGGAATACGAGTGATATACCATTGGCACTATGCGCTATCGTAGAGCATTTTTTATAAATTTTTGATATTTCTTCGTATTAACATGCAAAAATCAATCGGACGTTTCGTTTGTTGTTGTTTTTCTATTTTCCTGTTTGGTTAGACAATTCGAATGCTTTAACTCGATTAGCGTACTCATTCGCTTGTCTTTCGAATACTTTTATTAGATTTACTTTAAAGCCTTATAGAGTTCTCGATTACCGTATCTTTCCTGTGATTACGTCTAGCTAGCGTGTTCGTTTCGCACTGTTTTCTTTTTTCGAATCGTGTAACAAAAATTTTATATCTTTTACGGAGTATGTGTTTTAACCACATTTTTATACATTTATCTGTATTAAAAGTAGCATCTTGAACGAATTAATTGCCAAGTTTGTAAAGGTACGTTGTGCATAGTGCTTTTCATGATGAGCGCCTATCGGTCTAATCAGGTCCTGAAATTACACTAGATATTAGCTAATAAGAATCAGTCTTGCGATGTGCATACAATAGGATCACGTTTGCGTAATGTACTTCAAGAATTGATTCCGATCAATTCCCACTAGATAGGCGTTGAAGTGCAACACGGGGCAGCATATTATGATAACAGGGAATCATCCCCTAGATTCTCACCAAAGAGGAAAAAAATGGAATTAGATCGATTTATTTAATTATAAATCACAACTTCGAAAAAGATATTCATACGATCGTTCGTTGAAAAACGTTTTCTTGCAAGCTATATGTATGCTCCTTTCTATAGCATCAACCTATGATTTCCACTTTTTTCCTAGCATTATTAAGGAATATGCTGTACTTTAGACTACTCTCCGAGTAATAATGGCCCTAGTACGATTACGAAAGAATAATACTCGCAGGAAAGCATAGACATTATAACCATAAGGTTTTAATATAAATATACTCCAATTAAATGAGAATATACATTTCGCATTAATACTGCTTCGCGCATTTCTTTGTCATCTTGTGCGAATTGGTCCAAAGGGTGTTTGTTAAGTCTCGATAATGTTCATTATAGCTCGTCCTCCGTATACAAAACGATAAACTATACGTGGTCCACTAAATCATTGTCCATGATATTGAAACGAGACAATGATGTTAAAGAGAATCGATATCGTAGTTTATAAGGAAGCTATGTATTGTTGGGTTTCGACGCTTCATCTTTGGTAAATTATAATTGTTTTACCAAATAAAAGTGTCCTACCTATAAGCGGTTAATGTTAGCAAGCACCCTTTAACATTTTTCATGTAGGTTTCCATGCTAGAATTGACAACACCTACATTCAAATAAGATTATGTAAAGTGTATTCTGGATTAATTGAAAGAAATTAAAAAAGAAATGCAAGCATAAAGAAAGAAAATAAAGAAACTTTTGGAAAAAAAAATGATACGAAAAATACTTCTGGCAAATACTCGCGAGAATGACCTATACACAGGTTCACTAATGTCAATGTACCTACAGTTCTATTTCCAGAGTCTCTGGAAAAAAGCAATTCCAATCTGATCCATTGTACAATATTGTTGCGAGTATTGTCCGCTCATATGTCGTGTTGTCTTGTCGCTCTCACACGCGCGTTACTGTAAGTACTGAAAGCGAAGAGGACGTACGTATTACAATTCTACAATTTGATTACCTTAACATAATTCAAGTACTAGGTGTTAATTCGATTGAGATTAAGGCGGACGGCCACCTCAGCCCCTCTACCGGTAACCTCGGTGGCGAGGCTGAGTGCCGAATATATAATTCCGAGACCCCCGAATGGCCTGATTAATCTTGGTGAGTAGCGCCATTGCTGATTCAAGACGACGATATCTCTTGTTGTCGCCTCTTACTAATAATGCCGTTTACGGCAGGTAGAAATCAAGTTTACGTTTGAAAATATCTGTGAAAATATATTCATCCCCTCGGGATACGAGATGTGTAACGGGTACAGGAAACGAAGCAGTAATCTGTAAGTAAAGACCATGCGAATTGCCAACGAAAGAACAAAACAGAACATTCTTGTGTGTTCGAGTCTCGGAAATTTCTTCGATTCCGTTCAACCGTTTTCGTTGACGCATTAACACACCGGTGAAACTTGGATTAGTCTTTTAAAGGGATGTGTGCCGCGCGCGGATAGCATTTCAAGATTTTCAGACCGGTGACCTAATATTCGAAGCAGATATTATTCTTCCCAGTAGCAGAAACGATTGATAGAGATTATGTTAGTCTCTGGCGGATGTAAGGCTCGTTCCAGTTTCTCGGTTTCGGTTTTTCTGCTTGAAGCGCGTTCAACATTAGGCAGATCCCCAAAGAGGTGTGTAGTTTTTTCAATTTTAAACGAAGCAGAACTCGATGCATAGGATTAAATCAGCGTTACCTTGGTTTTTCTATCGAAAGAGAAATGATGGGAAAACGCACGTTCGACAACCCACCATGGAGAACCGTTAGAGTTCTGAAACTATTTTGGCAATTTGCAAACCGATTAAACATGCCCAAGAACAAACTCGAGAAGTGGCATGAAGCGGACAAAAAGAGGGAAATAAAGCAAAACAAAAAGAGGGGGAGAGAAAAAGAAAGAGAAAAAAGAAAAAACAGTGAGAATATTAGGCGGAATTGTACGGCATGCCAGTTCTGTTAGAAAAATTTCCTTCAACATTGGATGTACGTATTGAATTCAGTTTCTAAATCGTCTAGAATTGATCCGTTTAAGGCAATTCGACTCCCACCTAAAATAGTATAATAAACTATTAGGCTGTAAGTTGTTTCATAGACATTGAACATATGAACTTAAGGTGTGTGCTGATTGTAGCTTCATTGCCATCGCATTGTCGTGTCAGGCGGAGAGGTGTTACCACTCTGTAAGTGAACATAACAAAATATTTATCTGTAAAATTGCATTTTTACTTTGTCCAATGAATAAAATAAGAAAAGAATGAAACAAAACAAAAGTAATTGAGATGTCGGTTGATACATGTATATGTGCATACATGTACATGTATGTGCATAGAATAGTAGTATACATATAAATATATACATATATAGTGCGTATATATTTCTATGTATATTGTCTCTAGCTCCTACCAGAAGAGCAATCATTTGTACTTGTATTGTTCTTATATTCGAAATATCTTTAGATCATAACACTTTTCTGGAAAATTAGGGTTTTTAACTTCTGTCGTTGTTGCTGCGCATAATTTAAATTATTTCTGTAATTATCAAGCATTAACTGTGTTTCCTATTATGAAGAGCGAATTAAGAAACAAAGATTTCATAGAACAACTTGGGAGGGACTATGTAAACAAAACGAATAAGGCTCTCCGCTGTAAAGCCCATCAAACCTAACGTATGATTTGTAAATCGCAGCGCATGGACCTGGGAGAATGCCCCCAGATTCACGACTTGGCCCTACGGGCAGACTATGAAGCTGCGCAAAAGAAGAAGGACCACTTTTATGACATCGACGTGAGTATCCTTCTAGTATGGTAACCAATCAAAGTGCAATGTCGACGCAATGAACTACACGCGTACTAACACATATTCTAACCAAATGTTTTTGTATTCGTTTTAAGGCCATGGAACATCTACAGAATTTCATTGCCGACTGTGATCGTCGCACAGAGCAGGCGAAACAGCGGTTGGCAGAAACTCAAGAAGAGCTTAGCGCCGAAGTCGCGGCGAAAGCGAATAACGTTCACGTTCTCGCGGAAGAAATCGGCAAAAAATTGGCCAAGGCTGAGCAGCTCGGTGAAGAAGGTTTCGTCGAGGAGTCCATGAAACTTATGGGCGAGATAGACGAGCTGCGAAAAAAGAAGAACGAGGCTGAGCAAGAATACCGCAATAGCATGCCGGCGTCCAGTTATCAACAACAAAAGTTGAGAGTGTGCGAAGTGTGCAGCGCTTATCTCGGGATTCATGATAACGACAGACGACTCGCAGACCATTTCGGTGGGAAACTCCACTTGGGTTTCATCAAGATTCGCGAGAAATTAGCAGAACTTCAGAAAACCGTGGAGGAAAGGCGCAAAGAGAAACGAGAGTCTTTGTTAGACAGACGAAGAGACAGGGACAGGGACAGAGATGACCGTGACAGAGATCGCGACAGATCGGATCGACGCGGAGGATTGGGTTACAGAGAAAAGGATCGCGAGCGTGATCGTGACCGCGAGCGTGATCGTGATCGAGACCGTGATCGCGATCATCGTGAACGCGACCGTGAACGCGATCGTGATCGTGACAGAGATCGCGATCGTGGTGATAGGGAACGAGATCGTGATCGTGATCGTGAACGCAGAGACAGAGACAGGAGAAAGTCACGATCCCGTAGCCGCAGCCGTGGGAAAAGGTGAGTTGATATAGACGTTGGTCATCAACGCGAAGAAATATATCGCCGTCGTTCAATGAAAATTCAAATGCTTGGATTGTTTCAGATCTAAGCGTTCACGCAGTAGTAGCCGTAGCCGTCGATCTCGTTCCCGCCGTAGTGGATCTACCGATCGGAAAAGATAAAATCAATTGACATTAATATAATTATGCTCAATCATTTCTTCTTCATATTAAATTTCACACGTGCTTACTCGTGCACAGTACATGTAAAAACAAACATCACGCTCTCACAGAATACAACTAATTCTTTCTTTTTTTTTCTTCTTCGCCTGCTTTGATTTCCCCGGGGACAGATTGTGTTTTTTAAAGTAAATTCAATTTTTTAATATTGTCGACCGTACATCTTATTCGAGGAGAGAAGGAAACACCAATATTCCGAGATATCTTTTATGTAAAACTAAGCCACTCTCCTGTTAACATAAGAACAGGATTGAATTTACTAGATATCAATATATTAATAACCTTATTCTACACTGGATCTTGATACAATATACTTTTAAATCTAGTTACTATTTCGTGTACATAAGAATAGAATGAAATGTAATTCCACGTAATTAGGAGATGTTGCATATTTATAATATGATTACTAAAATTATGCGATTAATTATATACGAGCGTAAAAATGAAAATATGTTCGAAAATATATACGTTTCGGTAATTCTTGTTGGAACCACATTATTACACAGCATGTACCAGTTATAAACAATTAAAAACAAAAAAAAAACAGAGAAAAGAAAGGAAACCGTAAAGGAGTAAGTCTTTGAGTGGACTTTTTATTTCAAAAATAATACGTATGAAATGGGGCCGATACGAATAATTAGAAAATAAATAACAATAACAATGTTTTTGTTTTCTTAATGATTAAAAAAGAGGCCATACGCATCTTTTTATAACTGCATAAAATAAGAACTGCTCTTTCTGGAAATGTACATTTTCAACTTAAACTAGTATGTACAGTAATTCTTCCATCAAAGTCCCAACACCCGTGTTTTGAACGGACTTCGATAGTACAGGGTGACTATATTTTTATGACTGCGTCTACCGCGCCGAGACTTCAAACGACGAGCCGAACATAGAGAAGGACAGAATGAAATAGGATTGCGTGGCCGAAGCGTGTTGCCGTCGCCGGCACAGTTTAAAGGCCCGTGCGTCATCACAATGAAACGCCAGGACTTCAGCTTCTTTATTTTCTATGATATCATTATGGAACTTTCACCAACACATTCGTGGCATTTCTTCGATTAAAATGATACCAAACACGACATAATTTGGCCAATATTTAGTGGTTTAATCGACGATGAAAGTTTCAAACGCAACGAAGAAGAGCGTATGGGAAAGAAAGAGACGCGGACAGTCGACGTCGCCGGCACAGTTTAAAGGCCCGCGTTGTCGCTGGTCTTCGTTGCCTTCGAAACTTTTACCGTCGATTAAACCACTAAATAACGTTGAAATTATATCGTGTTTGGTATCATTTTAATCAGAGAAACGCCAGGAATAAGCTAGTAAAAGTCCCATAAACCGATCATTAAAATTAAGAAGTTTGAGAACTCGATTCACTCGAATCACTGTGTGGTGTGAACACCGATATACCCGAGCCGAGATCAATCATCGCCGCTCTACGGCGCGGCGCAGCGTTGGCCGGCAGTGGAGTGAGTAGGCACTGGACTTCGATAGTACAGGCGAGCCAGGACTTCGATGGAAGAATTACTGTAATCCGTCAGTGCGTTAAGAAAAGTAATATAGTTATCTATATGAATAATACTGTATAAGAAGGGATATTTATTTCAAGAGCCATTTACGTAATAATTACCGTGGAGCTATTTGTACATACAAAATTTAGCTTAAATTCGATATCAAGGAAGAGAAACAGAAGTTTGTTTATATACTTGTATTAAGATTATTTACATTTCATTAATTTTAATAATCCTTGCACTTTATAAGAAGTTAATGATCTCTACAAATACTCACGACCGTATGGTAAACGAGCTTCAATCTACATTATCTTGGAAAATGAGTTTCACGTATCCTGGGGTTCCTTCGAGAGGGACTGCGCAAAACGGACAAATTGCGATATAACCGTTTGTACCATGTGGTATCGCTACTTTTTCCCAATACCTGTAACGACAGAAAAGATATACCTAATCTACTTTGATCCGAATTGTTTAAGCAAGTCAAAGTCGTTAACAAGACGAATATACTGACTTAACAGTTTTCTCTGTAGCCATATGTCCACAGGGCCTAAATGCATAAGTAGGTGGGCCACAATCAACGTAAAATGCAGGTTCTATTCCCATAGAAAGTTTGACTACCGATCCAGCTACTAAACACATCGGACATCTTCTCGTGGCTTTGTCCTTTTCTTGGCCCCAGTCATGGTGGCCTTGTACATGCCCGCATTTTAAGTAAACGTATGGCTGTTGTTGGGCCGAGTCCGCAGCTGCTTTCCGCGGTATCACTAATGTGTTTAGACCGACTGGACATTGTGGTCTTCCGGCGTTTATGGCGTCAACTAGTTCCTCCAAGTCGTGTTTCGTCTATAACAACAATCATAGTGATCATTGAACATTCTTTTAGAAAATCATGTACAATAAAGTCGCGATCTAGCTCCCATCGCCTGTCGAGAGCAGGGACAGAGATCGTGTAGGGATGCCGAACGTAGAAAAGGACAGCATGTAAACACGGACCGAGGCAGTTTGAGGGGTAGGCAAAGGGACAGCGATCGTGAAGATCCTTAGGGAGCTAGATCGCGACTTTACTGTAGACCAATTCGAATATTCGAAGCGCCTTGTATCATTACCGGTGACTTGGCGAGACCTTCAGCCGATCTCCAAAGCAGTGTAGCTCCGCACAGATCGATAAGCGTTCCGTCTTGCAAAATATTGTTTTCATCCTCCACGACGTTTCCTTTCTGCTGAGCGCTTCGACTCTCCCTTAGCGAGAATACTCCACCGCCTACACTGACCTCCCTCCAGAAACCGCATTGCGCCTCACCACCACAAAATTGTCCTCGCGGGTGCATGATTAACACGCCATTTGTGGTCAGTCCGTCAATCTCACGATTCTCTTGCCATTTGGTCGCTTTTTCCTGCAGTGAAGCGTAAGGTTTTTTTTTCCATTATCAGCCTATACAACGATCGGGGAACGAGTGGCCAATTATTAGCATAATGAGGACACAACACTAACCCCTAAAAAGATATTCCTTGAACTATCAAATCCTGCCGCGTATATTCTCGCGATTCTAGGATCTGCTCGATCGGCTAGAATTCGACAAGCAAACCTACTGATTGTGCTCTGAGCTACGCGTCCTTCGTTCGAGCCATCGCTGCCTCCCGCACATGTGTCCATAACTACGAAATCAATCGGAGATTCGGAGGAACGACCGACCTATAATTTACAAACGAAGCGAAGCAAATATACTTGAATAGCTTGAGGAATATTCAATCGCATGCTCACCTGAAACATATCAGTCCCATCGTCCTCGGTGTACTCAACGATAACTGCTTGTGTTCGGGATAACGTGTAAGAAATCGAGTGTTGTTTCGTGTTGAGAATAGCTTGTGAACTGTGAGGCGTTTTCACGATATAATGTTTGCTGCGCTTTACGCCGTTTGGCGCAGGCCTCCTAAATAAGACGAACTTACTTCTTCGCCTTCCTCTATCTCCTGGTGGGAGGAACCCATTGTATCTGCGAAACACCCAACCCATTCGTTGCTTCTTATTTATACAGAAATCTATTATCTATTATAACATTAGAAAAGTTCCTTACCCTAGAATAACTAATTCTCCGTATTTTACTAGCTGCTTCGGTTTCTCATGGTGATAACTGTGTGACCTATGAGGATTAGCATGTGAATGACTATGATTATGTTTACTGCGTGGACTATGAGGGGCACCAACTGTTTCTCCTTCTTCCACTAGTAATGGGCTTTCACTGCTACCACCGTCGGATCTGAAAAAACACAAGGGTACTATATACATATACATATATGTATATGCAAGAATCTATGTCGCTCTGACGCAAATGTCAAAATTAGCCTCGTTTTATATGTGTATTTCTTATCTAAATATTTGCTGTCTACTCTCCCATAGAATCGTTCTGTATTCATTCGCGAAAGTAAAAAAGGAATTTCACGATGATTCTCCTATATATTGTAGTGGAAGTATCTAGATTTGCATTTCTTTGAATTTTGAGTTACTCGAAAATATTAGGAATACCTTTTATACCTGTATATCCATCGTACACACCATGAGACAAAGTTAGATCGAAAGCTGTTAGGTAAATCGCCCTATTTATTTGAACTAAGAAGGTGGATGTCAGTAACATAGTTCTAGTAAGCCAGAAAATATATGTTGTTACATGATAAAAATAGAAAATGTGGTAAACTGTTCTGCGATTCGTGTGAAAGATAACTAGACGCGTTAAATAAAACAAAATGATGTCCACTGTTTCTTCTACATTCTTCTCGAACAAAATGTTTCAAGTGTGTAATATAGTATGTAAAGCTAAGCCATCTATCTACGCTGATATCTCTTTGGATTTGGCCTATAGTATGTAATGCGTAAACCACTTACTTACCGCGAGGGGCATGGAATACGTTTAGTTACTGGCATCCTCCTTCGAGTAAAATTTACTGATTACTACTTCCACGGTACTTCAAAAGATACTCATAAGGACAGACAGTGTTTAGTATCTTCACGCGGCTGAGCAAACACGAGCAAGTGCAACGCGGGAAGCTGCAAATTGGTAATTACAATCTGTAATAAGAAACATTCAGTGTAACGATCATGTCTAAACTATTGTATGTTTTGATGTGTTCCTATTTTTATGTTTCTAGATGAAGACAAAAGGGAACGTATTAGCCAGCTAATTAATGAGGCACCAATACATATTCGTAAATCGATTATTCGTAGACGATACGCGATAAAATCGTTTTCACATGTTCGTGTATGGATATAAAATCACATGTTGATATTAACTTTTCAAAATTAACTGTCTGTTCCTATATACCATTAATGTACATATGTACGAACACAATCGGAGGCACAGCCAGCATCGTAACAATGCTAATGCAATAAACAAGAATAATTGTATCATTTGTTCGCTCCCCCATGAAATTGCAATGAAATTTCATTAAATTCGTGAACATATTTAACACGGTGTTACATCGAGTAGTATAATTACATTGATTGAAAAGCTGATTCATTATCTTATCCAGATATTTGTTCTTATCAAAATACTGCACCGATTTATCATATCATGGTTTACAAGGTAAAGATTACTCCAAAAATAACTACACAACAACTGTGATGTATGCAAAAATCTTTTCACCAATGTTTCTTTATGGAATCGTATCCTTTGTTTTTTAATTGCATAACTTCCTTTAATACTTGTTGAAACTCGAATCTAAATACTTCCAACATATTTATCACCGCAATATGTATAAAACATTTTTTTTTTGTATAAAACAAGAAGAACATTTATTGCTTGTTAATTGAACTCTGAATGGTGTATTTTACTTATTAAACAAGGGATACGCAAGATCATTTGTTTATTCCATTATACACAAAGCATCCTTATCGATTCATATAATTGGAACACTTTGTAAACAGTTACATAGAGATGGAATTTTCGTGCCTTCCACGCTATATCAAGCATAATAGTATGTACTATAACCGAAGCGAGTAAAATGGGAGTAACTTTGTCGATGCATGCACTAAGCCAAATGAAAAATGTATTTTCTTACAGTTGCAAAGATATTAATGGATTGTAAATATTAATTAACAGAAAATGCATAGATACTTTTGTTTGTGTACATTAGTAAGAGGGTCTATAATTCGCAAGAAAACATTTGGTTCGACTAATTAATATGCACCGATGATAATGATAGTAACATTGTTGCAATTAAATGAAAGAAAATTAATGCTAGAACTACCAGATAAGTCGAAGCAACCTATACCAAATTCCCTGTCTTATAATTGCCAAAATTGTAAAGGTGTTCTTGGCTGAAAATGATCAAACAAATTAATTTACCCATGCACATACTATGATATAAATTGTTCGATACTTCCACGAATGTTTTACCACGTATTATTAGTATTAACAATAATTTACATACATTCGAACAAAATAGAATTTCGTTTAATTACAGATTCCGATATGATTCTATTTCTGATCTAGATGATAATGAACATGTTTGACTGATATTTAAACGATATGCATGTATACATATATCGGTAACTGATATACCAATGTATATACAATACACATATATACATAATCAGTCGAATATACACAGAAATGCGCGCGCGCGTGCATACACGCACCCATATAGTTGATCAGTGAACCGAAAATGATCGGAAAATTGACCGGCTAGACGGAAAAACTTGTGATACGATCGAAAGCGCTGAAAACATTGCGGAGGAGTCGCGATGCGTAAGCAACATTAATTAACCTAGGTATTCAGAAACGATGCGTTATTTACCGTATCACCATGCTGAGCTCTGCGTTCAAAAACGGTATCGCTGTATGTTCGAGACTCGCGACAACAGCCACCCGTTTTGATCGTTGATCACGAGCCTAACGGTGTACAAAAATCATTTGTCCACTCTGTTCAGCTTTAATTTAATTTTCCATTTCTAAATTACACCGTTACTAGGTTCGTACAATGCTCCACCAATCTCGCGCTGATGATTCTACTATACATGATCGCGATGCGCACAGGGATCACGGCCGCTAATTAAATCGACAAAGAAAATCGACACGTTAACAAACGGACTCCTACAACAAAACTTATTCACAGCCGAAACACCGATTTATTCTATCGATAATCGCTTGACGCACCGATTATTTGTGTGTGTCTCTCATAAACTATACCCATCGAGACAACCCACGATGAACGATGTACAATGAGCGGAGCCTTGTTGGAAATCGACCTTATGAAAAAATATTCTGGTCTCCGAACCTACCGCCAGAGGGTTGCCAATTCCTTCGAAGTTTGCCCCTGTCGACAAGAACATTACGAAATTTCGCATTTACAAAAACATTTTTACGTTGATAAACAGCTCGTACGATAAACAGTGAATTTTAATGAATCGTTTACTGCTGTCTCCCCGAAACATACGGTTTATAGGTTCTTACAGACCCGGCTTCAGATAACGTGCCTTGCTCCAAGATTACATCGTCTACCAGATGACAGTTGTGGACAAAGTGCTATAAATAGTCTGTTGAGAAGTACCACTAAGTTATAGCACTATTTAGAATAATAAGAGTAAAGTATAAATGAACGACTAATAACAAAATTAAATATATATTATATAGTAAAAATGAACGAGTAATAATATAAAATATATATTATAATGTGAAAATGAACAGGTGATAAAATAAAATATATATTATAGTTACAGTTGCCATAAATATTTATATAGAATGAAATACGGCGACGACTCCCCTTTCCCGTTTTGGTATTTCTCAACAGACTGTAGCAGTTTGTCCACAACTATCATCTGGTAGACGATGTAATCTTGGAACACGGCATGTTATATAAGCCGGGTCTATACTATATAAGTATATATGGTCTAAGGCCTAAGGGGGGTAGTATACCCGCGATTTGTAACTAGAAAATACCTAGAATCTTACTAGATTTTGGGTCGAAACATGGGTTTGCGCCATTTCGCATTTGAGCAAATTTTGGGCTGGGTGAGGGCTCATTCGAAAGAGTTCACCGCATGGTGCTCTGGTCATGAGGTTAACGAGATTATGTTTATATCTAATAATATTAGTGTCCAAAGTAGAGTAGAAATCTTGGAAAAAAATCCGCAGATTTCAATGCATTTTTCTGTCTCTAAAAGACTTTTTGACTGCTATGATGACCAGAGCACCATGCGGTGAACTTTCCTCTTTCGAATGAGCCCTCACCCAGCCCAAAATTTGCTCGTATAAGGACACTAAGCGAAATGGCGTAATTGCATTCACATTTCCCCATATTACGTTCATCAAGACAGAGTCCAGAGCAAACTAGAGCCAAATTTAGTTCAGCCAGTTTACACGAGATGGCGCCTAGTCAGGAGGACTAATGCGCTACTGTAAGGGGGAACTATACCCTACTGAAGTAACTAGAAAGGAACTAGAATCTTACTAGATTTTTGGTGGAAACATGGGTTTGCGGGAATCGATTTTTTGTCTTTATTTGAGCATATTTTGGGCTGGGTGAGGACTCATTCTGTAGAGGAAGGTTAACTACAGGGTGGCCATCTCATGATTTAACAAGATTATGTATATAATCTAATAATATGAGTGCCCAAAGTAGAGAAAAAGTTTAGAAAAATAACCGCAGATTTCAATGTGTTTCAGTATTTTCCTGTCTCAAAGAGACTTTTTTGACTGATATGATGAGATGACCACCCTGTGATGAACCTTCCTCTATCAAATGAACCTTTGTGCAGCTCAAAATATGCTCGTATAAGGACAAAAAATCGATTCCCGTGATTTCATTCACATTAGCATAGATTTCCCCATGAAGACAGAGGTCCTCTCTGATGCAGAGCTAGTCTAGAGCCAATTTTAGATCAGTTCATTTAGACGAGATGGCGCCTAATTAGGAGGACTGTCGATCAGTACTACGATATTGTGCAACATTTCACTGCTGCACTGCTATCAACGTGGGATCATAGCAAAACTGACACAGACGAGGTAGATATTCTAATCGGTGGCACTAATAACAGAGCGACCTGTCCTAAATAACGGCATTCGCGACGAGCTGAATATAATATGGAAATAGCAAGCAACTCCATCTCGTGTTCGTTAGGCAGTTGCGTATTTATCAATTGTTTATCAATGTTACCAAAATTTTTTTTGCACAGACGTTGATAACATTGATAAATAGTTCCTTTCCAGTTACAATCCGAGGGTATAGTTCCCCCGTAATACCGTAACATTGATAATATGGAAATAGCAAGCAACGCCATCTCGTGTACATCAGACAGTGCGTGTTTCTCAGTGTTACCAAACTCTTTTTTTGCACAGATGTTGGCCTTCTGATTTTCTAGTTGGTCATACTGTTTTTCTAGTTGTAAATCGCGGGTATACTACTGGTATACTACCCAGTATACTACCTGGTATACTACCCCCCTAAGGTGTAAACCAGGTGTAAACTGTAAACATAACCAAACCCATTCGAAGAATGTGATTGGTAACCGATTGGTAACCGGAAGCAGTTGATGCACTGGGATCTGGGATGCACTGGGCAAGCCAATGATTTTCTGCCGTTTGCCACGTTTCCAGGACTGTCGTGTTGTCACGTTGTCAGTTGCGATTGCTGTGTTGCTATTGCAGGTTGGAGTTGCGGGAAAACCTGCCCGCTGTCCGTAGCTTTTAACACGGTTTTTCATCCGTGTAGACGGTTTTAATTAGCCGTCGAGGATGCAGATATTGCGACAATTGGATGTGCATCCGAAGGTGCGCGATGAAGCAGATATTCTTGTGCGAACTTTCAGTGGTGCCATCGGTAAAGTCTAAACACTTGTCAAAATTTCTACCAGTATTGTCTGTCAAGATCAAGCTTTTTTTACCGTATGCAATGTTTACCGTTAGAAATACATTGGATCATTTTCATTCTTCTATTTTAAGTCGATCGTTACATGGAGTATAATACGTTACCGTATCGAACTAACCTTAAATTCGGCTTTTCTGTGTAAATCTGCGATCTTTTCATATACTTTCGCCCTAAAAATGAATCTTCCTCTCAACTTTAATTGTTTACCGATGTATTAGCTTTTATCTAATATAGCCTATTGATGTTTCGATTCTTTCCATCTTTATTGTTTACATTTGTTCAATGGTAAATAAAGTTTATAACCTACGTACTAACCGTGTGCACTGGTGTTTGTTTTCAGTGACAATCATCAGTACCATTATAATGGGAATGTTATTTTTTTCTGAAGTGAATTATTATCTCACGCCGACCCTTAGCGAAGAATTGTTTGTGGATACCTCAAGGGGTTCCAAATTGAGAATCAATTTGGACATAGTAGTTCCTACAATATCTTGCGATTGTAAGTAAACGTTTTTCTTTTTCAATAGAATTTTTTCTCGTGGACAATGGTAACAAATACACTTAAAATGTGTATCTCTTAGTGTTGTCTATAGATGCTATGGATACTACTGGCGAGCAACACTTGCAGATAGAACACAACATATTCAAAAGACGGTTAGACTTGAATGGGAAACCTATAGAGAATCCAGAGAAGACAGGTACATGCAATCGTTAATGTCAAAACAGGCTTATTGTCTAATTCAACACCTGGGATTATAGACTCGAGATGGCTGGTATTCATGGCGAATTAGGGTGACACTCGTATCAATAGATTTCCACATCACCTATGAGGTACTATTGCTAAGGCGGTACCAGGGAATTTTCAAAACCTCTCTCTTTAAGGGGGTAGACTCTTGTCTCCAGGATTGTGCAGGATACATTTTCTCATTTCTCGATAATGCGAAGATGTCAAAGATAGTCAAAAGCGTTAGATAAAAGATCAATCAAGGCCGCGATCGCCCTCAAAAGTCCTATTTTTACGTTTTTATGAGGCTTAATTTGCATTATTCGGAAGCAAAAAGCTGCGACAGCTACATGCTGACGAATAATGCAAATTATGCCTCGTAAACGTAAAAGTAGGACTTCCGAGGTCGATTGCTGCCTAGACTGATCTTTCATCTACCGCTTTTGACTACTGAAAAACCCCATCCTTGCATTATCGAGAAATGAGAAGGCGCATCTCGCACCCTTTTCGAATTCTTAGAACCAGCATCTTGCTGCTTGTTTTAGATCATGCAAGGATTTATTCAATCTACAAACCTAATCTTTTTCGTTTTCAATTCCTCGGGTACCTTCATGTAGATTTCCTCCTTTAACCTACTATTTAGGAATGCAGTTTTTAAATTGATTCGCATAAGCAATTATGAATCTGAAACTAGAGATCCTTGCAAGCGGTGCAAAAGTTTCGTTATATAATCTACTAAATATTTTTGGCTAAACCCTTCTGCAACTAGACGAGCTTTATATTTTACTGGGTTTCCAAATTCATCATTTTTTATTGCAAATACCCATTTACAATCAATATTACATTTATATACAATATTTACAATATTTTTACCTTTAGACTTTGGCGCTAAGGTCCATGTCTTACTAACGAAAACACAAAAAATTGTCAGTGGTATTCCCTGTAGGCCTATCCACTATGTCGCACGATAATATCGAACATCTCTGGAAAATAAATTTGGGAAATTTATGTTTAAATAATGTCGCGAGTTAATAATTCCGAGTGCTGGTTTAACTAAATAACGAATATGTTTAATATATTATATGATAATCATATAACTCGTTCTATTATAGATATTACAGATACAAAAGCGCTTAGTAGAACTACAATAAAGGTAATCAAATTATATGCTTAGATTATTCTATTTTAAAAATTTGTGAAAAAAATCATATTTTCGTAGACAGAGGAAAGTAGTACCCCTAAAACATGCGGGGACTGTTACGGAGCCGCCAGCGCGAGTATCGAGTACAGTATATAAACAATTGATTGGTAAGTGCTATAGACAAACGTTGATATAATTAATCGAATCGACCGTACAGGTGTTGTAACACTTGCGAGGATGTAAGAGAAGCCTACAGACAGAAGAAATGGGCGCCTCCTGATCCAGGAGACATAAAGCAATGTCAAAACGACAAGTCAATAGAGAAGTTTAAAAATACATTTACCCAAGGATGTCAGTTCTATGGTTACATGGAGGTGAATAGAGTGGGAGGAAGCTTCCATATTGCACCTGGCGATAGCTTTTCTGTTAATCATGTACACGGTAAATTAAATGTACAACATCTCCTTTTCTCCAAATTAATGTTCTTTTTTTTTTTAATGGTGTTTTCCAACATCTACTACATGGTAGCAATGCAATAATGATGATTTACAGTGCACGATGCCCAACCATACACATCGGCTCAGTTTAACATGACCCACAAAATTCGTCATTTAAGCTTCGGACTAAACATCCCAGGAAAGACGAACCCCATGGACCATACCACTGTAGTTGCGACGGAAGGTATGCCTTGCTCCTTAGAAATCTTTTATTAAGAAATGAACAAAGTGGTCTCTTGCTACAATCCTCTATGTCCTAAGGTATAAACATAACATTTCTTGAATGCTAGCACCGTATCCCAGTCCCTATGGCCATAAATGTACCAAAAGTTCCGCCGCCTTGAAGCATCACTTTCCCAACGTTGTTTATTAGATCCCTTCCTCTTAATCCGTACCTGATAATAAACGTTCCATTACCTTCTAGACTAGGTTATCCCAGAAATTGGTTCGCATTAGATTGCTAAAATGTATACCTAAGCGCAGAGAATCCCCCGAATAGAGCACCTGAGGCCATGCCGACGCAAAATCCGATCATAAAACCCATTTTCATTCTATCCCAACATGAAGGTGTTTGTTGATAGACTCCTCCCGGTACGACTGGCATTTCGCTCTATGAATACAATTTACATGATGATGTATGGCTCTCATAACCTATTTCGTGTACATACTACGAAATTAATCAACATCCAATGAACCATTCTAATTTCGAACATGCTACTTAATACAGTGCTTGTCCGGCATATTTTCTTCTCCGAAGAGGAAAAAGACTAATTAATTAAAATGTTTGTACACTTTCGATAGAAATTTCATTTATTTGGAAATTGAATGAACTTATTATTAATGCATTGCACTCACGGTTTAAGCGTCCACCGAAAAATCTTGAATTGCGCTTACGTTTCTCCGTACTTCTTTCGAATGTATAATTTAGTGATCTTTCGAGGAAGTTTTTTTAACACATTTCACTAAAGAGATCGTGCGGGAAGGCAGCCGCCATGTTAGTATTTTCCGGTGTATGCGACGACTACTTTCGCTACTTCCGTTCCCGGTCCGATACACTTTTATCGCTGGCGGGTTATTCGAATTGTCAATCCACGCATCAACGATTTATTAAATGCTTTTGTACTTTCAATTTAGACACGTAAAATACGAAGCTTGTTTCTCATACGCAATTATACGTGCCGTTTTAATTGAAAATCTCTATGTTAACTTTCTGTTGTTTTTTCGTTTCATTTTGCAGGAGCGATGATGTTTTATTATTACATAAAAATTGTGCCGACGACCTATGTTCGAGCGAATGGTTCGACTTTGCTAACAAATCAGTTCTCAGTGACACGACACGTCCGAAAGGTATCGGTGTTTAGTGAGTCCGGAATGCCTGGGATATTCTTTAGCTACGAACTCAGTCCGCTTATGGTAAAGTATACCGAGAAAGCGAAATCTTTCGGTCATTTTGCAACGAATACATGTGCGATCATTGGCGGTGTATTCACCGTTGCTGGATTAGTCGACGCGTTGCTCTACCACTCCGTTAAAGCAATACAAAAAAAGATAGAGCTAGGAAAGTACAATTAAAGTTGTCTCGAATTGTCTACATGTCGTGTTCGGGTCTGTACTACGATCGAGCGGGACACTGTCATTTTTGAGATATTTATTGGCATGCATGGCCCTAAGGATTCTTTAAGGATTTCGCGCCGTACTCGACTCAATGACAATTGCCGCATCGCAGCCCCACACGCAACGGAAAGCAGACACCAGTTTTAGGGACAAGATCTCTGTGCAGCGTCCTACGAGGCTTATGTGGGGAAATGAAATCACCGAGTCGGTAGGCGTTGCACAATTTTTGGATTACGCACCAAACTGGTGATTTATCCCTGGCAGAACTTATTTCAATGGACAAACGTTGGAAAGTATTATGGAAAACAAACGACGTTATGCATACACGCTGTGTGTTTCGCATAAAGTCGAACGGCCGATAAAACGTGACTCGATGCATTTATCCATTTTTTTTACTTTGACTAATTGTAAGATAATATTTGAAACAAGGCTTAAACATTTCTCTGTGAAATGTATATATATAAATATAACTGTACATAAAGATCTGTAGACATATGTAAGGAGACTTAATATTTAAGTATGTATACAATAAAGATTACCTGCTAACGAACGTCGTGTTTACTTAGATTAAAGAGTTTTTAAAAACAGATTGTACGTATCGATGGAGGCTTTCGCTACATTTTTACAAAATTCGATATCGGTACCAGAAATTATGGACGTTAACGGAATATACAGAGGTTTTGTGGGGTCGTACTGATTCCTCTTTAATTCTACTAAAAACTGATGTCTTTGGTGGAGCCTACTTTTTCTACAAGTTAAGCCCTGCGATTGCGTGGATAGCAAATCATGCGGTATATTCATCTGGTTGTGAATGTAATCGAAGCTGGCCAATACTTTTGGTCTACCTGCAATCAGAATAATAACTTCTTTAAAAATATTCCTAAGAATAATGTTTGTTAACTTATACACGTTACATGTTAATGCTTACTGTACATCCAAACACGTGGTGTTGCCAGCAGGATACTACTCATTTCCTCTAAATTAAAACCCATTTCCTCTTTCACACAGAAAGTACTTTCCCTGATATGCATCATACTGTATGTTATAAGCTTGGGACACTTTGTTGCTAAATTTCTTATCTTGTAGCCGTTCAATTTGAAAGTCCACTGAAAATGAGCTAATCTTTTATCGATTTCTTGCGTTTTAAACGACAACCACCCAGGATTGCTGTTTACAATGTTTTGTATCATCGCAGGAGTAAAATTGTGAGCCATTAAATATCTGATTCTTGTGCGAAGATCGTCCATGTCCTCTTTGAAAATTTTTGGATTCTTTGTGATAAATCTGCCAAGATTATCTGGTTGTACGCCACAATCTTTCAAGAATGTTATATACGGTTTTATATCCCTATCAAAGTCAAGGCTGAGAAACATTTCAACTACTTCTCGGTCTTTCTCTAATTTATATAATTCCACACCCAATTTCACCAACTGCTGAATGGTAAACGAGTCGTCTGCAAATGTTGCAAAATTAAAAGTTGGCATCGTGTAAGGTCCTATATAAGACAGATCTTCGTTGCACTTATCCAGTGGTCCTGGTAGTTCCTTGTCTAAATCTTTCATAGCATTGTTCAAGTCAAGATCGTGTTTGTCTAGTAGTGTAATAGTCTTTTCCAAATTGGGATTATTCAAAGATTCTGCTACATTTTTATTTACATTTCTCAATGCGTTGTCAGAACGATAATTATATTTGTTTAATATCGTAGTAGCTTGTTTCGAATTATATCTATTCGAGGTTTCAGATATATTAGCGTTTTTGTGCTTAAAACCTCTATCACGTTGAAATGGTGATGTGCTATTTTGTTTTGTATAATGTTCATCCAATATTCTCGATACATTTTCATTCGTAAAATCACGATCATATTCGTCTAATATCAAGCGAGCCAGGTCTGATTTTGTCGGTGTCTCTGTTTCTGTTACATTTTCATTGGATTTGCTACTTGCGCTATTAGTTCCAGAACTTTTACTTTTCGAAACGTCGGCATAACCTCTCGTACAATTTGGTGTGACATTTTTTAGCGAGTCACACTCATCGAGGATTTGATTAGACACTTTCTCTTCATCAAATTTAGTTGTGAAATTTCTACAAGAATTGGAACTAATCCAAGCATTGTAAAACAAAAGATTTGGAATTTCACTAATCCGTTTAGAGGTTATCCGGAGAACGGAATATGATCTCGACAACGTCATACCCTGCAAATAAATGATTATAATGTAAATACACACGTATATTATCAGTTTGAAAGTGTCAAGCTTTCTTACAAGGATTTAAACTCAATCAAATTCAAGTGTTATTGTCGCGTGTGTACCAGTGTGTACTTCTATTTGGAGAGAATATCAGAGGATATCTTCTGATATCCTCTCTGCTTCTAGTTATAAACAATCATCATTGCTTATCATAGGTACAATGCTACGCATACGTTTGCCATAAAAAACTGTCGTTCGATACTACGTAAAGTACGTTCTAAAATTTCAATAGGAAAACATTTTTTATTCAAATGCAAAATACAAATTCCAGCAAGAATCATTTGCTGCGTTCAAACATGCATGTTTGAATCCATGGTGTGGTGGAGAACTATCGAAGTACTATCGATATCGATGGTTATCGATAGTCCTCACTATCGAAAACTATCGATGATTTACTTTTACTATCGATAAGTACCGGTAGCGATCGGAAATCGCTGAGGATTAGTATTCGATATACTCTCTGGTATTCGTACAGTTATAATCGTTTTACTTGACAAATATTGCTAAAATCCGATGAAACTAGTAAAAGAACAAACTTATTAGATAACACGTGTTATCTAATGCACACCAAATCGTTTCAGTTATCAGTACAATGAAATTTTATTTATCCGAGAGATTGTTATTACATTTTATTATTTAAATGTTAGACCTCTGTAGATTCTCACTGCTTTCACCGTCGTGTTCCGACACATTTTCTGATGATGAAGGGGCTTCTTCTGTTCTGCAATTTAATAACAGACAAATAGAATAGTTTGTTCGTTCACGATTTAGAGCAGGAGTCGGCAAACTACGGTCCGCCGCCTGTTTCTAACCCGGCCCGCGAGGTTCAAAAAAATGTAGAACCGGTTTTTTTAATTAAAAATGACGTGCCCAAAAAATTCACGATCTGGCCCTTTCCAAAAAAAGGTTTGTCAATCCCTGATTTAAAGAGTTAATGTAAAGGCGTAATTTCTTTACATGTTTAACGGCGCTGTTATATTGTTAACCCTTCTTCTCTCAGTTTCCAACAATTTCTGTCTGGCTACGTCCTCTTTGATAGTTTCTTTCAGCATTAAATTGAATATTTGGGCAGTATTTAATCGTGCCGATGGATTCGTGCTCTTTTCGATCGTACTTTTCAGAGATTCGAATAAATTGTCCTTTTTCGCTCGTGTTCCTACAATAGAGCAAAATATATATTTTCTGTATTTTCACCTGCAAGAAAGCTTCAACGATCGTGCTTTTCAAGAAAATGTTTAATTTAGTCGATAGAAATTTGACATTTCTTTTACCAGACAGTTCAAAGTCTCTTTCTCTGGCTTCTGGAAGTACATTCTCAAAGGAATACGTAGGAGGGTTTAGATTATTCAATTTCCCTTCGGTCTCCGAAATTCCTGTCAGAAAATCAGTCCGTGACTCTTCTTTACTATCGAACAACGACCTCGGCGCTGGCTGCGTCTCAGACTCTGCTACCTCTTCTGCTGTATCGAAAAATCTCTCGGGCGCGCAAACGTTTTCAGTATCTTCATTGATTGTCAATGTCTCGATCCGAGGTCTACGAATCAGACCGCTGTATATGATCAAAGAATTTCGAGCTTTTGATCTTAGCCAGTTATTCCTGAGGTAAAACACAACGTAGATAAATCTTCGGAGATTTTGTCAGAAAGTCATTAAAAAATTATAAATTCACTTACAAGCATCTGGCGTGCACTAGTCCAAAAATAATAAGTGGCGTAAGTATTAAAGCCACAAAGTAAATAAACATTTTTATATGTTCGAAGCAGTATGACAGTTCAATGAACCATTTTGTCAATTGACTGATGTTCACCGACAAATGATGATCGATCTGGCCTGCTATGTTTTTTTCGCGTGACAAGTAAAACAAGATAGAAATGACATCTGAAAATTTCTGGTTTCACGTAGCCTTTCTCTCTCTCTCTCTCTCTCTCTCTCTCTCTTGCAGTTTAATCAGAACGCACGCTCGCGCCTGATGCTTGCCATTCGAAACGCAGTATTTACAATTTCACTGCATTATTACTCGTGCAAAATAATATATACATATGCAAACGGTACATTTATATTCTGAAATGTGCTTATTTAAGCATTAGTTGATAACAAAGAGTAGCAATGTCCAGCATCAGACACCAGCCGATTTCGAATTTGTTCTCCTACGAAGAAACAGGACAGCTAAATATCTCTGTTACTTTTCGTTGTACAAAAAAACTTCTTAGGACAAAGTTACACTGTTTGAAGGGCCACATGTAACGGTGTAAGGGAAAAATTTTCAAGATAATTTTTTTACAAGATTTCGAGGTCATCGATACTTTTTTTAATGCAATGAGATATTTTCTAATACATCGATCGATGCAGCTGGACATTCGTTATAAAAAGTACTAACCTATGTATGCCGAAAAGTTAGTAGTTCAGGAGATATTTCAATTTAAATAACTTTAAAACACCATTACTGTCGTACTAAGACGTTACCGTTTATATATTTACTAGTGTAAATTGAAGAGTTGAAATTGAAAAATTGACGTTGAAAATGAAATTGAAGATTTGAACGAATTGAAATTGAAAAATTGAAGTTGAAATTGAAAACTTGACGTGGGAATTGAAGATGAAGGGTTGATATTGAAATTAAAAAATTGAAATTGAAGAGTTGAAGTTGAAGGGTTAATATTGAAATTGAAAAATTGACATTGAAATTATAATTGATGTTAGCGTTTACTTACTTGTGTAACAACGTCTTAGTACAACAGTAATGGTGTTTTATTGTTATTTAAATTGAAATATCTCGTGAACTACTAACTGTTCGGCATACATAGGTTAGTACTTTTTACATATAACGAATGTCCAGCTGCATCGATCGATGTATTAGAAAATATCTAATTGCATTAAAAAAGTATCGATGACCTCGAAATCTTGTAAAAAAAATGATTTTGAAAATTTTTCCCTTACACCGTTACATGTGGCCCTTCAAACAGTGTAACTTGGTCCTAAGAAGTTTTTTTGTACAACGAAAAGTAACGGAGATATTTAGCTGTTCTGTTTCTTCGAACTCACCCTGTATATAGAAAAGTATCTATAGGAAAAATGAACACGTATCAAAACTATATCACAACATATGCATACAAAAGTTTACTTTTAATGATTAACAAATCTGATGCATAGCACAAACAGTGTTTGTAGTTCTCCTTTTATGAAACAATTTAGATATTTATATGTGTATATATATATATGTGTGTGTATATATATATATATGCATGTATAAATGCTATGGATTGATCTTGAACATTTTCTATCGATTTTATAGAACATTCAGTAGGAGCAACACAAAATGAGTGACGTATGCTGCGTTACTGTCACTTATTTCCCTTCGTTTTCTTTTTGTACAGAAAAGAAATATCGATCGATGAACGTTCTAGATTATAATATACAGAAAATTATACATAATTACGTTCCAAAATCCCAACATGTATAAACCAATAATGTTCCTTAAATCCCTTGTTAGATTAACGAAAAAGTTACTTCGAATGTACAACGGCAACCGTTCATATGTTTCTCTACGATGATAGAATATTTAAAAGAAAATATATATACATATATTTGTGTGTGTATGTATATACATATATTTGTGTGTGTATGTATATACATATATACATACACGTACGTATAAGTCAATGTTTAATGTAGCCTTCGATTACAGAAGGCTGAAAAGACAAACTGAAAGAAAGAAAGAAAAAAATAGTTATCGTTAGGTGCGTGTTCATAGACTTGTGATATACAAAAGAAAAAGTAGAATTATTATCTTCTAGGATAAACTATTATCACTTAACGTTTTTTTTTCTCTTCTTTCTGATACAGAAATTTGCATCAAGTACAATTCAATGTGTGTTCGATAAGTCTGTGGCGTGGATTCGGACCACTCTCGTTTCATCAGACATCCGATACTCGATTTCCGACTTACCAGAACTGCGTAAACGATTCAACGCGGAAGGAACCACATTTGCTAAAAATTCCATTTCTAGTTACACTTAAAGTACAGATTTGGAACAGTTCAACGCTGCAATACCACACACAACTTTTTTTATAATTCGTATCCGTACATTAGAATCTGTGCTTTAATTATAACTACTGCGCGTTGTCCATACACCTAGTTTCTGTTTTGTTTTTTTTCAGTTTTTTTTCGTTTTTTAAAAATAAATTACACTTCTTAGTCAGCTTATTACAGAAGTTCATTTAAGCTATAAAATATTGAGACGAGTATAAGAAATGTTTGGTGTACAGCTTCAGTGAAATCATATAGAAGTTTCTCATTTTTCCTTTTTGTGTTCTAAAACGAAATTTGGGCTTTCTCTTCTAATTCAATGGGTATTTCAGTGGAACGATTTCGATCATAGTACGCGAGAAACATACAATGCCAGCGACCGATACCAGATAGGTCTGTGCTAGACTTCTGACACAGCATGGTTCTTTCGATTCATTCATTTCTTTCCGATAGTATTCGTGGACCTGTTTCACATTTGTGTTCCTGTCACCGAACTATGCTTCCCATTAAATACTCGAATGTATCAAATATATATATGTATATGTATATATGCATATATACATACTCGCGTGTTGTCTGTCTGTCTGCGTGCGTGCGTGTGTGTGTGTGTACGTGTTTGATGTGTGTTTAAATGCATGTATATATACATGTATATATATACGCACACACACATGTTCTCATCTTTTTGATAAATGTCTCTTACGATAGTATCATCTTTTCCGCGGAATGATACTTCAACACAAAGAATGCAGCACTGAATAATCAATAGAGGTTAATCGTCTAAGTCGTTAATATGAAGAACTTCCCTATGCGTTAATCCAGCAGCTGACAATGTTGAGATCTCTAGGGATGGATAGAGAATTCTCTTCGGAAAACTTGTAGTTATTTCGAAACATGCTGGCGAGTCCGGTTGACTAAAAATCCAGTGATACACATCCTAGAGAAAAACGAGTCGATTGAATATTAACGAATCAAGACATCCGATCGATTGAACGCCAGCTCTAGCATTTACCATTATTGTGTCCGACATTAGGAAACGCCTTTTCATCGTCCTTTCCCCGAGTTTAATTTGAAGGTGACACACATTGGGGTTACTAGGTTCTGGTTCCACTGGTACTTTGCGAACAGTCAGCTCTTTCTCGTTACGAATACGCTGAATTTCCAATTCTTGTGCATTCAATTGTTCTTTTTTCTCGTGCCTCCTGTTCTTCGCGGGCTCTTCGTTCTTCTTCTCTTCTCCGATCCTTCTCCTGATCAGCACGCAATGACTCCTCATATGCTTGATCCTGTTGCTGACGTAACGATTGCGCCGCGCTACGTTCCGCTCTGTATTCAAAAACAGGCAACAAGCACGCGGTAAATTGTTTGTAGAAAATCAAAATATTTCTATTATCGTCTCACCTTTCTTGACGCGCTAGTATTAAATTAATTTCGTTGTGATCTATAATTGTTTGTAGATGAGATATAACGTCAGAAGGAAACGGCGTACCCTCCATTCTACAACACAATGAAATACATGTTTCGATCATTACTATTCTTCTGAAAAGACAATAAAAAAACACGTGATACATTACATACCGGCCAACCATAGTCATCCTGTTATCTTTTAAAACGATGATGGCCAGAAAGGGATAAGTACCAGGTCTGAGGGCTTCCGCCACTTTGTAGCCTTCTCCAGATTGTACGTTACATGCCCAGAATAAAGTACGCGTGTTTGTAAATCGAACTACTTCTGGATTGTTTAACGTATTCCTGTACAGAAAGGCTTGGTATTATTTACATTCGATCTGTAAAATTCCTGGCCAGAGGTTGGTTTAATAATTATCCATGATGTAGTCGTACAGTTTCCTGTTCGGGTCAATTACCTGCACCACTGATCAATGTCTTGGGCTTCGTCTTTATGTAGATACACCAGTAAAAATCTTAATTCTTGTTTCGCATCTGAGAGAGCCTGGCTGTAGGAGCCTTGATAAAAAACGGGATGACTACTACCGTAACGTTCCTCGTAGACTCGAATGAAGTTAATTACATCTTCCACCGGATCGGAGGACACTTGAAAAACATAATCACCGTTTTAATCTATTCTACAAATTCTCAAATTCAACAAATTCAAAAGCTACCGTTAACTAGGGCTGTTACTTTCCCGAAGCTTCGATTCTTCGAAGATTCCAAGGATTCCAATGAATAAAAGGGATTTTGAAGTGTCCAAAGCTTTGAAGTCGAATCGTAAGAAGTTGTAACTTACGAATTTCTTGTTATGTCATGATTAGACTGCGGATCTTTATGCAAAATAAGGAATGTTTGCATTGATCGCAGGACGCAGGAGCCAAATAAAAATTGTATTCTTCTTTTAATTATCCTGTTAAGCTGAAACTAATGCATTGATGGCCTTAAATATTGTTAACATGTGCAAATGCATCAAATCCGCAGTCTAGTCACGATTTTTGACAAATAAAAATATAAATAACGCTTTAATTCGAAGCTTCGTAACTCCAATTCTCATCGCCTTTGAAGTTTCAGAAATTGAAGCTTCGAAATCCTTCTTTCGAAGGATAGTAACGGCCCTAATGTTAACTAATTTCTGTAGACAGGTAAAACTCACCGGGTCTAGCGTTTCCTCTAAATATTGAAAGAACTAATTGCAGGATACTGATCACTCTTTTGTAAATGAGGGAAAAGATGTACGATAAATTACTACCACTACCGCCAGAGCTTCCAGAATAATTAAAATATATTCTAGAACTACTATCGTCGACAACTTGCGGTGGTCTCGATCGTGAGTCTTGCGCGTACATAGAAGGCCGTCCTTCGTACAGGTTTAGCTGTTCCTAAGGAAAGGACAGAAAGGCGAGCGATGAAACAAGTATATCGGAGTAATAATGTAGAATGATATTCGAGAATTCTTTAAGGATCTTTGTATTATCTATATCGGTGTTAAAATGTCCAAGAAAGCAGTAGAAAACCGAAGGCGAGAAGGTTAAAGGTGTTTACCTGAACAGCAACCTCCAAATTCCAGTTGTGTCTCTGCAAAACATCCCTACAGATGGACAGATCTTCGATGCCCGTCAAATCCTGTAAGCATTGAAACGACGTTGAATTGTCGCGACTATGAGAAAACCGATATCGAGGAAAAACTGTAAGCATTGAGTCACCTGGAACTGCAGTATCTTCTCGGTTTGATCGCCGCTGAGCTCGTTCAACGCGAAGTCTGCCATGACAATACTCGGCTCGGCCGAACCACTAAAACTCCTTGGTTGATCGTTTGAATCACACAGTTCTGAGGAACGACACCAAATGCATCAGCTGATAAAAAAGTCTGGCACACGAGCGAAATTACGTCGAAGCTGCGATAGCATTTGGTGTGGCTGATATACCAAAGAATGGATTAACCTCGAGCGTCGGCAGGCTCCACGGCTCACGGAGATCCCTGCATCGTCGTCGCAACACGTTTCGTCTGCTCGGCTTGTTCTGTGAACGGTGTTTTCGGTGTCATGACTTTTTTCAACGATAATTTACGGTTTCAAGGTTCTGTTTCATGCGGTTACGATTTCAAGTGACGTCAACTCGCATGCATTGGCGAAACGACAGTCAACTGTTTCTACGTGTCCCCATTGGCAGGACACGTTATTTTTGTAGGCAATCGGGTTAACGTCCCGAAATCTCATTCCTAACGAAATCGAACAATCACGATTTTTTCCAGAGAAAACGTTTCACATTTCCAAGCTAATAGATTTCCGTTCGTCACGTACGCGTGAAAATACATTTCAACTTTTGCCGAATAATAATTGAGACGCTGGAACGACCAATCGGAAAATAGCGTTCCTGTTACCGTGGTGCGTCGAGATTGTCCAACCGATTCGTTGCCGGTCCTCGTCCTTGTTCTCGATTTTCGACAAGGTGTTTCATCTAGGTATACACATATCTATAGGCGTATACAGTATATTCGGTGATATTCGGCTTGCGGTATTTATTCTGATTGTTCTGTACTGCTGGACAAATTAATTATGTATTTGTCAATACATTCCACGTCTGCGAGAATAATGCTCTTGTGAACAACAGTTCGATACTTGAAATATCGTTTGTATGCAAATACGTACTGTTCACGTAATTTTATAATCGATTTCGCTGATTTATATCTCACAGAAAATAACGATAAATGCAGGCGGGAAAGTGGGAATGTTGTTTTCCGTAGCGTTTGTCGAAAACCGGAAGTGAAAAGGGGCAATCACTGTCGTAAACTAAGGTAACATTTGAACTTTGGTACGATTTAAATTTATGCCTTGCTTCCCTTTTCGACTTTACGTTATTTCCTTTTGCAGATTCTGGAAGCACACGATCAGTTTATGATTGAATTTCTATTCAACTTATTACGCTTGTCATTGTAAACATTGATTTGATCGTTAGCACGATAATTATGAAATCGGACGACGCAGATGCACATGTTAAAAATGAAATTCAGAAAACGCTATTTTCCATTAAACAATTAACATCGAATATGTAAGATTCGAATACTCATTGAATTGCACGTGTATTTGCATTAATCGTTAATATTGGATGATTAGAAAAGTTCGTGTCCAATTTACCTCGTGACCTTTTTCGAAAATAAACATGTAACTTCTATGAAAAAGCAAATCAAGTTGTAAACTGTTCGGAGCAGTGATGGTACGAAAACTAAGTCCGTCTGAGGCTAGAATTGTCACGCATGCGCGAAAAAAAGCGCACGTACCATCACTATCACTGGTTCGGTGACAATTGTAGAAAATAGTCTGTTGTTGTGACTGTGATATTACCATTACTAATCTTACCGTACGAAATGTACGTCGAAATTTGGGTGATTAAGAAAACTGTTATTTTCAAATATAACCGCGCGCATTCTATTTTTAAATAGAGTACGAACTTTTGCAGTCATCTGGTATTTAAACTTCAATATTCGAAATAGAAAATAAATCGAAAATTTCCTTTTCAGAAAGAACGAGTTGGGCGTGATTAACGAATTCGTAAAACAACTTGGTATAACCGTAGACAGTACGAATAAAACATTAACCAGCGTAGCAGTGGACATGGGACTATATGTTGAGGAAGATGCGAGTAATGGAACCGACAACGAATTCCATTTAAATTTGAGAAATTCTCAAAATTCTGCCGAATTGCAGGAAAAAATAACAGCCTATTTAAATAATGTATAACAATATTTTTATATACATAAGTGTGTGTCTGTGTGTGTGTACATTAACTTAGTATAAAAAAAATATAAAATGAAAACTTTTCATTCGACATGAAAATTTGTTTATAACTTTGATTCCGTTAACCAGCTGAACTTTTGCTCTTTGCGATCGGCTTGAGGGTGAATCATGATGTTTATTAGGCTGGGAGCATCGTTCACCTGTAAAGCAGTATTCGATTAAAACAATTGTTCTCCCGTGTAAGTCAATTCTAAACTCTGATCGCGCGTACTTGAAGGCATGACTTCACTGCTTGCTGTATATCTGGAACGGTTGTGCAAAAGTGTCCTTTCCTGCCAAACATTTCCATTATCCTCTCGTAATGAGTTTCAGACGTTAACGAAAACGGCGGTGTTCTAAACAGGCCAATGAAAAATTAGTGTACGATACAGCGTACGGTTCAAAGGATATTTTCGGCATGTTAAAAAAACGTACACCTGCGTGGGCTCGCCGGAAGCCTGCAATTGTCGGAACGTTTCAGCGTCTAATCCTCCATAAATACCGTTATTGTTAACGATAATAATGATGATAGGTAATTTGTACCTAAAACGTTAAGGTAACGTGAATGAAACGAAACAGTCAGTATTGTTTTCCATCGGTGCTTTAAGTTTTACCTGAACATCGTTTCGATTTCCATGCCAGAGAATCCAAAGGCGCTGTCACCTTCAACGCAAATTACTCTCTTCGTGGGTGCATTGTTCTTACAATAAAGGGCGGCGG
This sequence comes from Lasioglossum oenotherae, assembly GCA_028455765.1. Taxonomy (NCBI): domain Eukaryota; kingdom Metazoa; phylum Arthropoda; class Insecta; order Hymenoptera; family Halictidae; genus Lasioglossum; species Lasioglossum oenotherae. Next base: position 10,501,350 of record CM052297.1, on the reverse strand, counting down.
CAATACCAAAACCCAATCCCACTCCCATAGTACCGAAGGTACCTGCGTCTAGTCTATGCCGCGGTTCGTTATTTAACAACATTGTTTTCCCGATATCCATTGTGTTGGCTCCCTCCGAACAAATAATGCAGTCTGAAAAATATCGACGAACATAAATAGTTTGTTCCGTTAGGATACGGTACCGCTCACTGAAGTTTGGCCGACTGCCGACGTTCATAAACGCATTTAGGAATTTCCTCTCGTAAAATGTCTATTGTCATGTTTCTTCGAGAAACCTTCATTAGTTATGTAGAAAGGTTATTTAAGATTGCTATGTAATAATATAAACTTTCTTGTGGAGCGAGCGAAACGTTTTAAATTATTATATTGAAAAATTTTCTCTTTTGACCAAACTTTCGTGAGTGGTAGTGTACATCAAACTTCCGCCTGCAGGTTGCAGACGGAGAGTTAAAATTCGTGTATACTACAAGGGTCACCGACTTGGCGGAATAATATCCTGAATATGTTTGAAGACGGTGAAGTAGTTCAACGGTACCGAGACATCCATCGCCATTGCCTGCAAAAAGAAAGCGAATAAGATAGGATCGCACGAACCCTAATGTCGAAAACGATCAAGGTTGCAGAGTGTTCAGCTTACTTGAACCACCGCTCTATTTTTCGTCGACTTGGTTAGAAGGTCTCGCCACCATGGGTTGCTATCTTCGACAGCCCAATTGCGAGCTTTCAAAATGCTAACCAGGCCTTCGACAGCGGTGGACACGTCGGACTGTATCGCAACGGCGGCGGTTACAGAGTTGTGCAGCTCTTCCGGACATATGTCCACCTACGATACAACAACCTGAATTTTTACCGTCGCTTCGTTTATGTTCGCAAGACCAGGGCCGGCCATCTGAGGGGTGCGGCGGATGCTATGCACCGGGGCCCTGCGATTGAGAGGGCCCCAACATGATCAAGAACTAAAATAATGTAATTTTTCTGAAGTAATTAATGTATTAGCAGAAACAAAATCACGCGTTAAATAAACATGCATTAGTAATATATGTTAAATGCTTTCGGCGCAACGGTTCGATCGTTTGTTACTAATTATGAAGCAATTTTGCTAATTATCAAACAAAATCAACGTTTCGATCCTAGTTTGGCTCCTTTTCAAGAGACGAAGAAACATATTTATCATATTTATTATTATTATGTATTATTATTATTATTTATTATTTATTATTATCATACTTATTATTTATCATAAGAAACATATTTATTAGTAATATATGGTCGTGTTTGTAATTTTTTTTTACTTCACAAAAAAATTTAGGGCCCCAAATGGTTTCTTGCACCCAGGCCTCTTTATAGAGAAGGCCGGCCCTACGCAAGACCATAATATAGTATCTACCTGTATGACTTTAACGTTAGACTGGAAACGTGGTGGTTTGCCAAAATGCAACATCCAGTTTAGCCGAGCACCCAGCAGCAAGATCACGTCGCTTTGCTGCAACGCGAAAGTTCTCGCGCTGGAAACGCATCGTTCGTCCGTGTCCGGAACAACACCCTTTCCCATTGGCGTCGGCAGGAAGGGAATACCGGTCGAGCACACGAGACTGCGAACTTCTTTCTCAGCTCGGCCGTAAGCAGCTCCTGCATAGCGAGGGTACAGTTTGTGTTAACTCGTTTGCCTTTTACATCATAATGAAGAACAAAAAATGAAGAATGAAGAACAATGCACCTATCAACGATTTCCTTATTGTATTCCTTATTAATATGTACATATCGTAAAAGAACAATTTCAAACAGTGAAGGAATATTTCAGTTATTTGTACACATATTTGTTATGCATACGCTGTTAAGTATTTCTGGTGATAATTGCCATGAAAATAGCGCATGTATGTATGGCTATGCACTTATATACGCTAACGATAACGATGCAAACGCGTTAATAGACGGAAAACACAAGGTTGTCGCGAAAGAGATAGACTCTGACCGATTCTAGGGGACACGTTCAAGTTGTTCCTTTTTCTGAAATCTTGAAGTCTTTCCAAAGACGACGAATTTACAGATAAATGTCGAAGCGTTCGACAACCTAAGAAAGACAGGGCGCAAACCTTTTCCAACGATCAAAAGCGGCTTCTTGGCGCCTATGAGCAAAGCTGCAGCTTGCTGTATCAGTCGATGGTCCGGAAATACCAATGGCGGGGGTGGGCAACGGGTCGCTTTGTATACTTTCTCTTCGTCGACGGTCTGGTTCAGCAAGGTGGCCGGTAAGTCCAAGTACGCTACCCCTGCAAGGAACATGGCCGATGATTTGTGCGACGCATTGTCTTGCAGTTGTAAATTGCTGGAAATGGAAATATACCTGGACGACCGTAAGTAGAGAGGCGAACAGCCTTCTCGACGTGAAGCGGGACGAGGGCCGCCATTGGTGGTCTGGCAGCATATTTACAATAGGGCTTAGAGGCCTCTACCTGGGGCCATTCCTGAAAACCGCCGATACCCTCGTGATCCTCTGCACAAGATCCGCCGATGACAATGACAGGCCTGAAGCAAAATTCATACTTGACGCGTTTCAATTGCGTTCCGCTTTAATGCAGAACGCGACAAACAGAAACTACACGGCCACGCTAATTTTTTGTTCAACCTTTCTACCGTTTCGAATTTCATCCACGTGTTTACTCATTTGTGCGACGAATGCATCGAATCCGCAGTCTAACGAGCAATCTTATAAAATTCAGAATACTTTGAAATTCAGCTGGAATCGTGTACTTTGTTTTGTAATTTTGAATAACCGACTACATGCATTCATATTCTTCGGTTTAACGTTTCCGTATAATCGTTTAACCTGACTCCGATGCACGATATGTTTACATAACTACGTGCAGCGTATTTTTTTTAATAATATGGCACAATGAACGCAACCGGGTTACGTAATTGATCATAATCGTCTGATATCGAGTTACCATCGGTTGCGAGATACGTACGATACGGATGCATCATCGTAACATATTGCATTAACAGCTCTCAATTAAGCGCGTGCTTTTATCGTAAGACAATTCGTGATTCTCTTAGAAAACATCAAGATTGAGCGCGCAACTGATCTGGACACGATGCTCACCAACAGTTCACTTGAGCGTTGGCCATTCCACCGATGACGTGCAGCAGGCCTGGCCCGGAAACGCATAATACGACCGCTGGTTTTCCTAATTAAAACAAAAAGTAATTGGAGTTTGATCGCAGACATTTCAGATGTTTATGCTTGAATCTCCGAGCGCTAGAATTACAAAAGATTGTCACTCGTTTCTCTGATACACTCTGGGTAGATATACAGTAGCGGAGAAAAGTTTAAGACCGCTCTAAAGAAGACGATAACTTTTTTAAATATTATACTATACTATTTGAACTCTTTTGGGAAGCTAGTGCAATTATTTTACTAAAGGATGTGAAAAGAAATTTTCTCAAAAATTGTAATTGATCGGAATTGTTGAAAAAATACTAAAAGTTGAATTTTTTACTTTTTTATGTGGGCCTATATTGAAAATTTAAAAAATACGTTTTGTAGATCTGTATCAACCAAACATTTTCTGAAAATTTCGTCAAAATCGGTCGACGTTGCAATGAGCTACAAACATTTAAAGATGGTAAACATTTCAGATTTTCACGATTTTGGGCAATAAATCTCGGCAAAAAAAAGAATTTCTTTTCACATCCTTTAGTAAACTAATTGCTCTAGCTTCCTAAAAAAGTTCAAATAGTGTACCATTTACCACACTCTGTATCACAGTGGCGGATCTAACGGTAAGCGGACTAAACGACCGCGTGTGGACTCGGGATACCATAGGGCCCCGAATTTTAATAATGAATTTTTAAATAAATTTATTTACGTGTAACGGAATGAAATTTTTCAAGACTTCTTTTTTGTTAATAAGTTTATGAGAGTTTTCTTGCAACTTCTATATCTAATTTGAGTTTGAGGGCCCCGAATTTTAAATAAAATTTATTTATTGTATAACGATATGAAAATTTTCAAGACTTTTCTTTTTTGTTAATAAGTTTACGAGAGTTTTCTCGCAACTTCTATTTCTAACTTGAGTTTGAGGGCCCCAAAATTTTTACCACTCTGGGCCTCCACTTGACTTGAGCTGCCACTGCTGTATCAGAAATCTGTACGTATGGAAAATGATATTCGTTGACTTTGACCGCTTGGTACTCTTGGCGTCAACGAATCTTCTGGATTATGAAGTTTCGCGTGAACGATCCTCGTTTTGAAACTTTGCTTACTGGTCAGGTATCCGTATGCTTGAGCGGCATAGCACGCGGCTTGTTCGTTTCGAAAACCAAGATACTGGAGACCCGCGGACTGCATACATAGCGCTAGGTCGATCACGGGATGTCCCATTATTCCAAACACATATTCGACGCCCTGTTAAACAATATATCTTTATGGATAAGATAATTCCAATCAAATATTCCATTCTAGCTACCGTATAATAATATTGTCATTATCGTTGTTATTACTGATAAATAATCGTCTAGCACGATGGCGTAAATACGCGATACACGTAATCTTGCCACAGTGTCAGAGCAACACGGCCACAGGCACGGCAGACGAAGGGAAACCGATAATTGCGATAAGCCTGGCAAGCGAGAAAGATGAAGAAATGCAACGCATATGTATAGAGCTGTTATCAACTCGAAATTACGAGCCCCACAACCATCTCTATTTCTCGCCAATCGGTAAACGAATTTTCGTTTGAACATTAACATTGGTCGGTGCGTCGACACGTTCAAACCCGATGTTAGTGTTTTGTTGTTAAGCATTCTTTATTATTGACTCCGCGTGTTACCGATGCAAGTACGTATACATTATGAATAAAGTCACCGCGTCGCGACGAATAAAGAGGCAATAAGCGTTCCAGAAGCTCAAGAGTTTCCAAATTGATCGTTAAATCGTATTTAAAATCGCGTTACTCGAGAATAAATTGAAGAATCAAGGACGCGATGCCCCAGAACGCAGAGGAACGACTTCCGCTTATCTCAAGGTCGAGGAAACGTGAGTTTTCTTTTTATTTCTTTTCGTCGTGATCAAACTGTGATCTGAAATGGCTATTCTGTTTCGATTCGACGATTTCGACCAATAACAGCGAAAACAAAATATGAAATTGAAACAATTGTGAACTCGAATGAACCCGTGTCTTTGTTGATTTCAGCTCGATCCCATCAGTTTAATAGTGAAATCAAATTTGTTTGATATCCAATTTATTGGATATCCATTTATCATCATTTAACATCACAATATTTGTTTAAAGTTGAAAAATATGTTTCTTTTTCGAAGTCATGTTTCTCAAAGTCTAGGAGAGAAATTAAGGACAGATTCGGAATATAAAACTCAATAAGAACCACCATCACAATGTAATTATAAAACAAATTTGGTGTTGGACAGTGTTATGAAACGATACTTTTACTTAATTTTGTCACACTCAATATCTTGATAGAACTTCAGATCACTGTGATAATCATAACAAATTTTGTTTTCAATATTACCATTAAATATGTAGTCAACTTGTTTAGTTTTATAAGTAAATAAATATTACTGTTATCGTGATTTTATTATTGAAAATATGAGTATTTACTTCTGTTATCCACTGCGTCTATTGGAACAAATTGTGTTTTTCAACGAACGCATCGAGATATTGAACTTGCACTCGTTTCTCGCAGGCGATAAGATAATTTGTAAGCGCGTATATCGTAAATAAACCATAGTTATTTTATGTATATAACAACATACTCGTAATCGTTATAGAAGCGGGAAACGGTTTTTACGTAAAAATTCGTACACCGATATCGACAACATCGACCAAGACATAAGTTCCGTTGATACATGATACATAATTCTTTTTCTATTTACGCGTAGTACGTACAAAACATAACCTCAAAAGCGAGACTCCCGTCTTCGGTTGGCAAAGAAACGGAAGAAAACTAAAATCACAAAGCGAACGGATAACAGAGAGTTGATTGATTGTTGTACCTGATCCTTGAATGCCTCCGCGACAATTTGATTTCCGGTCTTCATTTTTCGGACAATGCTGACAATGGTACGAACGGTACGAACGGTTCACGACTTCTGTCAACTGTTCGATGCAAGAATTTTACTCTTTCCTCCAGCTCTGCGCGCCTTCTGGACTTTGTATCCATGAAAACAAGCGTATCATCGCCGGTTGATTTTCTATCACCGATTAACCGATCAAATAAAGTAAACATTTTCGAGCGTGTGAAACGAGATGGAACGTTTTAATCCGCGTAGGTGCAGCTATCTAGTAAGTAGCCGCTCGCGAAGTGAGTGATTCGCGTATCAAACTGGCGCCGATAACAACAAAATAATAGAAAAAAAATCATATAAATAGATACTTGATCGTAGAGCGGAGAAATTCTTCAAATCAGATTATATATATATAATTGCGCTATTACTCGACAGAATTAAACGATTCTTTCGAAATTTCGTAGAACGATGTGAAATACAACATTAAAAATTATCATAACTTAACGAAACTGTACGTACAGTTATCGCAATTTAACGGAAGAACTTTGAAAATACGAATGGACAATACCAGCGAGTAATTTATAGCTTTGTCGTAAATCTTTCTCCGCCGTACTCGGGGAAATGGCTTTGAACGGGGGCATTTAAAAAGGCTATGGTATCGTTTAGAAAGAGAAAGCTGACCTTGAAGGTTCTATTTATTAGGCTCTAGTCAGCTCTACGAAATGTACGCGTTGTGTGAAATGTTAATGTTCGATCATTTATGCACGACATAACGAGAAGATTCGACGGATAATGTTTTTCTACCATCGTTTCGTTCGACTGTTTCATTTGACTCGAGAACAAGTCGTCACTTGGTCGGAACAGGGACTCGCGCGATACCTGGGCTTGTCCCGTCGCCGCCATCTTTATTTTTCAAGCGGCCCCTGATAGCGGCAACCGAAATCCATTTATTATTTGTGTAAACAGGCACTTCTCGGTTAGCTGTTGCAGAATGTTATTCGATATTTTTCAAAAGGAATCATTTTTATCTCGTTGGATCGTAATGTTAATGACTAGACTGCGGATGCGTATGCAAAATGAAAATGATCAGCGTCGATTACAAGAAAAGAAAGTGTATAAAAATTGATTTCATCTTTTAGTAATCGTGTTAGATGGTAAACAATGTACCAGCAATGTTAAATTTTATTGAAATTGATGTTAGGCGGCAAACTCGAAAGATGGGGCTCTGTCCAGTCTTTTAAAGTAATTCATTTTCGAATAACTTTTAAGAGCAAATGTAAAGTCAACGCAGACCATGTACCCTCTATTATTATATACAATAATAAAGAAGCAAAGTGTATATACCAGTATATACACTGTGCCGACGTTTAACACAAAACCTACATAGATTTTAAAATAAGTGGTACCCATGTTCCCTTATAAAAATGACAAAATTGATTTTATTTAGGATTGTGCTCCTATTGTAATACGTGTTCTACTAAAGATATTTAGGTATTTTTACTCTTTCAATAATAATAATAATTATTATTATGATTATTATTATACGGACCGAGGTCCTTTTGTACAAATATTTACAGTTGTTTAGTAAAACTGATAAAAACAAAAAGAAACATAACAAAAAGAAAATTCTTAACCTAAAATTTACATAAAAAGGGGCAAGCGCGAAACTAAACAAATACATCCCATTCAATTTAAGGAAGTATGCCGAGTATTTATTATGTTTTGGAGTTTAATCGATATGTATGTATGGGGATGATAATAATCACATTTTAAAATTGACTCAGTTCGAGCACATAACACGTGTTGACGCGTTATTAGAAAAGATTAACTCTAACGTGTTTCCGTGCGAATTTAACACATGGTTGCATTGTGATCCACTATAATAGTTAAAAGTTGTGGAGAGAATTCCAGCAGATGCAAATTCGTTTGTGGATACATTTGAATTTGCTGGAAATGTGTTTGAGCCAGACCAAGTGACATGTGGAAGGTTATAATCGCCACCGATAATGTAATTACAGTTCAAGATTTTTGTCCAAAAAAACAATAATTGTAAAATAACAAATCTGGATCTGGTCGTTTCGACCGGTGGTGGTAGATTTACTGAAAATTGTTCGAGTGACGTTGCACATTATCTCTGACGGAAAAGGGACGAGTTTCTCTTCCACGGTTAATTCTTATCCTGAATGGTGAATATTTAAGCTGCAGGACGAACCGATGGTTCGCATTACCTGGACTCGGAAAAGCGTCCAGGTAGACGGTTCACGTTTTCAGGGGCCCATTGCCTATTGAACGTGTTAGTCAACGTTTTATTTAAGTTCGTGGATTTTGCTAAGCAAAATAGTTTTTCCACGCCGTACCGCGTAAAACGATCTAACGGTTTACGAGCGTAATTACTCTCCTACGGGACGGTTTGCGAATTCCCTTAATCCCAAACAAACTTCTACCTGGAACGCTTCGGAACGTCGCGTCACCTAAGAATAATAATGGCGTTGTGCCGATCGTTCTTTGTCGCAATGTCGTAGAACAATTTTCTTTCAAGCAACTATGTTATTTACTTGCTGACAACTAGTGGTAGCTCCGGAAAAAGATTGCGTCGGACTACAATTGACACGTTGACTGCCACATTGCGTTGGTCATGTGTAAGTGACACAATTCGTTGCCTATCTTTCAAATTAATTTTTCCCATTCAATCAGCGACAACCTTCAGCTCTGCAGTTTTCATTTCGTGGGACTTTCAGGGAGTGGATTGTTCGGCAGGCAACGTGTCGAACATTTCTTAACTCGCTAAATGTTAAACGAGTCGCAAGTAGAGAATATTCATTTTGAAAAGCTTTTGTCAATTTATGTCATCGATATTTATTTATGTCATTCGATAACACTGTCCAACACCAAATTTATTCTCTAATTACTGTTGGGTCCTTCTTATAGAGTTTTTTGCGCTGATTCCGAATCTGTTCAAAAATGTTTGATCCTTTTTTTGATATCGATGCTCCATTCATTCCGCTTCAGATCTCTTTTTAATTTTTCTTCTATACACACAGTTTTTGAGGAACATGGCTTTGAAAAAAAACATATTTTTCACCTTTAAACAAATATTGTGATGTTACTATCAAAGATATTGAATTGTTCTTTGCAGCAAAAGATTCTCTAGACTTTCCCGAATACAGTGATATCCAATATTAATACATTGTGATTGTTTAAACATGTTTAAATAATGATTAAAGACGGAGAGACACCACTTTTGCACCAATTGTTGAGGATATTTTTCAGTATATCTTAAAAAATAAGGGTCCAGCGTAAAATTGAACTATATCACGCGATATAGCAGACTTTTATCTTGCGAAACCACCCTTTCAAATATCTTCGCCCGGCATAAGTTGCCGCCAGTAGCGGTCACTACTAGCACGGTCTCAACATAAATTGGTCAACTTATGTCGGGCGAAAATAATTTGCTTTGTAGTTCGAAAGGAACGTCAAAGTTGCAAACTTCAAAGAGTGATTTCTCAAGATAAAAGCCTGCTCTATCGGGTGATATAGTTCGATTTTCCGCTGGACCCTTATTTTTTTAGATAAATTCAAAAATATCCACAAAAATTGGCGCAAAAGTGGTGTCTCTCCGTTTAAACATGTTTAAACAATCATGATGTTTTAATATTGGACATCGCTGTATTCGGGAAAGTCCAAGGAATCTTTTGCTATAAAGAACAATTCAATATCTTTTATAATAACATCACAATATTTGTTTAAAGTTGAAAAATATGTTTTTTTTCAAAGCCATGTTCCTCAAAAACTGTGTGTATAGAAGAAAAATTAAAAAGAGATCTGAAGCGGAATGAATGGAGCATCGATATCAAAAAAGGATCAAACATAGACAATTGACATAGACAAAGCGTGGCAAACGTAGACAAATTGAATACCGTCGAGTAGCGCGACAGCATTATTTTACAATTTTTCCGAGGTTGCTAGAAAATTGAATACGCTTGTTTTGATGTTATCGGAGGCGCGAGCGTATCAAACGAGCTCGTTTATTTTATTCTCGCGAGTTCTCGACCAAAGGATGTAGCAAAGGAACAGTTTCCTGTTTGAAATAACATCGCTTAGCCGACGTTGACACGATGCGACTCGACGTTGACGCTTGCCGACACTGGTCGATCGTCGAGATTGCGCGTCTTGTAGTCGCTGAAATGAACCAATGATACTAGAATATGGAATTAATTTTCAGCGGCTATAGCCAGATAAGATAGTCAAAAATGCCCTCGAACCGAATTTTATCGACTATGTGCCATTCGATAGAGCACCAAGAAAAAACATACTGTGCAAAATTTCAACCCTGTATCTTGATCGGGAGGGTAGTTATGGGGTAAAATCGAAAAATCAGTTTTTGACTTATTTTCCCTAGTTAATGACGTTTAGAAATTCTGAGAAAAATCTGACACATGTCAAGGACCCAGATACATACTTTGCAATTGGTTTCAGATTTTTAAAGTGAAAATCCTGCTTGTAAAAAATCAAAAACCTCAAAAAAATCGAAAAAATGCAGATTTCACATGGAAGTTCAAAATTGACAACATTTATATGTTTACAGTAGCGGTATATTGTTATAAGTATTGTTCGTGAATTTTTTCAGATTTTTTGGTTTGGTGCGCCGTTGTTAAAAGAAAATAAAAACCGATTTTTTCGACGTTTTTTCCCCGAAGAAAACTAAGCTAACCTTAAAATTATTACGTTCTATTTATTCTGTAAGTCTATCAGGCACTGATAAACCTTGAGCATTGTACAGAAGTAATTAAAAATGAAATCAATTTAAGTAATATTTCTACAGTATAAACATTACATCTCAGCGCGTTAGGCGTTCGATCGTGGAAAGTAACGAGCACCGAAAGAAAAGAATGGTAGTTCAACACTAAGTGAAACAGCTACTTCCAATGTCACTTCAAACATTATTGTGTACTATACAACTAATAACAGCTTTGAGATCGCTTGTCTTCGAATTAGACAGTTGTATAATAAAAGCTGGCATCAGCGAAAGTCGAATCAAAAGTGACTGATGTGTACATTCCATTATAAAAATAACAAGACCAAATTGATTTAGGTTTAGCGGGATTTTTGAAACACCTTTCTAATTTCAGTAATTGTAAAATAAGAAATGTGAAACCGGTCGTTTGATCGGCGGTTTAGTGTTAATCATTCCTAAATCGAATGTAACGCATACCTAAATCTCTGAAACAAAGGCGAACTTTTGTCGATCTTCGGCCAGGATTTCGGCGAAGCTTGCCTGCGACGGGACGAGGCGTCGCAAACATCCGTCGCGACCGTACGCGCAAGAATTATGTAAATCGCCGGGAAAATGATTGGAAATTAAGGAAGCCCGCGCTCTCGACGATGCGGAATACACGGCAAATAGGCGGCGGTATCCCGCACGCGGGACGACAAGGGGCAACAACGGGCAACAATGCTTATTGCGTTCAATTGAATTGCGAGCGAGGAGGAGGTGCGGGTGGCAACGCGAGTTGGGCATTAGGTTCCCTCTCCAGCCGCGTAGTTGCTTTTCAAACGTGGAGGTCTCTGTTACAATTTTGCGGTAACCGCGCGCTATTTTCATGCCTTGCCAGTCGTATCGCTGGCGAACGAATTCGAATCGATTTATTCCGCAAAAGAAAATGTAGAACAAATCGATCGGATAGATCCAACCGCTGTTCGTTTCGAGGAACTGCCACAATTCTTGTCGTCCTTTCCAGCGTGGATGTCAACCGATTTCCTAGGAAAATGGAGTCTCCTTTCTTTTAACATTTCGTCGAAACGGAACGAGTCGAGCATCGATCAAGCAGTTCGCAAAGTAAAGAAAAAGAAAGGTGGTCCGTCGATTTGACCTGCCAAGGTTTCGCACGTAGCCTGGCTAAGCTTGACCGGAAGCGCGTCCGTCCTTGGGGGGGTCGGGGGAGTTCATGGAAGGTTCTCGGGATATATCCTGCGAGGACCCCCTAGGTAGGGGTCGTAGCTCACAGTCCCAACCAATTCCGATGGGGATTGTCCTCCTGTTTTCCATAGCTTCGGAAGAAGGGATGTGTACCTGGCATCCCCACTCGGTCGCATCGCGGACTCCTTAAATACGCTGGCCGGATTACCGGTGTCATCAGTGACACGTTCAACCGATTCAGGTTCGTATCCGTACTTGTGCCCGCGTGTTCGCGTTCAAATTCCTCTCGTTGCTCGAACGGTTCGTGGTACCATCAGACTAAAGATCTTGAAATGTCCTGAACGCTGATACAACGTCCTCCTTCGTCGAGCCAGAACACCACCATGTACAAACAGTTCTACAGAACGCTCATACCGCGTAAGTGTGTTTCGCCCGTTACCTTCTCGAAAAAGTGTCGATTTTGAAAATTGCTGGTCGAATTCCAGAATAGTTTGAAAATATTCTTGACTCGTCGTGTCGGAATCGAGCAACCGGTTTGCTACGTCGATCGGTTAGAATGTTCCGAGTATGTTCAAAAAGTCTCAGGCATTTTCGGTATGCGGTTCGATTAGCATAGAAATTTTTCCTCGGAGATTCTCTTCCGGTAGTTCTCTCTTTCTCTCTCGATACGAATACGGAAACCGCGAGGAGATCGCGAGTAACGGCAGCATCGTTGCTATTAGAGGCAGCAATAATTTCGGAAACAATGGTATACGCGGGTCGTTTGTAAATACAACGTCGGAGCGGATAGAAAGTGCTCGGGAACTTTCTTTTGTAATTGCGCTACCGCGATGTTGTGCCGGCGAGCATAGGAGACGCGAAGACCGTTACAGGAAAGTTTCGAGTAACTCGGTGTACGTACACCGTGTATACAACCGTAGAGACACACGGTCTCATCCGCTATATTATCAGTTAGTGCTCAATTTTCGGGAATCTTCGCGAATTCAGGTACCCTTGTCTTCGAACACATTATGGAACGACGTCGATCGAGCATTCCAAAACTAAAAGCCTAGATTTCGACCAGCTTAGAAAGCACGCGTCCTCGCGATTTTCCTCATACTATTCTTCTTCTTCCTCCCCGTTCTCTTCGTCGGTGGTCGACGTCAATCCCGAACGTGTTTCAAAATCGTGAAAAAATCGGAGGAACAACTTTCCCAGCCGAGAGCTAGAGTTTCCCCGTCCCCGTCCTCGGCGTCGACGATGGAAATCTACCGAATAATATACGTTGTAATAATACGTGTACACCTTGTGTACGCGTGTATAATATGTAGAAGAAATTAGCGGCTTGAACGCATAGGCGGAGAAATTCAAATTGGAATTTCAAACAGTCGAATTCGGAGAACTCGAGAAACATCGAACAGTTGGTATGGCAATCGCGTGCTCCTCTAGTCGGTACACCGCGGTAACTAATTCCTTTGATTAACCCGGTGAGCGGTCCTTTTCGTTGAGTCAATTATGGATTATATTCGGGACCATGCTATTGCCGTCTCGGAGTATTTCACCGGTCAGCATTCCGTGGTATGGAGGTTGCTAAGTAAGTCGCAGCTCGGGCGAGCTTGTGATCCAGCAGCGGGTTTGCAGCGATCAAACTGGAACGTGGAAACGTCTATTACAGTAGAACTTTGATCGCCGGAATACCTTCCACGAAGGAGTAATTTGATTCAACCGGTCCATCAGCTACGCGATTTATTGCACAATTCGGTAACGATTTAGTTCAGCAATGAAACACTGGTCGCAATTTTTGCTGCGCGTTATGGCAGTAAGACGTATTACAGGAGGATCGACTGCATCGAACTAAATAATAAATAAATTTGCGAAACAATTGCTGAATTATTTGCTTGAATTATTTACTCGACCCGGCCGCGCGTCTCGCTCCCAGTAGCGGTCCTAGTTCTCGACCAGTCCAGGTGCCATAAGCCATAAAATAGGCCGTCGCGAGTAAATAATCTCGAGCCCCGGTGCGGTGTAGAGTACGCGCAGAGAGCAATGGAGTTTGCAGCGACGAGTTTGCTCGCTTGACCGCGCGTCGATCTCACCGGAGTCGTCTGTTTTCAGGATGGATTCCGATGCGCCTGATCATCGCCGTGATGATGTTCACGGCCTGCTGGACAAATTACATGTGCAGGCTGCAGATGCCGATCCTGGCGGTGCCGATGATCAAGGCGACTTCCGGTAACGCGACGGGCGGCGCGTGCACCACCGACTCCAGGTTGCGTCGCGCGATATCCTTTCTGGATCCAGGGGCGGAGCTCGAAAACTACATCTTGTCCGAGCGGTTACGAGCCCACGAGGAAGCGGAGCTGCTGGCCGGTCGGTTCCCGCGACAAACGGCCGATGCAGAGGACGACGATATCAGACCGTCGAAAATCGTGTTGGTCGACGGGAGGCCATTCGGCTGGAAGCCGGAAGTCAGGGGCCAGCTGATAGCGGCCTACAGTTACGGGAACGTTCCCGGGAATTTCTTGGGGGGGTTGATGGCGGTTCGTTGGGGGCCGAAACAGGCGATTCTCTGGACCTCGCTGGTGGCCGCACTGGTGTCCCTGTTCAGTCCGATCTTCGCGCAGATGCACTGGGTGGTTCTGCTGCTGACCAGAGTAGTGATAGGTCTGGCGGGAGGTGTAACCTTTCCCGCGTGTCATTCGCTGGTCGCTCAATGGTCCCCGCCTGACGAGAAATCTAGGTTTGTTTGGTCCCTGCTCGGCGGCACCTTTGGCACCATCCTCACCTACCCCATGGTGGCCGTGATAGCGGAGCAACTCAACTGGGAGAATGGCTGGTACATTCCCTCGTTGTTGATGCTAGTGTGGATCCTGTTCTGGATGGTCCTCACCTACGACTCGCCCGCCGAACATCCTGGCATCACCGACGAGGAAAAGGAGTACATACTACAGTAGGTAGATTCGTTTCGCGTTACTTCTACATTCCTCCCCCAGGGAAACGTGTTTCTGAAGGATCCGTTCGTTTCAGGGCACAAGCGGGAACGGTCAGGGCGAAGAAGCCGACACTCCAGCAAACGCCCATCAAGGCGATTCTGACCTCGGTGCCGTTTCTCAGCCTGGTCTGCTGCCACTTCGGTAACATGTTCCTGCTGTTCTTCTACCAGAACTCGATGATGCTCTATCTGACGAAAGCACTGGGCTTCCAGCTCACCAAAGGAGGCGCCGCCGCTAGCATACCGTGGGCGGGCCGGCTGCTCTTCGGCTTCTTCTTCAGCTGGGCCGGCGACGTGATCAAACGCAGGCAGCTCACCAGCATCTCCGTGCTCAGAAAAGGCGCCACCGTTTTCTGTAAGTGTTCTCTCCCTCGGCCGAATTTTATCGTATTTCGGACACTCGAGAATATGTTTGGGTAAAATTGACTTTCGTTGTTGTGTGTTTTTTCAGCTCACTTCCTCCCCGGCATCTTCCTGATTCTGGTCGGCTACGTCGGCTGCCGTTTGGTCCTGGCGAACGTGTTCCTGGTGTTGGCTCTCGGCTTCAACGGCGCCGCCGCCATATCGAATCTGTCGAACAACCAGGACCTGTCACCGAACTTCGCCGGGTTCATTTACGGCTTGATGAACACGGTCGGCTGCGCGTCCGGCATGATCATTTCGCCGCTGGTCGAGGAGATCGCCGGAAAGTACGGAGTGAGTATCGTTTTCCTCTTTCGCATTCGCTGGTGCAAATGCTTGCTTCCATGCTTTGACCGCTTTTCTCCACCTCGTTCGAACAATCGTTGTGCCGTCGAGTTCTGCAATCTCGTCTTTTAGACAATTGCGTCGAGTCCACATCTCATCTTGCCGCACTGTGCCGCGCCGGAACAGTGTTCGAGTCAATACTAAAAACTTTAATTTTCAACGGAACATTAGCAATATAAATGTAATATCTTCGTGTACTGTCTGGAAAAGTATTAGGGATTTAGGTCGGAAACGGATCAATTTAGAGGTGATTCATTTTCCGTGTTCGTTCGTTTAAATTTCGAAAACGATCCTTCCGTTGACGATGCGATTGCGCATTTCAAATGAAGATTCTTCCGACTCCGGTAATAGTCTCCGCTGCATCGCGAAAGAAACCGGCTATGTAGGGAACACGGTTGAGGTACGACGCGAATTGACAAAGAGTTTGCAGATCGCGTTCCTCGCGTACTCGAAACCTCTGTACAGCCTTGTACTGTGTTGCGTAATTCATAGTACGGGCAGTACTGGGGAATTGTGTACGCGGTGCATCCGGAGTCTGTTTGTTCTCGCAACGTTGCGGTTGTCCCGTTTTGAAACGAACAAATGTGGCAAGCGGGGCTAGGAAAATTAATTGGCTGGGCACAGACGGAATACTTACGGATCGCGCGGTTTGTCCCCTGCTGTACACACTGTCAACGCTGGTTACGTCTCGTGGGTACATCTCGTCTCTATATTTTCGATTGTTTATAGTACGAGAAGTACCTACAAGTTGCATCTATGCTTTCCACGCACACACCTACCGCCTATTGCCTGTCGCTTATAACCGATCGCCTATCGCACAATAGTTCATCATCGCTTTCATCTACAACCCCTGGCAGAATGTTTCCGATCGGAGGCATTGATACAGATTTTCGAGAAAACATTCACAATTTAGAAGTATAAAATATTACTTTACTACAGGGGAGTTGTTGCTCGCTCGCTTCGCGAGTAGGGTTAGTGGTACGCGTTTTATTTGGTGTGTGACTCTCCGAGAGTCACACAAAGAACTTCCCGATTCGTTAGTTGCAGTATATTATTATCATTATTAAATGTACGTTTTAAAAAGATTAACCGAAATAAATATTGTAAACAAATATTGTGATGTTATTATAAAATATATTGGATTGTTCTTTGCAGCAAAAGATTCTGTAGACTTTCTCGAATACAGTGATGTCCAATATTAATACATCATGAATGTTCAAACATGTTTAAACAATCGTTAAAGATGGAGAGACACCACTTTTGCACCAATTGTTGAGGATATTTTTCAGTATATCTGAAAAAATAAGGGTCCAGCGTAAAATTGGACTATATCACGCGATATAGCAGACTTTTATCTTGCGAAACCACCCTTTCAAATATCTTCGCCCGGCATAAGTTGCCGCCAGTAGCGGTCACTACTAGCACGGTCTCAACATAAATTGGTCAACTTATGTCGGGCGAAAATAATTTGCTTTGTAGTTCGAAAGGAACGTCAAAGTTGCAAACTTCAAAGAGTGATTTCTCAAGATAAAAGCCTGCTATATCGCGTGATGTAGTCCAATTTTACGCTGGACCCTTATTTTTTAAGATAAATTCAAAAATATCCTCAAAAATTGGTGCAAAGTGTTATCTTTGCACCTTTAACGATTGTTTAAACATTCATAATGTATTAATATTAGATATCACTGTATTCGGGAAAGTCTACAGAATCTTTTGCTGCAAAGAACAGTCAAATATCTTTTATAATAACATCACAATATTCGTTTAAAGTTAAAAAATGTTTTTTTTTCAAAATCAAGTTTCTCAAAAACTGTGCGTTTAGGGGAAAACGATTCCGGAGTCGGAATCGGCGGAATAAATTCTATAAGAATCATCGAACAGTAATCGTTAAACAAATTTGGTGTTGGACAGTGTAAATCGAATCGGAAACTTTCTTCCAGCTGTTCTATTAATCGAGAACTTTTTTCCGTGTAACATTTTGTTTATTTTCTCGTTTCTTTGTTATAATAAATGGAAGCTTATGCTATTTTATTTTTTTCATTCTTCAAAAAGCCTCTTTTCAATTCCCATCAGTTTTAACTCGATAAAGTAATATTTTATACTTCTAAATTGTGAATGTTTTCGTATCAATCATCAGAAACATTCTGTCAGGGGTTGTATAGCATTGCACGCGGTGACTGGGGAGTATGCTTAGTCGCCTTGATTTTGTAAACCTAAACCTAGCGCTAATAGCTCTGTTTAGCCCAATTATCAGCCGATCGCTCCACGAGTACGAAACCGATCGAGTTATTGCGCGAAGTCGGGTAGGGCACTTGGCCAGCAATTCCGCAATTCCGAGTGTTTGCGAATATCGGAATGCTATCGATTGAAGTACTCTTGGAACGAACGGATACAGTCAGCGGCAATATTAAGTGGTCACTCTCAAAAATCGCAAAACTTTTTAAAAATTAGTCCAAAGGACTTGAATTTTTTTAAGATGTTAGACCGACTAGCTCGCTAGAGAATAAGTAAACAAAAATTTATTAAGATTGCAATTGGTAGGAATCATACAAAATTTAAAAAATGATGTTTTGTCAACTTTTTTATCTGAGCCTATAACGATAATTTAAAAAAATGCGTTTTGTATATTTTGGTAACTTATTAACTAACCGGTATAACATCTTTAAAAAATTCAAGTCCTTTGGACCAATTTTAAAAAAGTTATGCGATTTTCAAGGATGTCCACTTAATATTGCCGCTGAGTGTACCTGATGTAACGATTTCCCGCGCAACTCTGATTGTCACGCGCTTGAAATGTTTGCAACGCGATATAGTATATGATACATGACGTGTCGGATTCAATGTCGGAACCGTACGCGAGTCGCTAACGGGATCGCAATTGACAGTACTTGTTGCTCCATTCTAGAACCCCATAGAGAAATGGCAGATTCTGTTTTGGATCGGCGCAGCCGTGTGCATCGTCTGCATGGTGATCTTCATCATCGGCGGCAGCGGGAATATTCAGAGTTGGAACGAGATACGCGAAGACGACGACGCGGAACGGGGTCGAAGGAATTAGGCCTCTGACGTCGAGCATGTTCGGTCTCGTCTAAACTATTCAAAGCTGAGGCCCTATGACTCGTCACGGGCTACAACGACCACGACCATGACCAAGACTAAATGAACCTTCACCCGCTGGCCGGATTCTCTTGGCGTGAAATAATTTTAACGAACGTCTGTTTAGAAATCGATCACCGTCATCACGCGTAGCTCGCACAGGCGTGAAATTTTAAGTACAAGACATGTTGTTTCCACGACGGCAATTCCTTTATACCAAATGAAACCGTTTAATTTTATACGCAATTTCGTTTCGAATGTTTTCTAATACGAGCGATTGTCGGATTTTTACGATATGGATTAATAAAGTATGTTTAACTCGTATCCGCTTTCTTCTTATTGACGGCGAATCTGCACCGAAGCTACCGAGCTCCGAACTTACTTACACTTGAATATCTTGGTTATTTCTAGACTCCGGATTTTGTGCATTTATAACAGAAATGAGCAAGTGCAATTTAAAACGGTGAAAATATTAGAAGACTTTAAGAGTATTAATGTGTTAATTTCACCACGTTAAAATGATTCACGAAGAATTATAAATTTATATTTAGCTTCTGCGTCTTGCAATTGATGCACAAACTTTTTATTTTGCATAAACGAACTCTAGTTATTTCAAACAATGCCAGAAAATGTAACGAATTACATAATAGAAATTAGTTTATGTTATCGGCGCACAGGTTCGATCCAAAATCAAGACAAAGCAATTTTGCAATTTAAAAAATAGCACGAGCTAAACTCATGCCAGCATGGAATTCAGTTGTAAATTTATACACTTATAAACAATTTACACATAGCAAACGCAAAATTCTCTTGAAGATGATCCATACTTGGATCGAAACGTTGAGAAAAATTTTTTAAATTGCAAAATTGCTCTGTCTTGATTTTGGATCGAACCTCTGTGCGCTGATAACATAAACTAAGATCATTCGGATCGACGAGTTTGGCGTCGAGGTAACGCCCGACAGTTGAAAATATTGTTGGGAAACGTGTGAGAGATTCGGTAAAACTTTTATTAGCGTTCTATACATGAATCGTCGCAAATACTTTTATTCGATACCGTTACAGCGTTCCGTCTCGCCCGGCTTCTCGACACTGAATCGCAAACCTTCGCGTTTTCGACGACAGATCTATCGAGACTATATATTCGGTAGCAATTGCTATAAATGCATAAAAATCTGCAGCGCGTTTAAAATACTCTCTAAAACGGGCAACCCACGTTTCGGGAAAACAAATACAAGAAAAAATATGTTCGCTCATTCGCTCACTTACTCTCTCTCTCTCTCTCTTTCTCTATTTTTGTATCGCTACGGTAAAGCAACATGCGTTGAGCGCACTTCATTCCGACTAAAGTCGCGAATTCTTCGACTTCCTTCTTCTCTTCTTCCTGTTCTGCTATCGGCTGCTGCACTCGTTCTCTGTAGATTCTGAACGGCATCGCTGTGTGCCGATACAAAACCAGTACCTGAGAACGAACGGTCGATTAAATTCAGGGAATTGCTCGAAAACTGGTCGATCGACTCGATACAATTTTCGTTTACGTTTTCGTTATGAGAATATTTTACATTTTACAGGGTTAAAACAGCCGATTTAAAACAGCCCCCCTCGACTAGCAGCTCGAAACATTTTATGTACTCCGTTAAAAGGGAACACAGGGTCGACCTTCGCGTGTCCTCTACAGTTTACGCGTTCACCTATAAAAACATGAAATTGTGGCCCTCGAAATCGTTCGACTCTTATCTCGCAAGAATTGATCGAGAGGACTGGTTTAAACGGTCACGCTCTGCGCTGTCCCGGTACCTTATCGACATCGACTACAGCATCTTGATCAATGGCGTCGAGGTTTTCATTGAACCGGCAATATTTCTCTTTGTCCAGCTTTTTGATGCAGGAATCGATGTCGAACCACTCGTAAGTTTCGGGACAGAGTAACTTGGACGGCTTCATTCTCGCTTTGTATCGCATCTTCGGGCACGAGTGTATGTAGAATCCCATGTAATAGTATTGCAAATCCTTCGCCGATTTGTTCAATTGCCTCGTGAGGTAAACTTCTCGCAGAGAACTGCACAATAACAGTTGTACGTTACGATAAGGATATGCGGTTAGTCTTGTGTTCGATACTGACCTAAGCGTTCCGAGAGATAGAAAAGAGTATGCAGGATCGTAGAAGAAATATACGCTTGAAACGCAAAATGGTAAAATGTCTATCACTCCGACGGCTATCAGTTCGTTGTCTAGCCAGTACTGTTCGTGAAATGCACCGTAGCCACACGGTGGTCCATCTTCCGGTATCCATGGCTTAAAAATCGAAAGCATAGTTGTGCATTCTATACCGACGGTGAGTATTCAATAGTTTCGAATGATCCACGTTTCACAGTTAATATGTATTGATTAATATAGGCTTCTCAACAGTAACAACATATAAAGCGTTAACCATCATTACGAGGGATCGAAACAAACAGCAACAGCGACGAAAACAGCAACAGAAACATCAACGACAAAAATATCACGGTAATATCATACATAATTTATACGAGCGTACTGAAGTCTCTTATCGCGACTCAAACGAGATAATAAAACTGGTTGAATACAAAGTGTACCTCTAGAGGATGCTGTACAAAAAAGTAGAGGAATGCCTTTTTATCGCATTCCTCTGCTGACTCCCCATGGATAGCCATCTGATATTTTTTGTAAAGGTCTGCACTCGCGTCGAACGATTCGAGAAACTCGTCAGACTTTACTCTGACCGATTTGATCTAACAGAAAAGGGCGATCGTTTAATAAACGGACGACATAAATCGTAAAACGGTCCACTTTGCTCCAATCGTGTGTCGTTCGCATTTTTTCTTTTTAATGGGGGTTTCGGTTAGAATTATGTATGATATTAGACGTCGTGTGCGCGCGACAGCGAATCGACCAACACAAATCTCGGGATAGCCAATCGACGAAAAGATATCGGAGATGATGAAATTACCTGTAAAGGCGACTTCACGAGAAATCCCATATATTGTTTCTCCGTAACTTTCTGCTCTGGAACTCTGTGTATCGTTGTCTGATATTTTTTGAATACCTCGAACGACTCTTTTGCGGTCTTTAGGTATTCGGAGCTCATTGGCGTAGTTCGAACTAGTTTGAGCTTGCAAAGGTGCAAAAATTTAATATACATTTATTCGAACACCAAGCGAATCAAACTAATCCTCCTAACAAACTACTACAACGGAATCATAGCTTAAGAAAAGAAAAAGATATATGAAATATAGATTTTTCTCATCTAACATCGCACTCTTCCAACAGTCGAAACTAACGTTTTTTTTCTTCTAGACGAAAAAAATTGGAGAAAAGAGGACCAACTTATGATATATGTGTAATATAGAACTAAAATAATCGAAGAACCATGTTGTAATTGCCCTACCTCCAATCTACTTGTTCCGTTCAACATTTCATCGAACAGCTCCTCCAAGCTTTTCCCCTGGTTTTGCTGTTTATCTTTTTTTGAACATAGCGTCTATCTCCGCTTGAGTTTTTCCTTGAGCCAACAATTTCTTTTGCTTGCGCTCTATACGTAAAAGTTTCGCTTTTTTACAGGGTCCTCTGGTTGGATTCATTTCTACAGATTCTAAGCTTCTGGAGGCTGCTTGGCAGTTCTCGTTCTGATTTGCTACTCGAGGTATACTTTCCGGCAGCTTTTGCTGCATTCCCGGATCGGATACCGCGCCTTTGTCCGAAATCATAGGCTGTAATCTAGCGATAATTTCGTCGTCCACAGCCTTGACTTTAATCTCGGATGCAGCTTCCTCCAGATGTTTACCAGAGGGAGCGATGTGACCGATTTCTGTGGTAAAACGCAGGAGCTATTAGACAAATGGATATCATCGTTGAGAAATCTAAAATCAACGGTGCGCCTACCCATATTGTCTCGTTCTTCTTCGCTGGTGTCCATTAAATCATCCTTTTGCAACTCGTTTCTTAGAAATTTTCCCATTCTCTTCAAGACCTTCTTCTGCGACTTTGTGATTTTAAAATTCAATGCTTCGCATCTACGGTACACAATTATGGATCCTACATGAATGTTTATTTCTTGGACAACAATAGACTCGGGTCCATTGGAACGCAGGGTATTACAAACGTTCCCTTTATATTCTAGCAGCCAGTCGAAAATCGATAAGTATAACTTTGGTATGCTCACTTGATAGTGTATGAGGGACAACAAATTTCATCCATGCATGGTTTATAACAGTAACGAGCGCTTCTTCTCCAGCCTCTGTCAATCAGAGCTTGATAATCCTGTACTTCCATGATGACTGCCTGCATGCCTGAAATGCGTTAACCTCGGAATAGGAAAAGCCACGCGTAAACGATAGTAATTCTTTTATTAGATAGTTTCCGACATACTGCCGAATCCCACATATGTGTGACTTGTGACCTGTCATGAAAGCGACCTAACCTATGGCGCAAAGTGTAACAAAACGATGCGACCGTGCGTATCGGAAATACGAACGATCATCGAAGTTCTAAACGAATGGAGATCTCTAATGCTTGTACTTGCCAGAAGTGAAGCTCATGTTGGTATTTTTGCAATAGCCACACATGCCTTTTTCTTTCTTCGCGTAATATACGACGATACTGTACGATTGCTTCGCCATTTTTCTTCGTATTTCTCGTCCACTTGTACGGTTATTACAACAGATATCTTAAATGTTGATCATGCGGGTCCGATACGATCGTCTCTTCGATGTAAAAGCTGTCTGTCCAGCCTCTACGATGCTCTACGACGACAGCTCGACAACCGTATTGTATATTTACAAAGTGTAACCTTCTGTAACAGGAAATGTCTCTGACGCTGTCATCCTGTTTCAATTTCAACCGGCGCGGCGCATGAGATATGGGACGGGTTTTTCCGCGCATGCGTGTCTGGTGCAGTAACGTATCCAAAATCCAAAGTTGTCCGAAGACAGGTTCCGCTGAGCATCGATTGATCGAGCCAGATCCGCCCGCTGTAGACGCGCTCTAATTGGTCAGTATTTTTCAAATTTTCGCTACAGAAATAGTTGCTTCAAACTCTGTCAAAGTATTCTGACATTTTTGGGACACCCTGTATATTATATTTAAAGTTATTTTAGCATCCTTTCCTTCCCTATCATCAAAATAAAGGAAAAGTGTGAATTATATTATACGTATTCAATGAATCCTATTCATACACACCGTTATTATAGATTTATATATTGTGTATTATACTGTATTATACATTATATGTATAATCAGTGCCTGATGCCTGCGCACTGCTCGCGACGCGACGAACGAAGCGCATCCTTCCTCCATGGTAACGGCGGATGCTGGTGGAGGAGAATGGGCACTATGGTGGGGACAATTTTATCTCAATCAATCTCAATCTCAATTGAGACAAAAATGTCCATCCCTGGTGTTAGCAAAAGTCGTTGAGAACCCCTGTCATTGCGAACGTCAAAAAATAGAACAGTTTTAAATTATGAAATTTAATTTTGTGGAGGTGAAAAGTTTTAAATTTCAAATTGGATAATACACACGTAACATTTCGCGGTTGGTAGCCCGATGTCGTATAAACATTCAAATATGTAATGAGTTGATTCGAAGTATTTTCCAAGTTGATTAACGTGAATGCCCCGTGAAAAAAAATCGTCTTCTTCGTAACGTAGAAGACTGACAAAACATCTGTGAATTGATTTCTCGTGATGAACCCGCGGAAATCGTGTAAGGTTATTCAAATGATTACTAAAGAATGTTTCTGTACCTGACGTTACAGAATAAACATGAAGAAAGTACTGCACATGTAATTATTGTGTAAGATTAATGTTTATAATATTTTTAATAGAAGGAGTAAACTATAAATTATATATTGTACATATCGTTATATATTCCGCAAGAATGAATCCGATGTTAAAAATACTGTTGTCCTACTGTTGGGCGAATATGTATTTAATAATTGGGCTAAGCATGGGCTTAAGCCTCAGCATGATGTCGATAACGATTGATATGAATGAATACGATATCAATGCGGATCACCAAATGCCTTATTCAAACTATCCGGATGATTTGGACGAATACGAACCAAAGATAAATATCAATAGTAAACCTCAACAAGCACAGAAAGTACCGAAAACGCTAATACGTCCAAGATATTACTCCACAGAGCTCGGAATCAGAGAGAAATTGTTTGTAGGAGTGATCACGAGCCAACAGTATTTGCATAGTAGAGACATAGCGATTAATAAAACCATGGCCCATATTGTGGACAAAATACGCTACTTTATTTCCATACCGGAAGGAACCAAACCTAATGTTACTCTTCCTGGTATAGTTGGGTTCACAGATACTAGGAGCATTTTGAAACCATTCCACACTATAAAATACATAATCGACAATTATCTAGAAAATTACGATTACTATTTCTTGATTAAAGATGTGAGCTACGTGAACGCCAAGAAATTAGTTGAATTTGTTACCAAGATTAGTGTAAGTCAAAAAGTTCATGTAGGTGTTCCTGGAGATATTCAGAACTATTGTTCCTTAGGTAAATAGATTGAAGCATCGTGTTGTTAATATTTCTCTCCTCTTATTAACAAATATTTCTGAACAACTTCCCAGATTCGGGCATTCTCTTGAGCAATTTGGTGGTACAAGAATTAAAAAACAATTTGGACTGGTGTGTGAAAAACGCGTACTCCGACTCGGATGACGTTAATTTTGGTCGGTGTATCGTTCATTCTTCGTCAACGGTATGTTCTGATCGCACGCAAGGACAAAAATACCAATTTACTCGGCTCAAACCCACATTTTCGTTCGAACAAAACTTTAAGGATTTAGCTGGGAATGAAGAGTTCTTAAATTCATTTGTAATATACCCGATGTACGACCACCTCCTTATTTACAAGTTCAACACTTATTTCGCAGCGGTAAGATCGCATGACTAAGTTATATATAGACTGTGGATCTTTATGCAAAATAAAAATTTTCCACCGGAATTGCAACAAACTGGAGTGACATACAAATTTATTTTCTTTCCGAACATGTTTAACAGATTGAAAATAATGTAACAGTATTTTTAAATTCTTCTAATGTTTCCGCTGTTTTAAAATACATCTACTTTTTTTTGCCATAAATGAATAAAATCCGCTGTCTAGATATATCGTATTTAATAATTGTTATTTATCGTTGGTTCAAATCGCATATCGCTTTCAGATGAAGTCCATTGAAATTCAGAGGCAGATTTCCGAAATCAGAAAATCAATTTTGGATATGGCTCACTTGGGTCCGCCACAGGATCACAATGTATCCTGGCCGGTTGGAAATCAACCAGGGAACAAAGCATCCAGTCGTTTCGATATTCTACGATGGACATACTTCAATGAAACTCACACGTTCTTCAGTACCGATTTTTCCATCATGCAGAGACTAAAGACCGATGCAAAGTTCGACATCGACCGAATAATTAACGTAACAGCCTCCAATGTTATCGGTAACTCTCGGAAAAAGCTAAAGTTCAAAAAATTACTGAACGGCTACCGGAAGTTCGACGCATCCCGAGGAATGGATTACATATTAGACTTGGCGTTCACCGATACAATCACCGGCAAAGAAGTACGAAAACGAATCGAAGTATGCAAGCCTCTTGGCAAAGTTGAGATTCTGCCTGTTCCATATGTAACAGAAAATACAAGAGTAAACGTGTTACTGATTGTCGACTCGTCGAAGAAGCAGGCTGCGTTGAACTTCCTCGAACAATACGCCACGGATTGCATGGAGAAAAAGCAGAAAACTTTTTTGATGATGGTAGCTGTTTCTATAATTTTTATATACAAATTTGTCTAGGAATTTTTTTAACACGATCTTTTAATAGGCTCTTTTATATGATTTTGGTACCACATCGAAAGGCAAAGGAGACGTGTTTCACGACGTTAAGCAGTACGCGCTATCGTTAGCTGAGAAATACAAAAAGAATCAGTCGAAAATCACTTGGCTCTCTATTCGTCTACCAAGTAACGTAACATCCATCGAATTGGATCCTATGTTGAATATCGCTGTCACAGATTTGTGTATTCGAAAATTCTCATCCGAGAGTTTGATACTATTTGCCGAGACGGGGATACAACTGCGATTGGACTATTTGAATAGAGTATGTATACATATGTGGACTTACTGTCACTTTTTCTCAACAAGGTTTAAACTGATTAGCTCGTTTGTGAATTCAGATTCGCATGAATACCATCAGTCAGTATCAAATATTCAGTCCGATCCCGTTTGTGGAATTTCACCCTGACATAGCTCACATAAACGATGCAAAACACGTCGACACCGACATCAATCGTAACCATGGGAGATACGATGATTACAATTATAATAATATTGCTTTTTACGTCCGAGATTATAATACAAGTAAGTGTTCAAAAAGAAAAAATTATTTCTATAGCGTTTACTACATTCGAGGCAACAGAGGATTAAGGTAATCCTCTTTCTGAAAGGGGTAGACTCGTTTCTCCAGGATTGCAAGGGATGGAGTTTCTCAGTAGTCAAAAGCGCTAGATAAATATCAATCTAGGTGGCGATCGCCTTCAAAAGCAGGGACTTGTAATCCTGGAAACGAGGCTACAACGGACGATTTTTTTTTTTTACTTTCGACGATATCTCGTGTAGACACATTAGTCTTTCCGATATTCTCAATGAAACAGCTATTCAGTTACCCAGTAAGCAAAATGCTCGATTTTGGACGGGTATCTATGCGCGCATAGATAGCGTTTTCCGCCGGCAGAAAGACAGGAAATCTGCCCGGCAGATGGACTCGATTTCTGCTCGAGACAGGCCTGGCTGACTGGGCAGTTTAATTGTTACAAATTGAGTACTTAAATGACAATTTGGATGTTCTGGATTTGGAGTCACTGCATGCAATAGTGTACAGGTATACGGAAAACTCCAAGATAGACCTATTCGGAAGCATATAGGTGTCGCAGCTTTAAAATAATGCAAATTACACCTCGTAAACGCAAAAGTAGCCCACTTTGGAAAACTTGCGCGCTAGATTGATCCTTTATTATTAATAGTATTATCTAATAGTATTATCGAGAAATAAGAAGGCCCATCTCGCACCCTTGCAATCCTGGAAACAAGTTTACCACAATTGTTCCTCTACTCTGTGCACGATTTCTTGACGAAACAGATGTTTTCGTCATAGACGACGTTAACGAACACGTTTAAATGTTACAGTGCGGAGAATGATCGAGACTAGCATTCCAATAACACACACCGATAGAGACATTCCGCCTCTCTTGAAACTATCACAGGATCTACCAGTCACGTCTCTCTACGAAATGTTCGTTTCCTTTAGCAATGTACATATATTGAGAGCGGTAGAACCAGCGTTAAAAGTCAAACATAAAGACATTGACTGCAGCAGCGCCTATAATAATAATATGTACAAGCTTTGCGACCGATCAAGAAATTTTCATTTGGGTCGACACAGTCAGCTCGCAAGATTGGTATTAGATTATCAAACTTATAAGAATAATTTACTATCGTGAACAATATTTAGCTACAAAACTACCACGGAATATTGCAAACGGCATTAGTGGTAGTTGTCCTTAAAAGTCTGTAAAACCTGCACGAGCACGCAAAGCTTGTTATTGTCGGGCTAACGAATGATAATCATTTCTACAGTACAAAAATGTGGTAGCGCGAGTAGCACGTTACACATAACAAATGAATTGTATTTATGCTTGCGCATGTATATAAGAAGATTCGTATTGTAATGAATACTTTATTAAATTTATACAATTTCATTTAAATAAATATTTTGTAAGTAATACAGTCGTTTATCGATTTTGTGCACACATCATATAACGACACTTTGCGTTCCGAGGCGAGACCGTAGACGAGAGCGAGACGTGTAGAACCAATCGGATGTACCAGGAACGTTTCGAAAACACGACGAAAATCAATGTGAACAAATGATTAAACAATCGGAAATACTTTTGCCACTTTCCTAGGAAATACGTAAAAAGTTTTGGCAAGATTTCTACCTTCGAAGTATATAAGAAAGTAAAGATCATATAATTACACTAAATATTAGTTAATAATAATTGTACAATCCCTAATACCTTATAAATAAATGTACATACACTAAATTATCGTTTGCAATCGCCACTTTTCCCATGTATTTACTACTGGAAAAAGCAGAGATTTGCTGTGTACTTGTGTATAGAGTAAATTACAGCAATACATATAGAATATGTGGAGCATCCTTTCAAACTCGCTATACATATTTCCTCTTGTGATCAACAGTTTCAATGTTTCGCCGTCATGTATTTCTCGATGGACCGCAGCAAACGATACGCCGACAAAGGAAAACACGGTTCCGCCAGAATGATCTTTAAAAGAACTTTCGATGTTTCTAAAAGATATTATGCCAATGAAAATTCAATGTAATTAAACAGATACGCCTACCGCTTGCTGTTTGTATATACGTTACCACTAATCGCTGTCAGATTCTGATTCTGATAGTTTCAAATCTTCGGTTAAAAGATTATCCGGCATACTGTGCATGTGTCCTGAGGAAGATATAAAACCAGTAGTTTTAGAATACAATACAGTTCAAGTAGAATGCAACGAAATATAACGATTATACAAATATTTTAGGTATGCACCATTAGTTCCTGGTAGCACTGGAACAGTTTCCATTTCAGATTCGCTATCCGAACTATCCGAGCTTGAGCTGCTCGTAATAGAATCACTGAGAGCTCCCTCATCGCTGTCCATGTTTACCGAAATTTTTGTGGGCGGTTGAGTATTCACAGCAGGAGGTGGCCTTGGAGGTGCAGAAGAATTCGTAGTCGGTAATGATCCAGATGACATCAGAGGGCAGTCGTCCATTTCGGAGCCAATCATTGGCAAACTAGCCAAAGTTGGTGCCGCAGATACTTGCACTGGTGAACTAAAGTTCTGCGTGTTTTTAGTACGTTTAGAAAAAAAATCTTAACGGTATTAAGGTAAGATTACTACATAGAAGCAGAACTAGATTTCTTAGCACGCATCCAAATCTTGACGAAATAAACTACATTGAAACCTTTGAATAATTTCTGTTGTGTGTTACCAGAACTATAATTCAAACATATAGAGTACAGGCTGCTAGAAGTACAGTCCTAGTAATCAAATTTAGGGATCGACTACACACATTCGATAATAAAAAGTATTTACATACCTATTGGTCGAGATAGAAGGCGGACTCTTGCCATGATAGGGAGAAACTCTAAGAGGACTAAATTGTTTGGCAGGCAACTGAACGCTAGGCTCTCTTTTCTTCCCGCTTGTAACTTTTGTTCTTCCGGTTGCCCTACCGTGAGTGGGACTTCTTCTGGTTTCTACCGGAGTTATAGGTCTGCTGCTGGTATTTCCTCCAGGAACTCCTAAATGCGACTGCGACTTTGGTTCTGTTCTGAAACATGATTTGCAACGTGTCAATCGTTTTCATCCACGATACGCAAGTTTAAAGGAAAAAAATCTCTGGATACCTAGTCTTTTTAACTTGTACGTTTGCGGTCAATTTCTCCAATGTAAACTCTCCTGTGTTTCTATCTATTATCAGAACGCATTCTTTATGGTAGGGTCTCTGAGAGCCTTTGAACACTGTGTGAGGAATTCCAGCACCATCTAAGTGTGGTACAGTGACTGTCATTGTGTTGTTAGATCCCACGTCGACTCTAGCTACTTTGGAAACATCAACGCTGGCTGGTTTGAAATCATCTGGAACCAAGAGGCTGATGAGAATGGGCGAACTAAGTGGGGAAACCAGCTCGATAGTTGGTTAATTCGTGCACTAACATTTCAAGGTGTGAAAGGCGGTGGATCTGTTGTTGGTGAAGGTTGGTCCGAGCTTGAGTTCCCGAATTTCGGAACCCAAACCGAGCCGTTCCGCCATGTCACGCCCGATACCTTGGAAGCTCGTTTCGGGAACAGGGGCGACCGATTTCATTGAGATGGCTTTAACTCTTCGGCCTCCGTGATTGGGAACGTGTAGCGTGCTCGCGGCACAAACGATTCTTGATGGATCCAGATTGCCTATTCTGAATCTTATCGTTCGATCTGCCAAAATATGGCAGAGACGCGCACTCGCATTTTCCAGTAACAGCTGCTCGAGAAAGCTGTACTATTTCTACTTTTACGATCAGCTCGCTGGTTCGTCCGACCAATTAGTTGAGTGCTGGCAAACGATTATCTTCGAACTGTGTCTCAACACAATCGACAAATCGGTAAAACACGCGGAAAAACAGAATGAAATGATCACAGCTTGCACTACACGGTTACTCGTTGACCTAGTTCAGTCAGAGTATCTGCGCTCACGAAGATCCAACACTTATGGTTAAATAATATCGTGAACGTTTTCGAAAGAACGAAAGATAACCGATCTAGGAACTCAAGCTCGTTCGATTGATTCGATCGAATTCAAAATACGTCACAGTCGAACCATTCTTGATAGACGCATCACAGCCAATCTTCTTAGGTTCTATCGAAAATTAACTCATCGAGTGCATGCACTATACACTATATACCAATTTAAGTATTGCCATGAACGCCGAAGATTCTTAGAGAGGAGAAACTACGATGTTCTTTCGAGAACCGATTTCCAAGACGCATGGGCCCGTGAGAAATGCGTACATGAAAACGTCAACATTGTAATTTATAAAAAAAAACGTCAACGCCACGCGAACGTGCAATTTCGAGACGCTTTAGACTGCCGCACAGTAGTGCAGTGTAGCCAGATGAGGGGAGTCACGGTGAAATGATGTACCCCTTCTCTGATGACGGGGAATGAGTGGGGCGAATGGGAGATATGTTGCATGTGCGCAGTGATGTGATTGAAGCTGCCGTAGCAGCGCCGTGGCTCGCGCATGCGCGGCCAAGACAGTAGCGTATCTACAATGACGCAGCCGCGCGGCCAGGGCCCTGACGCCTTGAGGCAGTTATTCTGGCGGAAATGTACCAGTGTTATTGGCGGGACGACTGATGGACGACAGACGATTATATATTCTTTTGCGTAGTTATTGCAGTGCTCTTTCCCTATCCCATCCTCAAAATAAAGAATAAGTTTCAATTATAAAAGTCTGCGGGGTGCTCAAGCTACCCGATTTCATCGAAAATAGTTACGTTATTGAGGCTAAAATTGCCGCGCATGCGCGAGCCAGTCAATCACATCACTGCATGTGCGCGATGGGGACCGTGGAGTGTGCGCCTGCGCACGGTGCTGGAATGGAATAGTGGAAGGGGTAAGGAGGAGAGTACGGGAGCTCCGTTTGGAGCTCATTCTGGCTTCACTGCTGAGCAGTGTCGCCAGATGAGGTAGAAAGTGGCTTCATTTCCTCTCCTCCTTTTTTCCCTTCCACTCCAACGTCCCCTACTAAGCCGTAGACTGGTACGTAAGCATGGTCATCAGAGAGGGGGTAAAATGTATTCCCCTCGATTTCCCCGTTCTGGCGCAGGGCCACAGGCAGTGCTTCGATTGAACCCAACATTTTTCGTACGATGGATGGCCGCTAGAGGCGCTGCGCGGAAAAACAGTAACGTATCTACTATTGGATAGCAGAGCGGCCAGAGCCCTGAGGCAGTTATATTGGCGGGAATGTATCGAAATAATCTTACCGGACAAAAAGACTCCAGGACGTGTCCTATGAGTTACAAAATATACACAAATATACTTGTTATACATTCATTTTTCAGAATCAAATCACATAAATTTTTTTAAGGAACCCCATTTCATCTACCCAATAGTAGATACGTTACTGTTTTTCCACGTAGCGCCTCTAGCGGCCATCCATCGTACGAAAAATGTTGGGTTCAATCGAAGCACTGGCCACAGGCCGCAGTAAGAATGATAAGAAGCTTTCCTCACCTTCGCTACGCAGCGGTGCCGTAGGGAAAGCGGAGGCATGAGGCGCGCTACACGAAAGAGAAGTTGGTTGGGAAAAAACAGGCAACTTATTGTTAGCAGCTCTCTGATGTAGTCTAATCGTACACTGCGTCAACGAGGTCATAAAGAATAATCATTTCTTATAATTGATTGGCTTGCGGCTAGTAATATTTGGTAGAAATATTTGTTTACCTAGGGAATTTAGTGCGCTGAGCAATGGCGCGAAACTTGAAATCATGTTTGCATGTAATTGGAAAATCCGTTTATTCGTCAAGGGTATAAAAATGTAATATAACTGTTCGTTATATTGTTATTCACAGTTCGTTCAAGGTCAATACCATAAAAACTTCTATGAAGCAAAGAGAATATTGGGTTAGGTCAGTACTCGGAATATCATAGTAGTAGCAAAACTCGTCGATGAAAAATCGTTCGAAAACGAAGGAAGCGACCAAACTGATAACATTGTAATTAGTGTTTTGCAGCCCTACCAATGAAATCATTAACAGTTGTAACGTGGAAGCAATATTTAGTAACACCTGGTGCCTCCTTATCTGTCTCCCTTTTCGTTTTGTCTGCAGCTGCAAAAATATTGGCAAAACGCCAAAGGAAAGTACTATGAGCCAAACCGTTTCGTTAATCCCATATCCGGTTAGGATACCAGCGGTAAACAATGCCAAAGGTGCA
Source organism: Lasioglossum oenotherae (assembly GCA_028455765.1). Lineage (NCBI taxonomy): Eukaryota > Metazoa > Arthropoda > Insecta > Hymenoptera > Halictidae > Lasioglossum > Lasioglossum oenotherae. The sequence continues at coordinate 10,467,989 of CM052297.1, read as the reverse complement.
ACATCAACGACCTTGGAGTACCAATCGTAGGAAATCCTTAGGTACTTTACTAAAGTAGTCGCCGATGAGATGCACGGAGCTCCTGGAAGTAACATTGCTAAAAATAATGTGCTTAACGCTCGACGCACGCGATTCAGTACAAGTGCCGCTATGTTTACTAAATATGTTTTATTGCGCTCAAACAATCAAACAGATAGTTTTGAAAAGTTTTCAGTGTTCTAGGGCTGTAATAGTATCGAATTATCAAACCGTTCAATGTGCCCATCTAACAGCGTTCGATAGTAAAAAATAAAAATATGCAAAAGATAGTACTATTTGTTTGAAATCATTAAAGGCTGACAAGAGAAGACAGTTGTGTATTTGTGAGATTAATGTAAGAATAAATGTAGTAGTTGGAACTTGCGAGAAATAATACGAACGATCGTTACTGTTAATATTATGGATTTAGTAATCTGAAATCCATGGTTAAATCTTGTGTTAAAAAGCTTGAAAATAAATAAATCTTTTAATACGATAGGTGTAAGTCGGTGTTTAGTAATTGTTACTTTGGTATGTAGAAAAGTCAGTGTCGAATGATAAAAAAATTAAGAAACCACAGGATATTAATTTCTCTTTCTTGTTAGCTAATTGAACTATAATGCTCCATGGACAAAGAGACAAAGCATGCGTGTTAGTTTTGCTGTGTAAACATAGTCAACGTGCAAAGGCAATTCATATTTGTTAGACTCTTTAGGAAGCAGAATAAGGACTTTGAAGAGACGTTACACCTTGTGCGACAAGCATAAAGCAACTAATGTGCACGTTCAATTCTCTACGCAAACATCCAGATATTAAAAGCATACTTGTTTGCGACAAAGGAATTTCTGATCCGATGTAATCGCTATTTCGTACACAGCGATAAATTTCGTGCAATCGTTTTCTTTGTCTGACGAGTCCTGCTCGAATCGGCATATCGAAGCTGCAATATTATTTCTCACCTGTTCCAACGACACGGATAAGCTACTAACGATGATCTAAAAATGCATCATCCTCCGCTAGAGTTTTACGTTCGAAAGTCAAGTACAATACCCTTATGTAGTTTCATACCAACTAATCCTCTGCATGACCCCCAATAATTTATTAGTCATACTTTTTGGGGGCTCTGTACAGATAATGTTGTTTTAAAAAATACGCTAGACGGATATCAAGATGCAGGATAATGTAAACATCGAAGGGTACTTCCTTACCAAACCTAAGAATCCCTATGACGGAGTGTGAAAGTAGAATTTGGAAGGCACGAAGTGACCAGACGCTTGCTTTACCATACGGGTTGTTGATAGTGTTTATGCAACCAATTGTCACAATAAATTTGGCAAGATGCGCTACAACGCCACTCGGACAAACCATGGTCACCTTTTGTTCACGGACACCTTGCTTCTCGACAAGATTAATCTCGAGTCGCGAGATATACTATGCTGAATGAAAAGTTCCATGCGATTATGATTTCAATTCAGCGGTGCACGAAAACCTCTCGATCTCGAATCAATGACTTTTTCCACAAATTCCTTTGGTTCCTCGAGAGAGAGGTTAGCTTCAATAGCAAGTAGTATGTAATGTATGTAAGTATATAAATATGTACCACTGAATAGGACGTGTACTTACGTATTACGTCATCACAGCCTACTCCAGCCTACTCTATTATATATAGTACACATCAGTACACATACGTAATACTCTAGTTCACCTTTTCGCCGATGGTGGCATCAGTTTCGCTTCTGTTCTGTATCTTACAATTAGACCATATATATACAGGGTGTCCCAAAATTCGTAAACTTCCCGAAAGGGGGTGGTTCCTGAGACCATTTCAAGCAACATTTTCCTTTGCAAAAATGTTATCTGCGGCTTTGTTTAGGAGTTATTAACGAAAAACACGGACCAATCAGAACGCGATCTAGACGCGAGTTGCCACAGTCGGCCAATAGACAATTGGCGTGCCGGGCCGACTGTAGCAATTGCTCCATGTTTTTCGTTAATAATTCCTAAACAAAGCCGCAGATAACATTTTTGCAAAGGAAAATGTCGCTTGAAATGGTCTCAGGAACCACCCCCTTTCAGGAGGTTCACAAATTTTGGGACACCCTGTATATATTATAGACCCGGCTTTGGATAACATGCCATGTTCCCAGATTACTTCATTTACCAGATGAAGGATGTCAAAGTGCTAATATTTATATATATATATAGTCATAGTCTGTTGAGTTGTCGCAGTACCACGAAACTATATATATAAAGTGTACCTAGAGGGGAATGGGGAGTCGTCCCGCCGTATCTCATTCTACATAAATATTTATGAAAACTGTAACTGATCGTTTTGAATTATTTTGTGACGTGTGACTTGTGGGCACCAGATACTCTGTTATCTTGGAATACTGCGTCCTATGCTGTTCTATACCTATGTCGGGTCTATAAGTATACATAACAGATAGCAGCACATGCATCGAATATAGAGGTCGGACGTCGGACGTCTGACTCGGGCACTCGAGCCAAACATGTCGCGTATACAGCGTATATATATACGTCGATCGTGATTTCACATGATTCAATGGATATCTGCTTTGTCCTTGATATTTACTGCACTGGTATTTCGATTACTCGCGTTGCACAATAAATGTCGAAACAAACAATTCGTATCTACGTATACGCGAACGACTTGACAAAATGACATTCAAATCGGGGAAGTAGATTTCTTCTGGTAGCTTGTTGGGGTCTGCGAAACAACTGGAAACAACCCGCTCGAACGAGATCGCTCCCTGCGGTTGTTGTTCGGAATAAATCAAATTTTAATGGCCCTAGAAATTTTCTGGTTGGCGAACAAACATATTTTCGCGTGAGCAATGACAAGGCGAAATATTGGCATTGGAGAGGGCGCGATCGGATTTTGGCATCGGTGTCGGAACTTTGAGACTTTTTGCACCGAAAAAAAGAAGTCAACCGTAGAGGTCAACGTCTTTCCGTTCAAAGAGCGACAACGTGACCAATACACGTCATCGATGCGCGTTGACGGTTCCGCTAAAAGTTTTGCAGCAGTACTGCAGTACTTTTACCCTTGACAACTTGTCGTGTAATCGCGGTAAATGTTCGTGCGCACTCGACGTGAAATCGTTACACCACCCTAAACTCTGCACGAACTTCAAGGCATTGAAAATTTGGATTTCGTTCGCGCCAGTGGTCCTCAAACCGATCTTTCCTCCGCAATTGTATTTCTTTCACCGTTGCCTCGACAATTACGATCGGTCCGCGATACTTAGACACGAGAATGATTTTCAGAATACAAGCGATACGAGCCGGGTGGTTTGAGAAGGGAACGTTGATCAAGCAAAATTAAATTTGATAAGGAAATTAATTATAGATTACAAGTATGGTACTCTGATTGGTAGTTGGTGAATTGAAATTTTCAAATCGTATTGCCGCAGATTCCTGTGACCCATCAAATGCTGCCACCTATCACGTGAAAAAATTCTTCGAGCGTTCAGCAGTCTCTAAGGATGTGTCCAGGATGTGTCATATTGCACGAAATATTCCTACGAGATTTCACGTTTACACACGATTCCCGTCGAACGTATTATCGAGCGGGAAAAAAGGTTCGACGAATGAGCGGAATAATTTTCGCGTTAATTTCGCAGATAAGGGTTGAAGTTATGTTACCAGCGACGACTGTTGCACTATGCTTCAACGTGGAAGCAGGTATCATACTGACGTGCATAGCCAGAAGACGCGCGCTTTACATAATGAGCTAAATAGACGATACTGACGGATATCGACGCGTCGTGTTCGCGAACAAAAACAACAGTAGGGTGGAAATCTCATTCACAAACAGTTTACTATACGAATGCAGAAACGTAACGTTGCTTTTTATGAGCCGGCTATTTATAGTGCGGCGTACTATTACGATGATTAATCTTAATGATCGTGTCACGCCGCTTTCTGGCACGTTTTATTCACGCACTTTGGCAAACAGATGTAACCAGAATTGTAGGTACATACTACATACATATACAGTAGCTGCGGAACGCGGAACGTCTAGATGTGTTTGTGTGCGTGTGTGTGTTGCGCGAGCGGAATAAGGTGAGTGAACATGAGATATTATATATATATACATATATATTATAATTGTCTATAATTGCTCTTCCAATAGATCGCATTGTCGCTCAATATTTAAATGTCGCGGTGTGGCGTCGCGACAGTAGTTAAATATTAACGACCACTTTAAAAACTGATTCTCGAATGTCGCGCGGGCTCAACAAACAATTTCATAGATCATGATTTCACGGTTAGATCCGCCTGGCCGGCTTAGAATAGCAGTTTCGCGACATTTTTACATCGGCCGTCAGAAATGCTATTTTTTGAAAAGCACGTGCGATCCACGCTCCGTGTTCCAACGATCCAACGGTAATTGGAAATTAAGATATCTAGTTTTTTTAGAAATGAATTTAATTCATATATTTTCTTATTTATATCATGATATAAATAATTTAAGGGATAAACTTTAAATTAAATATTATAATTTTATAAAAATTAATAAAATAGTCAATTATAAAATTTAATAAATTATTAAAAAAATTTAAGTCAGTAAGTTTAATTCATAAATAAAAGTTACATTCGTAAACTTCGAAATGGTGTACAAGATATCTCGAGTTCTACCTTAGCAATTATTAGACTGCGGATCTTTATGCAAAATAAAAATTTTCCACCTGTATTACAACAAACCAAATTACAACAGAGTGACATAAAAATTAATTTGCTTTCTTAATATCTTCGATAGGTTGAAAATAATATAAAGGTATTTTTAAATTCATCTAATGTTTTTAATATTTTAGATTACACTTGTCCATTTTTGTTATAAATGCATAAAATCCGCTGTCTAGGCAATTATATAAAAATTTTCGTTATCTTCATTATAATATCTATTAGGCATTGACGATCGATTGTTTTCAGTTTCTCATTCTTTTGTTGCGTATAAACAAAAAATTAACTGTTACTCCCCGTGTGATGTTCCAAAATTGCACAAAATTTTTGTTAACCGTCAATGTTGTCTTCATCTCGCTATAACTTTGTAAAAAAACCAACATAACAACAATTTGAAACAGAGCATCTGAAACTAGAGGTTTCAGGCTTTGAAACCATTGTTTAACGATATCGATACGGCAATTTTTGACGGGGTTATGATCACGTAAAGTGGGACCAATTTTTCGGGTTCGCACAAGTGATCCCTTAATTCTTTTGAGGAGTGTATAAAGGCTACTATCACTGAAAATGAGATTTTATTTGTTCCCACTTTCTTGAATTTTTCCTTTCTGGAAAAATTAAAAATATATTGCATAGACAGCCTTAAAATTATCCAAGAAATAATCAAACGTGTATCTGGCTTCGATCTCTTACAATTGATGCAGACAATTTTTATTTTTTATTAAGATTTACAGTCTAGTAACGAGGTAAAGTGTAAAGAACTAGAAAAAAGACTGTCGCAGCGAGGAGAGCGGGACGGTCTACGAGACTTCATCGAGTCCAACATCGTGTTGTGTCATCTGCGATACGCGAGAAAAAAAAAACCGGGCCGCGATGCTATCGATCATTGATATACTATTTGACAGAACGTACAACCGCCGTTGGCCGTTTCCGTTTCCGTTTCGTATGTGACAGTATGTGTCATGCATAGTTTCGCTCAAGTGGAAACACCGGCACACGATCTCTTGTAGCGTCAACAGGAGAATACTTTGGGGATACATACCACAGTATCGAATAGGGCTGTTACTTTTCCGAAGATTCGAAGGGAATTTCTAAGTGTACGAAATTTCGAAGTATTGAAGCTTCAAAACCTTCGAAGTGTCCGAAGTGTCCGAAGTCTTCGATGTGCACCAAGTTTCGAAGTCTTCGAATCGTATGATGTTGTAACTTACAATCGGAATCTTTCAGCTGTGGTGGCGTATTTTTTTCAAAATGTAGGGGTGTCTGTAACTGTATCAAGTATAATTTAGCAGCGAAATTTCAAAGCTCAAAGCTCCGAAACTCCGTTTCTTTTAACCCTCTAATAACTCACTACACAGGTTCGAATTTCGAAGATTCGAATATTTGATTCTCATCACTAGACTGCGGATTTCATGTATTTATGACAAAAATCGGTGGATGTGATTTCAAACATTAAAAACATTAAGACTATTTAAGAACGCCCGTATGTTATTCTCGATTGATTAAAATTGTTGAAAATGGAAAGAAAGTTTTATACGGCTTCTGTGTCTTGCAATTGATGAAGACAATTTTTATTTTCCACTAGAGGGGAGTTAATAAAAATAATAAAATAATAATAAAAATAATAATAATAATGATAATGTAAATTTCTATTGAAGTATTGATTAAAAGCTACGACGTTCGTTTTTTTTGTTGTATTGAAATATGATTCTAAAAGCCCTGTTAGTTTTTCCCAAATTTTCATGTTTCCGGGCAACTTTTCCAATTTTTTAAAATCTAAAAACCTGATTCGGACTACAACAAACATTAAAAAAAAATTTAGCCACATCGGTCCAGCCGTTCTCCCGTGATGTCGTGACCAACGAACAGCATTTCATTTTTATTATATAGAAGAAGAAGAAGATAAAGATCCGCAGTCTACACATCCCCTTCGAAGTCGAGTCTAGTGTGCAACGACCTTTAAACTTTCAAATAGTGCTAAAATCTAAATGACCGAAGACGATACCAATCGCTCGACAGAGCATTGCTCTGTTTGTGACCAAGGGCACAGTAACTTTTAAATATGCTCACTCAGGGCGTGGTCGATTTTCGTGGCTCTGTTTCTCCGAATCGTTGACCCTGAGGGGCAAGTTGCAAGTCGCAATCGTGACTCCAGCCGCGTTCAAGTTACGATCGCCGAGGAGCGAACGCGTCCGCGTGGCAAGGGATCGTCGGGTACTTTCGTGAAATGTCACGAGGAAACGTTCGCTCTAATTCGAACCGAAGGAGAAGCTTCTTCAATCTCGAATGGAATAATGGGGGCAAGCTTAATGAATCTTGCTCTCGGTAGTAAAACGCGACGCGGAATCGTCAACTTTATCGACTAATATCTGGTTCGACGAGCTCGCGAACATCCAACCGAGAAGAAACTTTTCACCAGGTTTTCCATAGCTGTCCATCCGCTTCGCGAAATGCATTGTTACGACCGACGCGTGATCCTTCCGCGGAAGAAATTCGGAATTTTTCTTTGCCACCGTTGCAGATGCGCGATTTTACTTGGTGAACATACGAGGCGTGTTAAAAGATAACGGGAATTTTCAGTTTTCGGAAAACATTTCATTTTTTCGTCTACATCAGAGGTGCCCAAACTTTTTTGTCTCGTAGACCACGTGCCAATTTCTTCTGTTTTGGGTAGACCCCCGCCTTTCTAATATTGAAGTGTTACAAATTCATCAACTTCAAATGTGTTTTTGACAGCTGACACAGTGCTACTCACTTTGATAGGTTTAACTGTAGAGTGAAAAAGTTAAAAAAAAAACACATGTTAAGTTTTATCAGGTACGACGACCTCCCTCCGTGCTGCTATTCTTTTCGCGAAGACATACGGTTCCTTGCAAAGAATACGATTCTTCCCAATGTAATACAATCTTGTCATAAAAAAAGGTACGAGGACAGATCTTTCGTGCTGCTATTCTTTTCGCGAGGACATACGGACCTTTGTGAAGGAATACGGTTCTTGCGATGGAACAGCAAGTTTTTACATGTTACAAGTGCTGCGAATTTCTGCAGGCCAACCCTAGGTAACTACGGTTACCGTTGTGCGCTAGATTCGGGATGGCCCTTCGAATGTTTCCGGTTTATGACACGTCGCTGCTATTGAGGAAGATGGAAACGAAAGTTGCATGATTTCAATGCATTTTCTGTCTCTAAAAGACTTTTTTGACTTATGAGATGACTGGAGCGCACTGCATCTAACCTTCCTCTTTAGAATGAGCCCTCACCCAGCCCAAAATTTGCTCGTACAAGGATATTAAGCTGAATTTTGCAAACCCATGTTTCGACCCAAAATCTAGTAAGATTCTAGTCACTTCCTAGTGACAATCGAAAGGTATACTACCGTCATAAGCAGCTAGATCAAAATATGTATTGGTTTGTCCGGAAAGTTCGTGCCGATTTTCGGTAGATGGTACATATAAGGACAGGTCTGAATATAACAGAATGATTGAAAATAAATGACATGTGTACCATATTCTAAAAGACCGGTACACTTCAGGCATATTTCGAAAAAATGTTGTACGGCTCCAGTACAACAGAGCCATTTTTTGCAATTTGGCTCTTGGAACTTTATAAACAACAAAAGTGTACGTTTTTATAGAAGAATTTTTTTCTGTACACTTTTTCCATAATGCTGTTTGATCTAATAATAATACATACTTACATATATCTTAGTAATTCGCAGCCATCGCACCTGTGCCTAACCCTGTGCAATAGAGTGACTTCAAGGCAACGTGACACGCTATCGTACAACTTTCGAATAATCACAGATTCGCAGATGATTCGTTTAATAGCAGTCTCTTTAAATATCGTTTTCCGGCCTTGGTGAGGTCGAGAGCATCACGGATTTTCTGTGAATTACGTAAACGATTTGTCGAAATGGACGGACGAACGAACGGACCACGCGGCAATCACCTTTCGCGCGACATACGTTACTTAAATAGCTACATGCGACCTCGCCCGAGTGCGAATGCTAGCCCGAGTGTCAGAAAAGCATTAAATCTCGCTCGCGTCGCAACGTTGTCGAAAAAGCAAGAATCTCGCTCGACGCGAATTAATCGCATGAAAATTCATTCTCATCATCGGTCGATATTTCATTTGATATAGCCGCGTCGCTACGACGACAAGGGGCGGGACGTCTTTCGATTAGCAAATCGGAGACAAAATCAAAAAACTTTTGATAGAAATGAGGTAGAGCTATGAAATTATTAAAAAAATTAAAGCTGAAACTTCGCAGAATATGGGAAAAATAGGGAGATTATGGTAAGAACGTTTTTTAACGTTGAAAAAATTCGTTAAATTTGCACAATTTCAAGAAAATTATGGTTTTTCCAATACCACGCGCGGAGAAAATTTTGTTTGAACATGCTGTACTTCATTTCCCGCAGATTTTGTCACGCTGATTTGAAATCTGGTCTCAAAATTTGTCTACGACCTCAGGATATTGCAAAATCGATTTCTTGGAATTCTACATGTTTAACGAATTTTCTCAACGTTAAAAAACGTTCTTACCATAATCTCCCTATTTTCTCATATTCTGCAAAGTTTCAGCTTTAATTAAAAAAAATTTCATCGCTCTTACCCCATTTCTATCGAAAGTTCTTTGATTTTGTCTCCGATTTGGACGAAAGGTGCCACTGTGCGCCGCGCCGCAAGGCCAACAACAACACCTTGCTAGACGAATATGTAATCGTACTTTAGTTCTGTTGGTTTATCCATAAGTTACCAGCACAATGAACTTATTGTTCGTTGTCAAAAGTGAATCTCAAAGAGTAATAAACGTAGATTGGGTAGGTGAAGAGTAAGAATCCATGTCTTTGGCGGATATCCTGTTGGGATAAACTACCAAAGCACCAAAGCAGCAGAACGACATCGGCGATCATTGCTGCATTCCTCTACAAAGTTTGTCTTTACAGAGACAACATCTGTCAGTACAATTTCACAGGTGAAATTTCTCTCCAACGACATCAACAAGAACTTTATCACCTTGCTGATGACTGAAATGCAGGCCAAGGGGATCCAAGTAAAGCAGGCAATAGAAGATGCTGATGTCATGATTGTTGAGACAGCTCTTTCAGAAGCAAACAATTTTGACAGTGTCATCATAACAGGCGAACCATAGTTTTTGAGTTATAGGCGAAATACCAAAAACAGGTAACAAAGATCGTGGTTTTTCCCCCTGCCCAAGTTAGCACAGGGTCCTTGAGGTCGAAAACACAGATTCGACTCCCCAGAGTACCCCTAAATGAAGTGTCAAAATTTCATTAAGTTCGGAATATTTTCCAGGTAGACGCCCTTTTTCGACCTGGCGACTGGATTAATACTAAGTCAGATGATAACAAAACGAAATCTGCGCGAAAGTGCTCTGTACACCTACCTGAAGAACTTTTGTAATACAAGAATTTACACAATTTTCTTTAAAACACTTGAAAATCGCCAATGAACGGACGCTGCTTTAGAGACTGATAAGAACGCAAAGCGCGCCTCAAAATCTCTGAATACAATCCTGAAGCGGTAGAGACCTTTTTTGTGCCACGCACAGCGGGGTGCACAGCGGGCCCGTCAACCCGCTCGAAAATGACCCGCTTTCCCGCGCGCGTCCTCAAAAGTCGCAGGAACGTCTCGCGGGAAACGAATTATAAACGCACCCTTAAAGGAAAGCTATCGGGAGTTTACCTAAACGAACTCTGAAGCGGTAGAGACCTTGTTTTGTGCCACGCACAGCGGGGGGCACAGCGGGCCCGTCGACCCGCTCGAAATTTATGACTAAAGCCCGAGGGTTCGAGCCCGCGTTCTTAAACCTGCGTGCCCATGCGCGCGGGAAACTGTGTATTTCAGCTGCCGAAAATCGAAGCCAGAGTTCCGGACCATTTTGTTGGCCTCCGTCGAAACAGTCACCTTGTGCGCGTGTTTTCTGACTGTGAACCTGTGAACCATGAACGCCATGAAGGACGTAAAACTTATAGAAGCAGTGAGAAGTCGTACCTTTTTGTACGATTTACAACATCCGAAATACATGGAAATAAAATATAAGGATATCGCCTGGAGAGAGATCGCGGAAGAAGTTGGTCTGCCTGGTCAGTATTCACTATATTTTATTAACAACTTCGTTTATACATTATGGTGGTCCTTATTTTTCAACTTTCGAATTTTTTTGGCATTAGCGCCCTATAATGTGGCACATGGTGAAAAAATGATGTGTGTAAAATTTTAGTTCGATCGGGCAATGGGAAACCGTACTGCATCGCGCTTGAAAATTGTTTATTTTTGAAATTTGATTTTCTGCATTAATATACATTCCTATATCGTGTATTGACTTCGTCTTTCCATTCTCTATAACTATACAGACATAAAATACAAGGCCATCGCAAAAAATGATCCCGCAACTCTGAAATTTCGAAAATTCGATTTTAAAAAACGATTTCTTCTTCAGCACTATACTTACTTCATCTAACAATACAACTTTTGCCCCACGCCAAAAAAAACCATGATCCGAAGGTCATACAAAAAAGTTTATTGAACAAAAGAGATGCCCCTACTTATTTTAAACTAAACAAAGGAAAAACCATCAAGATTCATCATTGGAGTTCTGAGATATTTAATTTTATGTAAACTCAAAAAATGATGGTTTTTTGCAATTATGTGGAAATCAAGGCCGAAACAAAAAAAAGTGATAGGGGTAAAAGTTGTTCCATTTGGGGTCCTCTACAGCTGGTTAACGTTTGGCCGTTTAAAAAACGGATGACCCTGTATATGAGAATACAACATACCTTCAAACTAGTGTGTTATCAAATCCTTTCAAGAAAAACATGATTACATTAGTTTTGTTCACAGAGATTGATTTTTTTCAAAATCCCGAGGTCGTAGACAAGTTTTGAGACCAGATTTGAAATCAGCGTGGAAAAATCCACAACAAATGATGTATAGCGTGTGACAAAAAAAAATTTTCCATGCGTGGTGTTAGATAAACCACATTTTTTTTTAAAATTGTGCAAGTTTAACGAATTTTTTACGAGGTTAGGAAACATCCGTTTAATTGTTTTTAAAAATTCATTGCTCTACCTCATTTCTATCGAGTTCTTTGATTTTGACAAAGATGGATATCAATAACATTCATTATGAAAGTTCCATCGAAATCGGTCGACGTTGCAATGAGCCACGAACAGTGACAGATGATTAATTAAAAAATATTTTGCTCTGTAGTGTACAAATGCAAAAACCGCTGGCAGAACATCAGGAGCACCTATAGAAAGCATCGCGCCCGCAATGCAACGCGGAACGAGCAGGCGGCATCCAGCGAGAGGCCATTCATATTCGGCAACAGTCTGGATTTCTTGGCCCCTTCCTGTGAAGAGAGGCCTATGTCGTCCAGCTTGGACGAGGACTCCAGGACTAGCGAGGAGGTGACAGCGGCTACAAGCGCGGGCCAGGACACGGCTTCTGGCATACTTATCAAGGAGGAGGAGGACGATTTCGAACCTCCGCCCAAAAGGGAGCGAACGGAAACAGGGGATTTATTAGATACAATAAATCGATGTGCCGATTTGATCGAGAGATCGATAAGCGGCATCGAAGAAAATACGAGCCAGCCTTTGAAAGCCAAAGTAAGGCTTCTAAGGTTTTTCAAGACGATGGCGCTCGATATTTTTGAATTGAGCCTGAGGCGACAAAACATTATAAAAATGACCCTCCTACAGAAAATATCGGAGATGCAGGAAGAACAAGAACGAGAACAACGAGAACAAGATCTCCACGGCAGCGGATTTACTGATTGTTGAAAATACATTTTGTTTTTTGTTTTCATTGTATGTATTCGTATGAAAAAAATTTTATTGAAAAGAATGAAAAGTGTAGACAGGCATAGTTGAATTGTTTATTTGACCCTAGCACTCCCAAATTCCAATCCTTTTTGCACTCCCAACGTGGTTTTCCCAATACCACGCGCGGGAAAAATTTTTTTTTAACGTGCGACACCTCATTTCCCGTAGATTTCTTCACGCTGATTTCAAATCTGGTTTCAAAATTTATCTACGACCTCAGGATTTTGCAAGAAATCGATTTTTGTGAACACAACTTATGAAATCATTTTTTCGTTAAAATGATTTGGTAACCCACTAGTTTGAAGGAATATTGTATTCTCATATATAAAACACATTAAAAATAATCATAATGAAGTATTTGAACGTTTACTTAAAATCAGCGTGAAAAAATCTACGGGAAACGATGTGTCGCATGTTAAAAAAATTTTTTTCCGCGCGTGGTATTGGAAAAACCACAATTTTCTTGAAATTGTGCAAGTTTAACGAATTCTTTCAAGGTTAAAAAATGTTCGTACCACAATCTCCATAATTATCCCATATTCTGAAAAGTTTCAGCTTTCATTTAAAAAAAATTTCATCGCTCTATCCCATTTCTATCGAAAGTACTTTGATTTTGACACAGATTTCGTCGGTTTGGCCCATAGTGCGGCGTATAGGCGTACAACAGGAAGACCGCATCGCGCGCCAGAACTCCTAGGAATTGCTTTCTTTGACAGTGACATACGAGACGACTATGGGAAGCGTAACGCGAGACCCATGGATCGGCTGTGGGGTTTTGCGGTGTTCTCTACGGTGTAAAAGTAAGATCCAACCAGTCGCGACAACCGCGTAATGCGTTTTCTCGGCGATCAATCAAAGCGATTTTCAAAATTAAATCTGTATACCTAATTGTAAGTCAATGTGCAAACTTATGCTGTACAACAAGTCAGCAAAATACGAATGGTTCATTGGTAAAAATTAAATATGTTAAGAGTTAGTCAACTGGCCCCGGTTTCCCCTATTGCTCCACTCAAACGCGTGGACCAATGGTCTGTATTAGGGCTGTTACTTTTCCGAAGCTTCGACTCTTCAAAGATTCGAAGTGTACGAAATTTCGAAGTCTTCGAATCGTATGAAGTTGTAACTTAATCAATCTTTCAGCTGTGGTGGCATATTTTTTCGAAATGTAGGAGTGTCTGTAACTGTATCAAGTATATTTCAGCAGCGAAATTTCAAAGTTAAAAGTTTCGAAACTCCGTTTCTTTTAAGCTTCTAATAACTCGCTACAGAGGTTCGAATTTCAAAGCTTCGAAAATTTGATTCTTATCACTAGACTGCGGATCTTTATGCAAAATACAAATCGTTTGCACCAATTGCAAGTGACTGGAGCCATAGAAATAGTTTATTCTTACTATAATAATTTTAACAAGCTGAGAAAAATAGATTTGCACTCTTAAATCATTGTAACCTTTCTACTGTTTTAAATTGAATCCACGCATTGTTACCATAAATGGATAAAATCCGCAGTCTACTCATCACCTACGAAGTTTCTACGAAGAAACCGAAGCTCCGAAGTTCGAAGCTTGAAAATCTTCGACCTTCGAAGGAAAGTAACAGTCCTAGTCTGTATGCGTCGCGTGTCGTATTCGTAAATGATGTGTGCACGTATATAACAAGCTAATGAGGTATCATTCGGAAGAGAACGCTGCACGTGTGCCCGTCTACAGTAACTCTCTCCTGGAACAGTATCACGGTTACAGTAACATGACACACGTATTTTGAGCTACACACGATGCCAGACACGAGCTCGTGTACAGATCGAAATTTAAACAAAGTGAATCGAAAGAATACGCGGTGCTTGTATTTACACGCGCGATGGTATCATTTACACGCGACGCCATGCCAGGGGAATATATGACTTCGGCTGGGAAGAGAAAACACAAGTTGATTGTTTCCATTCCGGTACTTTAATGAACATGTACAGGGTGTATAGAAAGCAATTGTCATCCGTCCTAGGGGTGAATCTATACGTCTGGATCGGTGGACATTTGTAAGAGAAACTTGCCACAAAATTGTTTATAACAAAGAAAATTGTTGTTAAAGTTTTTTTTTTACATCTACACCTTCTACTCATTGAAAAGAGAAAATGTTTGAAAGGAGCCATATGTCGCAAACAAATAGTTATTGATAAAAAACTGTTAAAGTTTTTGCAAAATTTGATTGTGTGGACGCTACCCTAAAGAATTGGGACTTTGTTCCAAGAGGATCTGGCTACGGAGTGGGGAAAGGAAGTCTTTTGGTGAGAGGACTGTGTTAGACCCCACGTCACTTACCCCAGAACCTTCGAAGTGAACGAGTCTTTTCCAATTTTTAACATATCTGTATTCCAACAGTTTTTGTGCATGTCCCCTCTTAGTTAATTTACGTTAATTCTTTTTTTTTTCTATTGTAGACATTTGTGTAAAAGGACTTCGGTCCGTTTATAATAAATCTAATAATAATACAATAATAATAATAATTAGTAGTAGTATGTAGTCAGTAGTAGTCAGTTATTAGTAGTAGTTGACCAGTTTTAGTTTTCAAACGATCGAAAAATGCGACGAAACACAATGGAACGCGATGGATGGAATACTAGGAAGTCTAGTATACTTCGACGAAATTAACTATAATAAGAGCGATGATAGAAGTTACAACGATAAAAATCGATTGTTTCTCAGTCTCATTCTTTCCTTGGACCGTTATTACCTTCCTCTTTTATTGAAACCCCTATCTGGATTAACCGCGATTCGTGTGCAGGTTGTATGTAGTTTGTGCGATTGTAGGAACAAGTCGGGTAGGAAGGGTGGTTAAATGAGACACCCTGTATACGATGGTCGATCTACTTACTTCTATAGCTTCGTCCGAGCTTGCACGATCGCGGTCAGGATCCACCGACGCGGCGCGGCGCGGCGGACGGTGGATAGGTAGATAGGTAGATAGGTAGACAGGTAAATACCTACTATACGTATCGCTACCGAATATTACAGTTATCGATCACCTCGACAGCATGCAGAGCATTCGATCGCGACGTTCCGACCAACCTCGTTCCCTCTCGTTTGGCAGTTAAGAAATTAAGGAATCAATCCCGCAATCCCGTGGAATCGCGCCTGCAGTGGCCTCCACGCCTAAGGGCGCAACCCTCTTCCAGACACGTGAATCGTTAACCCTTGGGCGGGGCGAAGCGGAACGGCCGTCCTTTCCGTCCTTTGCGACTTTGCTAATTAATGGAAAAAGCGTATGTAGATACATGAACAGTAGAACTTTGATCGAGGTTGTACGTGCCCAGCAATCTCGGCAAAGTACTCACTTCGACGCGTGCAATGGACATGTCGCACGCCGCTTACCGAGTTGGTTGGTGATTAGCGGCTCGCGGTTGTCAGTAAAAATATGGCGGCGCCCTTACCTGTCAAAAACACTGCAGATTGCTCAACTTCAAGCAACCATAACTCCTGAACCATTGATCTGATAGGATCGAAACTTCGATCTGCAGCCGCCCTGAGTACAAATCTACTAGATTGCATACCAAATACATCATAATTTATAGGAGAAAGGCACTTTGGAATCCGGTAAAATGAAGTTCATCATTTATTTTAATAGTACCAAATTGTACAACATGATCCATTAGCGTGGCCTGCTGTCTTCTCAAAATAATAATAATTATTATTATTGGTAAGAGATATCTATAGTGAATTATTATTAACTGTGTAAACTACACCGCATAAAATTGAATAAAACTGATCAAAGAATCCTATAAAAATTAAGCGTGTTGTCCACATACTTTTGAACGGTAGCGTAAACGATTCTAACGCATCTTAGGATTATGCAATCTTGTGATAATAACCGCGTTTAATCAAGTCACTGCAGCAACTGATTCGGCTTTTCTAAAGAAAGTTTGGACCACGCAAATTTATTGTATGGGCGGATGAAGTATCGGAGTTATTGAGCTTTGTAGATAGGGATTCTTGATGGTGACAGTTAACGATTTTCGCGCAGCACGTCATCAAAGTATAGTCCTTCACGAACATTTAAAACAAAATTCCAATTGAATCAATGAAAAACTATGTTGTCCGCAGATGTTTGTCCATAAAGATCGTTTTCTGGCCCACTGTGCGACGTGGCAGTGAACATGTTAAATAGTCGCGAGTCGCGATGCTTGTTCCACGAGTAATTTCGAGTAATCTCGGTGGTCTAGTTGAAATGTTGCCATTCACATCGCGTACTTCGGGTTCTAACAGTTTCGAAAATGAAAATCCGCAGACGTTTTACGCAAAGATAGAATTGAACTAGAAAAATGTTGGCTTTTTGCGACACTCTGGACGACGGAGGCTCGCGAGATTCCTAATTACAGCAGTGCGGCTTAACGTTGGGTATCATTGCGTTTACAACAAGGAAACTCGACAGCGTCGTCGCTCCAACTGAAGAGGAGCGTTCGTGGGTAAAAAGTGTTTTCAGCCGGGTCAAGATCGACGTATCGCGTATCGTTAACGGAAACAGATCGTTAAATCAAGTGAACGTAAACCCTGTCTATAAGTAACAAGTGTATCTTTTATTAGCGACAAAAATTCTTACAACCTTTTTATCACACCATTATTCTCGTCCATTCCATTCTCTCTCTCTCTCTCTCTCGCTCCTCTCTCTCTCTCTCACTATCCGTTTGTTAGCCGGGCTCGCGCGAGTTATTCGTTTTACAATGGCGTAGAAAATAATTACGCTTGAGCTTCTGTTTACGTTTCCGAGTACATTTGGCGGCACGGGATTATGCGGCGTGCACCTTCGCTCGCTTAATTAACCGTCACGTTTTGTCTTTTCATCTTTTCTGCTCTTTGTTCGCTTCATTCGAACCGTTCGCAGCTGTCGAGGAAGACCGCGCGACGCATAGCAGAAAAATAACCTCGTGATGTTTTGAAGACGTGTTCGGGTCACCTTCAAGAACACGTCGTCAAAAATTTAGGTTTCCACTGAATACTTCAATTGTAATTCCTACGGGGCTCATCCATGTTACCGCAATGTCGAACAATTACAATCGTCGTGTCTCAAACATTTATTCGTATCACCTACAATTTTCGAATAATGGAATCTTGTCGAGAAACGGACCTTTGCAACGCACTGTGCGTTACAGCCCCCGTGTACTTTCAAAGGAAACCACCCCTTTTGTATCGTAGATTTCCACGTTCTCGCCCTCACGTGGCCACGTGCACCGCACGTTCGAACTTCGGACCTGTTCTGAACAAACCTGACGGAACGACAGGCTTTATGAGATATTCAAACAATTTAGCAGAAGAAAATCATAAAAATCTCTGAATATTGACATGTGAACTTCGACTTTGGACAACAAAGTATAGGGCGCGGAAGAAATAAATCCCACATTTCAAAGGATTGAAAAAAGTGGCACGAGGTATTACCAGAAACTTTTTATTTCCCAAATAACACAGTGATTTTTCTAAATGTGCAAGTTATTTCTGCCGCACCCTGTATATACAATTAGCCCAACTTTAGATAATCTATTAGATTGTGAACGTCACATATTTTTCCCTGTTTCACATTTTGAAACACACTGTCTACATACGAGGTGTGTTCAAAAGGTAACGCGAATTTTGTAAATTCACGTCATCATTTTCTTGTTGCGCTGTTAAGCATGTATGAAAAGTGTCTGTTTATTGGTTGTCGTATTCGACGTTCAGTCTATTGTCAGCTTTCGAGAAGGCTACATGTGTTTTGGTACGATCAGCGATTCTTTACTTGTTGAGAAAATGGATCAGATCAATGCACCTGCTCGCACTTCATTGCTCGTTCGTGATTTTCTGCCGAAAACCAACACTGTAACGATGCCCCCGCCTCCATATTCGCCAGACATGACCTCGTGTGACTCTTTTTGTTCTCAAAAACAAAGAGAACCTTAAAGGATTGATGTTTTTCACAGGGTCGTGCGGTAGATTTTCTCGGTATGTTGCAAGTCTTCGAGGTGCCGCCCCTTAAGGGGGTAGTACAGCCTAGGATTCATTAGGATTGTAACTAGAAAGGGACTAGAATCTTACTAGAAAAATGGCTCGAAACATGGGTCTGCGCGCTCCGGTTATTTGACCTTATTTGAGCAAATTGTGGGTTGGGTGAGGGCTCATTCTAAAGAGGAAGGTTAGGTGCAGTGCGCTCTGGTCATGATTTTAACGAGATTATGTTTATATCTAATAATATAAGGGTCCAAAGTAGAGTAAAAATCTAGGAAAAAAACCAGCAGATTTCGATGCATTTTTCTGTCTCCAAAAGACTTTTTGACTGCTTCCTCTTTCGAATGAGCCCTCAATCAGCCCAAAATTTGCTCGTATAAGGGCATTAAGCGAAAACTCGCAGACCCATGTTTCGACCCAAAATCTAGTAAGATTCTAGTCCCTTTCTAGTTACAATCCTAGTGAATCCTAGGCTATACCACCCCCTTAAAAGCGCATCGCTGAAAGACCTGAAAGCTATCCGAAAAATCGAGTTCCACAAGTGTTTCGGGGATTGGAAAAAGCGCTGGCATAAGTGTATGATATCTAATGGAGACTATTTCCAACGGCAGAACCGTTCGTGCAGACGAATGAATGAAATTTTTTTCGGAGAAATAAAAATTCCCGTTATTTCTTGAACACGCCTTGTAGAAGCGTAGCTTCCGCGCGGAGGATTCTGGCAAATTGGAGAAAACGGTGGGTGGGTAACGTGCAACGGGCGCTAACGAGAGGCATTCCGGTTACAGGGCGCTTAACTGAAAGAAGAAGACCTCCGAGGCGAATGTTTAACGAGAGCGGACGCCCACACGCGTAATAACACGATTTGCGATCCTCTTAACGCGGCTTATCAACAATGATGGTAATAGGATTGGATTGAGAGGTCGCTGGGTGGTCCCAGGCGAGTAACCAGACCCCAACTCGAGTCGAGTCGAGTCGCGTCGATTCCCGTCGTTTCGCGTCGATTCGCGTTGATTCGAGACGCTTATCAAATCGATTAATTAATTGAGAATGGCAATCTGCGCTCTCCCCGGCTGCCGTACGGCCACATACTGTGCCGCTACAATTCGTGCTGTAAGCGCGACGCGGATTAGGTACGTCGAGTCTGGATTTAACGCGATTATGTTTCCTCGCGCGCGTTTAGGCACGGATCATCGGGAACTATTGCCTCGAGTACAAACCATATACTTTTACCGTCTATTTTCTTCAGTAGTAGGTATATTTTATTTCCGGCGGGTCAACGCTAAAATTAGAAGCCCCTCTTTTCACGAATACTCGAATAAGCCGCACAGTAGGCCAGAAACCGAACTTTTTGAACAAAAATCTGCCGACAACTCAGTTTTTCATCGATTTAATTGGAATATTTTTTAAAATGTTCGTGAAGGACTATACTTTGATGACGTGCTACGCGACAATCGTTAAGTTAAAGTGCAAAATTCTTTGAAAGAGCTGTCAATCACAGTTGATGTTGTCAAACAGGGTGCTGGTATATCAAATACTGGGAACGTGGTCCGAACTTTCTTTAGAAAAGCCGAGTCAGTTGCTGCAGTGACTGGATTAAACGCGGTTATTATCAGAAGATTGCATAACATTCTTCAGGTAATTACATGTGACAAGAAAGCTGATTCTGTGAAATTCAAAGGATATTGTTCGAAGACGGCTAAATTGTGCATTAAAATTTATCCATGGTATAAACTACCTCCATCAGTGCATAAGGCACTGCAACATGAAAATGAAGTACTTGCTACATTTGAACTGCCAATTGGTTCGTATTCAGAAGAGCCACAAGAGACAAATAATAAAGTCTTGAGGAAATCACGAGCTGAAAACTCCCGAATGTGTTGCCGCAAAAAGACAAATGTAGATATTATACGGCATATGTGTGTGATTATCAACCGATCCACTTGTAAGCTATCTAAGAATAAAGGATGGCAAGCACAAGGAAGTTCTTCCTCAAGGAGCGAAAACACTGCTATTGGATCAATACCTTAATGGTAAGTCTCATAAGTGCCGAATGTAATTCTCTTCAATTGGTAATTCCCAGGGCCAGATGTACAGTTTAAAATTTTGCGGTTTAGGGTTTAGGGTTAAGAAGTATCGGTAACTCAGCTGGACCACGCAAATTTATTGTATGGGCGGATGAAGTATCGGAGTTATTGAGCTTTGTAGATAGGGATTCTTGATGGTGACAGTTAACGATTTTCGCGCAGCACGTCATCGAAGTATAGTCCTTCACGAACATTTAAAAAAAAATTCCAATTGAATCAATGAAAAACTGAGTTGTCGGCAGATTTTTGTCCAAAAAGATCGGTTTGTGGCCCACTGTGCGGCGCACTATGGGCCAAACCGACGAAATCTGAGTCAAAATCAAAGGACTCTCGATAGAAATGAGATAGAGCGATGAAATTTTTTTAAAATGAAAGCTGAGACTATACAGAATATGGGATAATTATGGAGATTGTGGCACGAACGTTTTTAACCTTGGAAGAATTCGTTAAACTTGCACAAGTTCAAGAAAATTTTGGTTTTTCCAATACCACGCGCGGAAAAAATTTTTTTTTAACGTGCGACAAATCATTTCCCGTAGATTTTTTCACGCTGATTTCAAATCTGGTTTCAAAATTTATCTACGAACTCAGGATTTTGCAAGAAATCGATTTTTGTGAACACAACTTATGAAATCATTTTTTCGTTGAAATGATTTGGTATCCCACTAGTTTGAAGGAATATTCTCATATGTGAAACACATTAAAAATAATAATAATGAAGTGTTTGAACGTGTGCCTACTTGTGTGCTTATACATATATTCTCCAATGGACATATTGTATACCGACAACAACAAAATAGAATTTTAATCTCCGCAGGCAACCCGAGACATTATGTTCAAAACGACATTTCACTCTTGAATTTCTCTCTGTCCAATATGTGTTTCGTGTTTCATTGCTCGACGGCAGAAACAAAGCGGGTCCGAATGAAAGCGAAAGTACAAAGAGTTCAGCAGGCTCGTCCGTTTCGCACGGCTGAACGTTATAATCGATCTGGTTAGCACATTTTCAGGGCTGCCGCGCCGGCTGCCATTCCAGCAACACCGATCGAAAAGACAATGCGCAACGGTCTATCGCGACGCGCGATGCGCGATGGGACACGAGACGCGGGAAACGTGCTAAACATTTGAATTCTAGGACGCGTCCGCTCGACTTTCCGTCGACAAGATACGCGACGCGACGTGGCGCGTGACGATTCGAACGCTTAACCTGTTAACCGGAGACTGGTTCGTTCGCGAGTCCTGTTCGACTTTCTCGTTCGATTCGAATTTTGTACATACATGTATATAATATAATAAGTAATAAAATTATACAGGGTGAGTCACCCAACGTTTGCACCTCAAATATCTTTGTTGTTTCTAAAGATAATTTTCTAATTTTTTTAAAGATATCAAGGTCACCTTCATTTTTTAAAATAGAATGAGGTATTTTTTAATACATCAATCGATGCAGCTGGACATTCGTTATAAAAAAAAGTACTAACCTATGTATGCCGAAAAGTTAGTAGTTCAGGAGATATTTCAATTCAAAATAACTCTAAAATACCATTACTGTCGTACTAAGACGTTAGTTAGTTAGTTTACTTACTTATGTTTTTAAATGGAACCACCCTTTTTTAAACACCCACAAGATAGTCCCTTACATTGCGAATGCAGTGACTAATTATTCAAGGTCACTCAAGGTCACGGACAGAGAAAACGTTTAAGATTTAAAATGCAAAAGCAGAATACGTTTATCGCGAGTGAGACTTTTAGTAAACATACTAAGGTAGCTGTTTAAAAAAGGGTGGTTCCATTTGAGAAAAATTAAGGTGACCTTGAATTTTATATATATATAAACAAATAAATAATACAATTATGTATGTATATGCTCGTCTTTCATGTTCGATTCGAATTTTGGCTCACCCCTCGCCGCCTACGTAGAGTCGGAATTCTATCTGGCAGATACGCGAACGCTGTTTCTTTCTTTTAGGTCAAAGTCAAGTTCGATGCTTGTCGAATCGATACTGAAGCGTTAAAGTCGACGCGGGTATAGGAAATGATGAGAAACAAACAAAGTTCCAACAATCGAGAACATTGTATACGGCAAGGGGAAGCGAAATAAAAACAGTAATGCAGAGAACAATGGCTCCCGGCTGCTCCAGCTACTCCGTTAACAGGTTAAACCCCCGCGTGAACCATCCGCCATCTTCGATTCCGGTTCGGACTCCAATTGTTCGGTCGAACGAAACATTACGCTCGTTCAAATGACTAGTAGACTAACGAGTTTGCGACGCTAAGTATACATCGGGCGTTAAAAGAAAGAAAGAAAGAAAAGAAAACGAAACGAGCGCGTCTCGTCGGTGTCGAACGAACAGGAGTCCTTCGCTGGAAACGAGAAACGGGAAACAGGTTTAAGTAAAAGCAACGATAAGTCTGACGCCGACACCTATGTACACTCATATAATATCGCGGTATTCGTATTATTAGCAACGTCGTCTAATAATATCAATACCAATATCATATATTAATTAACGCTTTAATCTATTAGACTGTATTTACATAGAAACGAGAAGAGGAGGAAAAAAGACAAACGAACGATATCACTGATCGGATATGTGTCCGGCGTGGTGTGTATAGCCTGTCCAACGGGACGAGGGGCGGTCGACATGAACGTAGCCATTCGACTGCGACATAATTGGAATCACCCGTATAGATAATAGCTGTTCAAATAAGTTCGGTGCCTTTTGGGCATACTTTTGATCTTTATTTATGAAAAAAAGGAACACAAATTACGTTTCGAAGCTCACAAGCTTCTTCAAACGAACTGAAATTGCTCGTTGACTTACACCAAGTTCCTCAGCAAGTTTCTGTTGCGTTTGACAAGGATTTTCATTCAACAATTGCTCTAATTCCTCGTCTTGCACTTTTTTTCGGCAGCCCACTGCGTTCTCCATCACTGGGATCAAAAATTTCCACTACGAAACCTTTGGTACCAGTTCTTGCATGTTTTATAGGTTACAGCATTTTCACCTAACGCAGAACAAACCATTTTCTCAAGGTTACAACAATACCAAACAAATACAATCATCATATACTCCTCCTTATACCCTATAATTTTTATTTGAAACATTTTTTTATATGATTTATAGTTTTTAAGATATGGAATTTTGTCCAAAAAAACGGGCATTCCGACGCACTGTGCGCCATGGTGCAAAGTATTGTTTGTTGAGGTTATGTCCCAATTGAAATGCAATCACAATTGAATTGTACATGCAAAGGCGCCGAACTTATTTGCACACCGAGTAAAGTTAGCAAAGGACGCCGCTGGTGTATCACTATCTCGTCTCGTTGGTCAGACTATACATATGTGATCTATCTATCTAGAACGGGCGAGAATGGTCGCCTCGATCTGAACGTATTATTGGAGAGGCGTTATCGCCTCGGCGCCATGGTTCGCACTTCGCACCAGTTGCAACGCACGGATTAAAGCTATAAAGAATGTATGCGTGGCGTGGATGCTATGCAACGCTGATTGTGAGACGCGTCGCAACGCGTCGCGATCACGTGGATCACGTACACCTGCGGAAATCCCATCTAAAAAGCAGATCACAGCTGCTTCCGGTTGCCTAGCTCTCGACTACACTCTTTCGCGCTTAAACGACCGCCGCTCGATTATAAACAATCAACGGAAACCGCGATCTGCGTCAGGAGAAACTATACAGTATTTCTTCGGATGGCGTGACTTTCGTCTATGCGGATGATGTTACTTTTTTCTCTCCGTTACTGTGTTGAGATAACGGGAAGTCTGCGGGCCAGGACTTGTGTCACCACTCTACTCTTGCCTTCTACGACGCTATTCGCCACTTCCGCCGGTCACGTGACGCGTTTCGTGCGTGTGCTCGGCACTGAGGGCGCCATTTTGGCTGTAAGTGTGAGGAAAATAGTGATGCGTTAAATATCCAATTAATAGAAAATTTGCTTTCATTAAAATAAATGCTTTTATTAAAATTTAAGTAAGATGATCTGATTTTTATTGAAAATAAAAAATATATGTATAAATTTATTTTAAAAATATATACATATATATTCTTAAGGGGCAGCAATTTATCTTTTTGTCCGGGGCGACGTAACCGCTAGAGCGGGCGCTGCTGGCGAAGAGAGGGCAACTTTTCCCCTCGATTTGCGCTCCCTTCCCTCATCTGGCGACACTGCTGCCAGGGACCTTCACGTCATCTCACCACAATACCAGGGGGTTCTCCCTTAGGCGATCGATCGCGCTACAAAAAAAACACGACCCGAGTTCGGAAATTTTCTTAAGTTCAGTTATTTCGTTACGAAACCTTCACCAACGGATTCGTGACATTTTCCTGATTCAAACGAGTCCAAACACGATAGAATTGCGGTTACATTTACTTGTTTAATAAGCGGTGAAAGTTTCGAACGCAAAGAACGACAGCAGGGGGGAAGAAAGAGACGCGCAGAGTCGTAGCGGTCGGTATCGATCAAAAGTTCAGCGGTCAAAATTCGCCTCCAGGCCTCGCATATCGAGCTGTTTAAATCTAAAGACACGAATTCGCTTCCAGGCCTCGCATTATACGAGCTGTTTGAAGAACCGATCACTGAACAACACGTTGTTAGTATCATTCGTAATTTCTTCATTTTTAGTTCCACTTGTACGGAACGTTCATCAATAGATTTGTGAGATTTCCCTGGTTAAAAGAGACTGAACTGGACAGAGTTTCAATCATGTTTACCGATATCACAGCGAGTTATTATTACACGTCAAGTCAGTAAATATGGTCCGAATTATGCCGTATTTAGACTGATTTTAGTTTTAAAAAATCTCACAAATACGTTGGTAAAAGTTCTGTAAAGAAAGGATGACCAATTAAAAACTTTCCTACTCAGCCCCTTTTTGTCGTTTACGCGCTGTCCTTCTCTACGTTCGGCACGCGTCAAAGAAAGTAGTACCTCCACGCTTTCCGAGACTCCAGAGGCTCATCATCCGAGGTTGTCACATCATCCGAAGGAATACCGTACTCTGCTCGTCGAAGGAGATCTCGGATAATCGCGCGCAGAGATCTTTGGGGATCCCTTCCGAGATCTTTGAGGATCTCTTCTCTTTCGAGAAACGGACCACGAGTGTCCAGGTAGGTCGGTCCATCGTCGTCGTCGTTCGAGAACGAGACGAGATCGAGGGAAAAAGGCGTGTTATATTATTCAGAAAAATGTTATCCCCTCGATAGTCCCGTTCGGTAGGACGACGCGGCGGGGCTAGCTGTTGTTACGAAGGTTACATAGATTCGCTACTTTTTTTCGTGTTCGTCTCCGTTGTTTCGTCGCCAGTAAGCGTCGCGGCGCCCGCGGGAAGCGAGGCCATTTCGCCGGACGAGTTCGATCGCATCGAACATTCTGGACACCCGTTTGTCTTTGGACTGTGTTCGTCGGCGAAGCAACCTCGAGCGCGCGAGCGCAGCTGACCGGTTGGTGTAAAAGGATAAATCAAACGGGGAATAGCGAGACGTCGCACGGCCAAGCTGTATACTTTGTCAGGTTAGGCTTGTGTCGGACATCTTCCGGCGCTGTCCAATCAAATCGATCCTTACAATTAGTTGTTCCTCGCGACCAACTCTTGCAATCGACGGTACTCGATTAACCCCTTGCCCTGCGATTTATCTTACGGTTTCAGTGACTAGAACTCTTACACCAATGTGCTGCAATAGCTGTACATTTAACAAAACCAAAACAGAACTTTGGTTCGGTTTAAATGACATTAATAACAAACATATTTATTAGACTCTGTTTAGAATTTTGATCACGAATCTGACACGATATTGCAGAGCAAGCGGTTAAACGAATTTTCTTCGACATACTTTGCGTAGACCCGCCAAGCTTTTAATTTAACAGGCTGAGTGCCACGCCAATGCTCACAAAAGTCACATTAAATTCGAGAAACAACTTATTCGATAGTAGAAGAATAGAAAAGACAAGGTTCATCGTCGCATGAATTTTTGTGAAGTTGCTTTGCTTAACCCTTTGCCGTACCATTTTCTTTTTTATCACCAATTATAATTATATTTATATTTACGTCTTGATCCCCAAACATGTCGTGAAGAGAAAACAAAATTTATATATTTTGTGTGGCTACATTTATTTTAATGCTTAACCTTCGCAAGGTAATGTGGGCTCTTGAAAACCTCAGCTTCAGATTTTTGAAAAGATTTTTATATGAATAATCGTTAACCGCAATTAACGATT
Source organism: Lasioglossum oenotherae (assembly GCA_028455765.1). Taxonomy (NCBI): domain Eukaryota; kingdom Metazoa; phylum Arthropoda; class Insecta; order Hymenoptera; family Halictidae; genus Lasioglossum; species Lasioglossum oenotherae. Next base: position 10,441,127 of record CM052297.1, on the reverse strand, counting down.
AATAAGTATTTAATCGTTAACCACAATTAACGACTAAACGAGGAGATTAAATGTTAATTGCGATTAACGATTGAAGTAGAAATTTAATCGTCAATCGTTGATTAAATTTTTGCCCAACTCTGTGTGTCCCACACCACCCCATACATGGATGTACATAAACGTATTCTTTTTCTACTCAGCCTTACAATAAAAAGCAGATACCATTAGACTGTGGATGTTTTGTAAGAACGATTCCTGTAAAAACGGCGACTGAAATAATGCGACTAAGGAGGTTGTCGATCACCGAGTTGGGGAAACGTCAACTTCGTTAATTAGGTGTATTAAGTGTAATAAGTGTGACCTACGCGGGGGTCGGATTACGCCCGAGTTACGGCTAAATATTAATTGTCTAGAATCTAGATTAGGCGCGAGATTGAGACTGAATTAGGCATATACGCGTGCGGTTGGCCACCCTTACCAACCATCTCACCCCTCATCCCTCACACCCACCCTCTCTACGCTCGCCAGCTGCTCGTCGCCTATCCACGCGCGCAACTTCTCTCTCGAAACATCAGTTTTCCCAGAGCATTCTTTATTAGAGCGGATGGGGAACCGTAGATGCGCGAAATATGTAACAATGGTAGGTGTACGTTGAACCATCTGTTAGAGGATTGTTATGTATTTGGGAAAGAGAACTATACTTCAGGTATTATGCGCAAGGAAATGAAAAGGAAATGGTGGACTGGTTGGTGAAAGTAAAAAGTATAAGTAGACTGCAGATTTTATGCAGTTGTGCCAGGAATGAATAGGCGTAATTTATAATAATAAAAACAATTAACCCTTTGCACTCGGAGCTATTTTAACTCGAAAATTAAACATTAATTCCTAGCAAAATCGATTTTTTGCAAAATCCTGAGGTCGTAGACAAATTTTAAGACCAGATTTGAAATCAGCGTGAAAAAATCTACGGGAAATGATATATAGCATGTTAAAAAAAAATTTTTCGCGCGTGGTACTGGAGAAACCACATTTTCTTGAAATTCTACATGTTTCCTGGAGCCAGTTAAAGTTAAAAAGCCCATATTTACTTCAATGTTGAATAACTGGAATAAAAAAAATCGCACAGTATTCAACAACCACACATTTTACACAGGAAAGATAGCCCTTCCAAATGATATTAACGGGATTTATCAAAAAAATTTGTTGCTCCCGTGTGATGTTCCAAAGTTGCACAACATTTTTGTTAACCGTCAATGTTGTCCTCGTCTCGCTATAACTTTGTAAAAAACCAACATAGCAACAATTTGAAGCAGAGCATCCGAAACTAGAGATTTCAGGCTTTGAAATCATTGTTTAACGATATCGATACGGCAATTTTTGACAGAGTTATATGATCACGTAAAGTGGGAGCAATTTGTAGAATAATTCCATTCTATATGATCTTTTTCATTTCATGGATATGAAATTCATATAATAACTCATATAATACTTAAATGAGTAGTAATTGATTAGTGGACCGCGGATCTTTAAGCAAAATAAACAATTTTTGTATCGACTGCAGGACACAGGAGTCAAATCAAAATTGTATCTTCTTTTAATTATCCCGTTAAGTTGAAACTGATACATCGATGTCCTGAAATATTTATAAGATGTCCACTTCTTTAAAATGTACGTGCCCCAGTTTTGTTATAAATGCAGAAAATCCGCGGTCTACTGATTAGATACCAACATGTTTAATAATGCAAGCAATATTTTCTATAACGGAACAGCAATTTTTAGTGGTGACTCACCACTCGAGATGATTAGTTCCAACTTATCACAATTCTTAAGAAAACAAACGACAGTGTTTACATACAAGGTGTCCCAAAAATGATGTACTTCCTTGAAAGGGGCGATTTCTCGGATCATTTGAGATAATTTTCTCCTCCACGAAAATATTCTGCACGACTTTATTAAGGACGTTCTGGAGGTACAATGGGAGACAAAAGTACAATAAATTCGAAATCCATCAATCTATTGGGAATGAAAGCCATTCATGAGTATATTTTGCATTTAAAAAGTAGATTAATTTAAAAAGCTTTCGTGTAAATAGTGAATTTCATGTTATATTTATTTTTTAATCGAATTGTCTTCATATTATAAAAAATTGTAACTGCTTTTGCGAATAATTGTACCCTCTGATTTAAACTTCAAGATAATAAATACGACAAATAGCAATGACAACACGATAAATTTGACGTTTTGTAACAGTTTATAATTTTTTGCTCTGCGAGTGTTCAATGAATCCTAATAAATTTTCAACATAATTAATTACACAATTTTTACTATATACAGTAAATGCTCGTTCGTTGCGAAATGGCCGGGGGTTTGAGTTCCCAACGACCGAATAGGGACGCTATTTTTGATTTATGACTGCGTCTAGATACACGCCGACCGCGCCGAGCGAGACTTCAATAGAGAGCTGAACATAGAGAAGGACAGAGTGAAATACAGATCGCGTAACCGAAGCGTGTCGCCGTCGCGGGCGCCGCGAGTTCTCACAATGTATGTAATGGCAGTGATGGAATTGTTCAATTTCCATTAGGCTTTTATAATTTCCTATAAGTTCAAGCGAATAAAGACAATGTTTATTTTGCAGAAAAATCCGCAGTCCAAGAAACTAAGGAAATTCTTGAGAAGTTGGTCTAACGACTGAGACAGTGGCTCAGATACGCGCGAACTTGCGTAAACTTACGATGAAACGCCGAAACGTTAGATGAATCAGCCGCGTGGGGTGCCGTGAATCATCCGTTTCCCCGACTCCAAACAAACAAAAGAACACACGCGCCCAATGACGGGATGAATTTCTCAACGGGGAACGCTGTTATTTTACCATTACTACACAGTGGCCGAAATTTCTATAAAGTCATCTTCTTTTTAATAGATATTTTAAAAATATCACCATTTTTGTTGATTTATCGTATCTGGTCTTGTGCCTTGCAGACACTCGGATAGAGGGACTGCGTACTCTAGACCGCTATGTTTACTATTTACGTTTGTATTGATTTTTTTCTGTGTGGTGCAGAACACAAGTGCGAAGTTTCTATAAAGTCGCTTATATATCTATAAACTCAAAGAAATCCTGTTTGTTATAATTTGATTCACGTGTATGAGAATGCCGAGAGGAAAAGTACTAACAAGTGAAGAAAAAGCTTCAATCGATGCTTATAAAGATATGAGCTGCTCTAATCGCACAATTGCTAAGAAAATTAATCGGTCATATACCGTGATTAATAATTATATCAATTTACGTGAAAATTACGGAAAAAATCATTTTAAAGGTGGTAATAAAATATTGTCAAAGAGACGACATTCATTATTAATGAGATCTGCGGCTACGGAAAGGAAAACTGCAGCACAACTTCGAGCTGAATTGGAGCTCCCAGTAACAATAAGACGTGTGCAACAACTTTTAAACTCTTCTGGACAAAAAACGCAACGTAAACCAGGCATTAAAGAAGTACATAAACAGGCCTGTCTTGATTTCGCACGGGCACAAAACACAGTGACTTTATAGAAATTTCGGTGAGTGTATTATACAGTCGGCGTACAAAGTATTCGTACACATTTTTGAAACGTATTACTTTTTCAAAATTGGACCCAACAGCTTGAGTTTCTTTTCACATGTTGGAAGGATTAGTTTACTAGCTAATGTGTAAATAACATTTTTTAAAAATTGTTATTGGAATGCAATTGCGAAGGAAATAGTAAAGGTCACGATTTCAAAATTTTTTATCTGTACCTATAATGAAAATTTAGAAGGCGCCCCTGGTAGGTCTAAGTCAGTTATATATTAGGTTGAAGTAAAAAGTTTCATCGAAATCGATCAAAGATGTTACGAAATATAATTGATTGAAAATAGCAAAAATTGTAAGAATCTGCGATTTAAATGAATCGCAAACCGTAAATTCAAAGATTTTTACATCTTACAATGCCCATGGTTTTTTTATTCGTCAACCAATTTCAATGAAACTTTGTGTATATATATAACTTAGATTTACAGAATACATGTATTAAATTTTCATTACGGGCACAGATAAAAAATTAAAAAATTGTGGTCTTTACTGTTCTCTTCGTAATTGCGACCAATAAAAATTACGAAAAAAAAATTATTTGCACATTAGCTAGTAAACTAACCCTTCTAATGTCTCAAAAAAACTCAAGCTGCGCTGAGACCAATTTTGAGAAATTTATTCGTTTTTAAAAGATGTACGAATACTTTGTACACCGACTGTAACTAGCCAATGCGAATGTTTACGCGTTTATGGAGTTCGCATGTTTGCAAAATAGTAGAAAGCGCGATTACGTTACGGAATCGCTCGATGATACAATGAGCGATCCTCGTATGCTCCCATATTTCTTACCGTTAGACAGCGGCCTTTTATGCCAGATAGAAATTGTTTCGATTAATTGCAAGGTGTACGATCTACATGGACATTTCAGTCTTTTTATAATCATTTCAAAGAGTGAAAATGCTGTAAAAACGCTTTTAAACTTAAATGTCTCGGCTGTCTTGCATTTAATCTACCTATTTTAAACGCTTAAAATCCGCAGTCTAATGGGCAGGAAATATTCTATAGCTTATTTTAATAACACTGTCCAACAGCCAAAAAGTATTTCGATTCCCACTATACGATTCGTATAAAGTTTTCCGCACTGATTCCAAATCTGTCCTGAATTTTTCTCTTAGACGTACAGTTTTTGAGAAAGTTGAGTTTTAAAAAAGGACATATTTTTCAAATTTGAACAAATATTGTGATGTCATTATAATAGATATTGAATTGTTCTTTACAGCAAAAGATTCTGTAGACTTTCCCGAATACAGTGATATCTAATATTAATACATTATGATTGTTTAAACATGCTTAACGCCGCGCCGCGCTGTATCCTGGATGCATGTTACGAATTATAATTGATTGAAAATTGTAAGAATCTGCGGTTTAAATGAATCGCGAACCCCTTAAATTCAATGATTTTTACATCTTACGATGCCCATAGCTTTTTTACGGGTCAACCGATTTCAATAAAACTTTGTACATGTATATAACTGACTTAGATTTACATAATACAGTTTTAAATTTTCATTACAGGCACCGATAAAAAATGTTAAAATCGTGACTTTAACGACCAATAACGATTTAAAAAAATTATTTACACATTATCTAGTAAATTAATCCTTCTAATGTCTGAAAAGAAGAAGATATTCGCTTTTGAAATGTGTACGGATACTTTCTACACCGACTGTATGTTTTTTCTTACGTAAGCGATTGAAAATTGCAGAGATGGGAAACTGAAAAATGTATCAACTCGTCCCCCCCAAATGTTTTCGCGTTCGGCGTGTCATTTCGGAGGAAATCGTGATTAGAAAACATGGACTCTCTCGCGGTCCCCTGTCTCTTGGCTCTTGGCCCTCCGCTCTCGGCTCTTGACTCTCGACTCTCGGCTCTCGAGTTCCCCGGATAAAATACAAGGCGCTTCAATTCAAGGATCAATGGTTCTAAACGAGCGGCGCGTGTCGCTCGCAATGAGTCATCCGACGTAAACGAATCGCAATATGTAGTAAACTTATCGACGTATGTACTTGTGTCGTTACCACTACCGCCACCGTCACTGTCACCATCACCGACGTCACCGTCCCCGTCACTGCCACCACCACCACCACCACCACCACCACGCGGACACGCGTTGCCATTGTCAGTGTTTTCAAACACGTGATCGGCAAGATCGCGCGGCGAATCACGGACAACGGTCCCCAATCTGCCGGCAAGCAGCTCTCGCGTGAACCAGATCGTGTGTTTAGTCTATTGCGGACGCAGCGACAGAAATTTTTGCATATACATACACTTTATCAAATATGAATCTAGATCCATAGTTATCGGATAGGAATCTGAATTGTTTCCGTAGGAAAAGATAATACTAATTACTTTCCAAACAACGATTTTATATACCAAAGTTGGGAATTGTTTTATTTCAAAAGTACCAGTGTGCATTCATTAACACTACACCTACCGAGCCTCAAAAGTAACTGGTACATGTTCCCTTATAAAAATGACAAGATTGATTTTATTTAGACTTTGTGCAGAGCTCCTATTGTAATATGTGCTCCACTAAAGATATCCATACAATCATTTCTTATAAAATTATTTTCATTATATTAATAATCGTAAAATAAAAAATCTGGAACCGGTCATTTAGACCGGTGATGGTAGGCAGTGTTGGACAATAAATAAAAATTTAAATAGCAAGTTATTTGTTATTTGGATATTCAAATGAAAAGCAAAAATAATTATTATTTGAGCAAGTCTAAATAGAATTATTTAAAATAATTAAGTTAATTGTTATTTACACATACAATTTCAATTATTATTTGTATTGACAAATAATAAATTAAATTGTATTTTTTGGACTATAGCTTTGGACTATAGCTACTATAGCAGACAAAAACGCGCATGTGTTCATTGTATATATAAAATATAAGAAATAAGAGAAGACCAAAACCTATTTATTTGATTTCCACCTCACACACAATCCAAATAATAAATAATCTTTTATTTGCAAACAAGAAATAATAAATAGATCACTTTTGGAATTATATGAATTACTTTTATTTAAATAAAAAGTTTACTTATTATTTGCAATTAAAATCACACGTTCATTTATTATTTAAAATAAAATTTGCCCAACACTGATGGTAGGTTTAGTGTTAACACCCATATCCAATAGGATCTCTATGCAAAACAAAAAATGTTTGCGTTGTTTGCAAGACACAGGTGCCAAATGAAAAATTTCTTCACCTTTTAATCATCTTATTAAGGTGAAACTAATACACTGATGTCCTTAAATCTTTGGAACATGACCACTGCTTTAAATTGTGCGCAGCCATTTTTATCATAAATGCATCAAATCCGTCTAGCAATTACGTTTAATGTCACCGATCGACGACATTGGATAGAAACAACTTTCAAGAGTATACTGTTTCATGAACTTTCTGCACTTGAACGAACAAAACTGTAGAGTGGTGGCGTGGCAATGTTTGAAATGAATTAGTTTCGACGTTTCGTTCGTAGAACATGTGAATATCCGAAGTGTATCACGTGCGTTTTGTTAACGACCGATTAAGGATTAGATCACCACCGTTAACCCTCGCAAGGTAAGATCTAACAACACATAAATGATAAGGTGGGGTCTCTTAGACCGCGACAAATGAATTTCATATAATTAGCCTCGTTTTTAATAAATTTGGGATAAAGAATACCACAGGATAAAAAGTCAACAAACAGATTGAATTTTATTCATATAAAAATGAGACCCCTGAGACCCCACATCACTTTGCGAAGGTTAAGCAAAGCGTCGGATATTGAAATGCACACGTTTAACAAATGGAAACCGTTTCTACAATCATTGAAACGATAAAAGTGTAAACAAGCGGTGCCCCCCCTCCCATTGGCGTCGATTCTATTTAAAAGATCTTTTCAAAGCCGTGACCTTGGCGTCTCACCCTCGAACTCCGAGCCAACGAGTCTCCGGTTATCGTAATCGTGGCTCGTAAAAAAAAGAAAGAATTCAGGTCACCGATTAGCTTGGTCCAGAGTATGGAGCCTGGAGAGAGGCGAGGAGGAGAGAGGAGAGGCGGAATTCTGGAACGCGCGACAGCTCGGCGGTGTGTCAAACCGGCGGAATTTGAAAAAGAAGTTTGGCGTCGCGTCAAGTAAGGTTACAAGGTTAAGCGCGCTCGTTGCACCGTATTTATAGCGGAGGCAATTCAGATCAAAGTGGTCTCAATCTTGACAGAAACACACTCGCACACATACACACATTCTCTCTCTCTCTCTCTCTCTCTCTTTGTATCTAACCCTCTCGGAAGAGCAGTTCAATCTGCGGCTGGACACCTCGCCGATTGGCGAAACGAATTCCAACGATGCAGTTATAATATCATACTTGAGTTCATCTTACTCCAGTTACACCATTGATAAAATTGTCGAACTCTACGTACACTCGCAAAGAAAAAGATTTAATTTCTCGTGTTAAGATTATGCTAGCGTGGAAACTCTGTGTAGTGTGTGAAACATAGAGTGGCTCCCACTAATATTCGGACACTCTTAAAAACACCGTAACTCTTTTCAAATATTAGACTATGCGATTTGAACCTTTTTTGGAAAGCTAGAGAAATTAGTTTACTACAGGATGTGAAAAGAAATTTTCTCAAAAATTGCATTTGACCGGAATTGTACTAAATGTTGCATTTTACAACTTTTTTATGCGGGCCTATATTGAAATTTTGAAAAATATATTTTGTAGATCTGTGTGGGTTGTATGCATTGCGAAAGTTTCATCGAAATCGGTTGATGCGTGGAAAAATAACAGTCATTGAAAGATGTAAGAATTCTTAGATTTACTGCTGCTATAGGCCGAAAATCGTGAAAATCTGCAATTTTTACCATCTTTATCTTCTCGTCGTACAGCGTGTATTTTTCGCGGAAATTGGATAGCTCGATAATAAGGTGGTGCTCATGCGAGATTGAATTGGCTAATTGATGGTTGAACGAGGCACTGCAAGAACAGATCTTCCTCTATTAATGCTATCCGAGACGGAGTTAACGTGATATTGGATTGAAGCTTGTCGGCAGAACGATCCCGTGGATAATTAAAAAGCGGAATGATCTCACGCGCGTCGTTCCAACCAATGAAACCGTTGAGTCACGGCGTAGAACCAATGGTTATTAGTATTACATGAGTAAGTACGTGCACAGTTGCATCTTGTTCTTGTTATTCCCTCTCTTCGTGTAATTATCCTGCCGATAGCAAAGCTCGATACTGGCTCAATTTTTCTAGTTACGTACACCACTGCGCAAAAGATAAAAGCATCCGGCCATACTTAATAGAAAAGCATAAAAAATGAAATAAGAACACAGTCAGTTTTGAAAAAGGACTCCGCTGTTTAATTGAACAGTTCTGAGAATATGTGTTATTGTTATAGCGGATCATCTAATACTTTAAATGCAATAAATCAATCGTGATCAAGATATTGTTTGTCATTATATGGACCATTTATTTTGAAAGTGCTGCAAGGCCATTTTTTGTTTTTTTTTGTCAATTTTTGTCAATTGAAAAATATAAATTAATTATGTCAAGTCTGGCAATGTTCCTACTAATTTATCAATATGTGATTATATAAATTTCTTTTAGGCGAATTTAACTAAAGTAGTATATATTTACCGATTGTAAATAGACTTATATACGTCTAATATAACGTCTTCGTGCGTTTTTTACTTTATAAAGTGATTTTCTTGGGAACCCAACGCCTTCTACCAACAAATTCGATTACGTTAGATTCGTCGGAGCGGCGCGGCGCGGCACTTAAGACCCCTGATACTATTTCTACAATTAGCCGAACACTTTTTTTATTAGGTTACACAGTCCAATAAATTTCAACTTTTTTTTGTGTTTCGATACCCACTATACGATTCTTATAGAGTTTTCCGCGCTAATTCCAAATCTGTCCTTAATTTTTCTCCTACATGTACAAACATGTTTAAACATGTTTAAACAATCATAATGTATTAGGTGAAGTAAAAAGTTCTGTGCGTTTTTGGCTTTATAAATAAAGTGAAAAACGCTCAGAACTTTTTACTTCACCTAATATTAATATTGGATATCGCTGTATTCGGGAAAGTCTACAGAATCCTTCGCTGTAAAGAACAATTCAATATGTTTTATAATAACATCACAATATTTGTTCAAACTTGAAAAATATGTCTTTTTTTAAAACTTAATTTTCTCAAAAACTGTACGTCTAGGAGAAAAATTAAGGACAGATTTGGAATCAGTGCGGAAAATTCTATAGGAATCGTATAGTGAGAATCGAAATACTTTTTGGCTGATGGACAGTGTTATCGGAAATGTCACGAGCCAAGAACAGGTGTGGAGGAGAGCTCGAGCCGAAGCCGAGAGAAATGCGAGAAGCGGGGCCTCGGACTTCAACGGCTTGGGCACTAGAGAAGTATGTAGAGGGGCGCCTCATGAGTCGTCCCGGGAGTGGATTGGTTTTTTTTAGTGGGTATAGGTCGCCGAACATCTGCGACCCGAGCCCTGCACTACGTGCGTAATGCACTTTTTTGACCACTCCCTTATAAAAAAAAGTGTTATCGGAAATGCGTGGGAATCAGTTGCCATATCAAGTTTGACGTGTCCAGAAGTAGTGTGCAAACAACGTTGATAAACATTCAACGACAAAAACTCGGGGAATTGTTAACAGTTAAGAAAATATCTGTCTAGTTTTATACTCGATTTTAAGCGTACAGTTTTAACCCCTTGCCCTACAATATCGTACCAGACTCGTGATGAAGATTCTGAACAGAGTCCAATATATATATGTATGTTATCAATAGACTGCGGTTCTTTATGCAAAATAAAAAAAGGTCTACGTCGATTACAGAGGTCACATAAAAATTTCTTTCTTGTTTTAATTATTTCATTCAACTGAAACTAATACGTTGATGTTCTTAAATTTTTTAAATATCTCCACTGCTTTAAATTGTACGTACCAATTTTTCTTATAAACGCATGAAATCCCCAGTCTAGTTAATAATTTCCTTTAAACTGAAGGACATTTTTTAGGAAGAGAAGAACTTTTTTAGGAAATTCCGAACTACAAAAAAGTTCTGATCACTGGAACCGTAAAATAAGTCGTAGGGCAAGGCGTTAACAATACATATTTAGTAAAAATTGTGGGCAGTATCACGAACTACAATACATTACACATTGCTAATGTTTTACGACAAAAACCTTTTCCGATTTGATACTTCTAGAATTGGATTTTTCGGCACTGTTGCGAAGAAGCGACTTCCGCTGCTGGTTTTCCTCAGAAAGCCGTTGTCGTCTGCGCAAGTGTACTCGTTGTAGATAAGATGGTGTTGCGTAAGTAAATCCGCGAGAATCGTGGCGATAGGCGACGAACGATGTTCTCGAGTGATGAAAGAAACGATTGATAGAAAAATGATATCGAGAAAGCGAGGCGTAAGCGATAAGAGACCAGAGAGACACGTTACCCTTGTTATCATCGCTCGTTTATCGGAGTAATAACGTGAATCACGGAAGTCGTGTACATTGGAATCGGACCGATTAACGCACCGACAGAGATACTGGAGTACCGCGAACAATCTGAATCACCGTTTAGAGCAGGCATGTAAAACACGCGGCTCGCGGGCCGCACACGGACCACAGTGCGGCCGCTTTGTTCGGATTTACTAATCCCTTCAGAAATGTATCCAATGTATGAAACAAATGCCGGAAATCTAAAATTAGCACAACAAACGACAGGAATCATGTTTGCATAAGTGCTCGTGCACAAGAGCTCGTTAGAGAGCTCATCGGAGAACTCGCGCGAGACCTGGCCCAAGCAATTACTGACTTTCTATAATCAAGAACGTTGTTTTGCGTCCTTTCTTTAAATTTTAAATATAGAAGGTATCGAAGAAGGTGAGGAATATCCACTTTTCCTGTTTCATGGACCGTTAATATAGTTTCGTAGCAATAATAAAACACTCTTTTCGAAGGTACAGAAGTGGCCTTTATACAAAGATATTCCACGTGCACTCTTTGATAAAATGTTGAATTAAATTATGCATTAGAGGACAGCATAATTGATTTTAAAAGCAAACAAATTAATGATTAGAAAAATCCGAGAATTTCTGGTACGATATTCATAAGAACTTCGAATCTGTTCGACCAAGATTCGAATATACTTGCAAGTATTATTTCCATTTACCAAAGCACAGTAATTCTTCAATCGATGTCCAACAGCCGTGTTCTGAACGGACGTCAGTGGTGTAGTAGACGCTATTTTTTTTATGACTGCGTCTACCGCGCCGACTTTACTTTGGCAAACCAACTTTATAACTTTACAAAAATTCTGGCGATGATAAACTATGTCTTTTTTATTCTTGTATTATCGAATAAGCTGTTTCTCTCTCTCTCTCTCTCTCCCTCGCGCAATCCGATTGCGATATCTTCGACGAACGACTGTAATTGTTGATAACGACAGAGTTACCATAAAAATACATAAAATACACATAGTTACACTCTTTTCCTGCATTGTACATATGTATATATAAATGTATAAATGTCCTGTATATAGAGTAGAGCAGATAGTAGCGTTCTATAAGCGTGTAAACGTTGCAATCGATGAAACATGTCAACAATACTGTGTAAAGTTTCCACGATGCGGAACGAATCCTTAATTATTAACCTTTCGTAAAAATGACGATCGCGTCACCAGGGTTGCCACCTCTCCGATTTTATTGGAAAAATCTCCGGGTTGTAGAAAAAATAAGATAATTCTATTCTTTGTATTGTTTTGCAAATTTTTAAGGGTATCTCGCGGCGAATTCTATTGAGGAATTTCTATAATCCAAATATCACTTCAAACATTAATAATTTGGTAGATTTTGCAGAATCGAGAAGATTCCTCGCTTTCTTATATACGATAAAAATTGTTGATTCTGGAAACTGATATTTTCAAATTTCCAATCGTCCTGTTCAACCCCTCGCCGCATTTTAACGAGTCACACTCGTCATGAAGATTTTAAGCAAAGTTATGCCTTTCTTTCTAAATGAAATAAAATTTGATTCGTTTATAATCAATATTTAAGCATCATTTTTAGGGATATACCACGACATTTTTGGGGATTAAGTCGTTTTAATCACTGTAACTGCAAAGAAAATGATACGGCAAGGAGTTAAAAGATTTCCATATTTGTTTCCCGGATATTCGAGGGCAAACCTTACTTTTTGCCTTTTACATCTGCGGATTTATATTCGAATCTCCGGGTTCGGCACTCCGGTAGTTGGATCACTCGTCATTCGATCACGTTCGTTTCCAATCACGGTGATAACTTTTCGCAGAGATTCGTGATTTTCGTGATCGCTTGGCGGAGAACATAACTATTCTTCTAGAACAATGAGAAATAATAGATAAAGTCATTCAGAATTAGGACGACAGTGAGGCAAATACACTCTAGATTAAAAAATTATTGAAATAAAAAGAAATTTTGAATATACCACGTTTTTAAAACGGACTAAAAAGTATAAAATAATTTTTTCTAGCCTCATACAGGTTCCTAATCTCATACAGACGGTCCTGAAAATTTGTGATTGTGAATTTTGAATAGCTATGAAAATACTTGTAAGATATAAAACGAAAAACACACAACTGTTCATATCATATGCAGTGTGATAAAATTGTTAGTGACTTAGGTGAACTATCCATGTATCAATTATCTAGTGCATGCGCCCCACGTTTTTCGTTTTAAATCTTACAAGTATTTTCATAGCTGTTAAAAAATCACAATCACAAATTTTCAGAACTATCTGTATGCGACTAAAAATTTCATTTTTATTTAAATAATTATTTTCTGCTTTTTAGTCTTGTGTGTGTGTGTAATTTTTCCGTCGATTTTAAACATCTTTTTAATACCTCCACTGTTTTAAATTGTACGGATCCCTTTTTTCTCATAAATGCATAAAATCCGCAGTCTAGTGATCACTGTGATAGATCTCAGTTAGTGATTTTGCGCGCCATCACTAGTGAAAACACCGTGATGTTCGAACTTCGCAAAAGTTTGTTTCCCAATCCTTTTTGTATCGTAACACAAAATCGGGCAGGAACTTTTGTACCGACCTAATGTTTTTACTTCATATTCTCCGAGAGTTGTTGAATAAGAGAAATGGGATTCGGATTTCAATTTGGTATCGTCGTTTTCACGAACGATAGCTTAGAAATAATATAGGGTTAAAGGATTTCGAGAGGAGCGAAACTTTGATCGAATTGTCCGCGTCCAGGACAAGCGTAATTTCCCTAGATTCCTCGCGAAGGCCTCGTCTCCGAGTATGGTCCGGCTTCCCGCCCATGCGAGCCATTCCATCGTTAGAGGAATCTGCATAATGGCGCTCGACCGCCGGAAATCCGCGTGTTCCCTTTCGAACTGATTGCGAGACGCAACAGACGCAAAATTTGTGACAATATCGCTGGGCAAAATTCGTATTCCTGTTAACACGCCGACTGTCACGCGAATTTTATACAATCCCCACAAGTTCCGCCTATTTCAATCACAGAAGCGATCAGCGTATTAACCGTTTGCACTCGGAGATATTCTAGCTTGAAAATTAACCTTTGCAAAGTGATGTGGGGTCTCAAAGTCCCCAGTTTCAGATTTTTAAAAAGAATTTTTATATGAATACAATTAGATCGTTCACTTTGTATCCTGTGCTTCTCTTTATCCCAACATTAAAAACGAGGTTATTTATGAAATTCATTTGTTAAAGAATCTTGATATTTGCAATTTTCCTACAATACAGTAGCGAAAGTTAGTGTGCGGAAATTTCATTCATGCTTTCTTTTGGCACAGCACAATTATTGAAAATCCTATTAATAGGCTTCCGGTAGGTAAAATATTAAATATTAAGTACAAACGAATCAAATTTTATTTCATCTAAAAGGAAACGCGTAGCATTCATATTTGTTAGAGCCTGACTCGTTAAAATACGGCAAGAAATTAAGGGTTAAAGTAGCTGCCTCAAGCTTTCGCTTGCGATTCAAGGGGTTACACGTCCACGGGTGTACAGAGTAACGAATAGCATCTCAAAATCGTGACCAACAGCTAAACATTTCGAATTTACTCGCAACACCGTACCTATTGTTTCTGCCGATGAAAAAATGGCGTATAGTAGACGGTATCGTGTAAAAAACGATCGATAAATCACCGGTCGCCAGCACGATCGATTAGAATCAAAAAAATCGTGCGACAAGGCTGGTATTGCACGATAAAGTAATCTATTACCAAAGATTATCAGAAACTCGAATGGCTTATTGGCGCGCATGACGTAAAAATTTCCAATGCGGTAACTAGCCAAACAACCTGTGACTCACAAGACACGGTCAGCGCAATCACCGAGGGAAAAGATCAGATAGATCATCGATTAAGATCGTCGAGATCGTCGCGTTCGGGACATTTCTTCGATGACAACGAACTAATCGGTGACGAAAGATACGGCACACAACGGAACTGGTGATTCCAAGTCTCACAATCGATAATTCTCCCGCGATTTTAATCTAATCAAAAAGTGGTCGAACGCGTGTTCCGCGAACTGACACGTGCTCGACTTTATTTCCTGATGATTTTTTTACTCACGATTTATCTTCGGATTCGCGATAGCGTCGATGTGTTTACGCTGTTCGCATTTCGCAATCCCGTGCCTGCATCAAGGTTGCTACCGGGAGGCTTCAGATTTTGAAACAAACCTCGGGGCTTCTAGTCCAGTCGCCAGGTCGAAAAAAGGGTGTCTACCTGGAAAGTATTCCGAACTTAATGAAATTTCGGCACGTCATTTGGGGGTACTCTGGGGAGTCGAATCTGAGTTTTTCGACCTCAGGGACCCTGTGCTAACTTGGGGAGGGGAAAAAACCACGATTTTTGTTACCTGTGTTTTTGGTATTTCGCCTATAACTCAAAAACTATGGGTCCTACGAACTTTTTCTTTTCATTTTTGAAAAGAGCATTAAATTTCCTTCAAATTTCGCTGTTCCAACGTATTTTTTGATGCAATAGGTACCGAGAGACAGGTGTTTAAAACTAGGAAATGTTTCTCAAAATGACATTTAACTATATATAATAATAAACGAGTTTGACAAGCCTGGTCTAAATAACACTCCAAAAATAAATAATTTGCAAAAGATCTAGCAGAATCGAGAAGATTCCTCTCGCAGTTATGAAACTTTGTAAACTGTAGCCTCAACTACTGTTTTGTTTATTGTGGCTCTATGTTTGAATTTTTATATACGACCAAAGTTTTTAGTTCTGAAAACAGATACATTTAAATGTTCAGGTTACGTTTAAAAGATCTCCACACTTGTTTTCCGGATATTCGAGGATAAACCTTTCTATTTTTAATAACGTGGCAACCCTGGCTTGCACCTATTGTCTACTTGAAACACTGCGATAGTTCGCGCACCATGTGAAAACGCTCGTATCAACCATTTGTAATCGCACGCGTAATGGTAATCTTAATGGTAGTCGCATGATTCGAGGATAATAATCGCGGCACGATGCGATGCGCGACCGGATCTGATAATCGCGTTTCCCGACACGGTTTGCGCATCTGTGTCTTTCTACTATTTCACCATACTGTCATTCTGATGTCATTCTGCCTTTCTATCCACTAGAACCGGAAAGCTAAGTTATGCTATGCCGGTGTTCGACGCCGAATTCCAACGATTCGTGTCAGTGACATGGTACGTCGCGTTAATCGTGCGATCACGATGGCGATCAATCGATCGAAATTGTCATCGATCAACACCTCAAGAACGGCATCGACAGCTCGCAGTAAGTCTTTCGACTCGAGATAAGGATATATTGTAACGTAAGCTAAATGATAACAAGAACTGGACGCACATCACGCGTGGCGGCTTTGATTCCGTCACGCTTCACATTTTGATTACCACTTTCAATTTACCGACCGATCGATACTGACCCATATGGGACCTTGGGACCTCAAAGCATCAATGTCAATACCGAATCCTCTGCCGTACAGTAATGGCTCAACGTACATACCTAACGCGAAAACTTCGTCACCTTGAAATATCGTTCACATCGTATACGAACATAAACGCTACTTATATGAATGTATAATATATGCATTCCTTCAAACCTTGTCGCTAGCGTGGAAAAGATTATAGAGAATAGAGCGTAGAAAAATATTTCGTATACGAATTACACAGTCATATTAATAGATGGCTAGATTTGGGCATTAATCGATTAAAATTTTAATCATGATTGATTGATTAATGTGTACGATTAAAAAAAGAAATCTTCGAAAAATCGACGATTGATTCAATCGATTGATGAAGTTAATCGTCAATCGTTGATTACAAAAAGAAATCATGGAAAAATGGACGATTGGATCAATCGATTGATGAAGTTAATCGTTAATCGTTGATTAAAAGAAGAAATCATCGAAAAATCGACGATTGATTCAATTGATTGATGAAGTAAATCGTAAATTGTTGATTAAAAGAAGAAATCGGCAAAATTTAAGAATACTAAGAATATTAGGAAAGAAAATAAACTTCCACTTCACTCCAGTTTGTTGCGATTCAGGTACAAAATTGTTATTTTACATAAAGATCCGATGTCTATATGTGACGAAGATGTTGTATTCATTTTTTCTTTAATTTTCAGCAATTTTCACTTCTTCATTGTTTGCCTGTTTGAATTTATTCAAGTTCAAAGATGACCAATTACGTACTTCAATATTTCGCGTTTGTAGAATTTTCAAGAATGAAATTTTTACGCTTCCGAATGAAAAAGTTAATCGGTACTCATTCATCTATAGATCTCGACGCGAAAAATTAGAAAACATTTTCTTTTCTAATAAATAATTACAATCAACTGGATGTTTTAAATGCCACTATGTATTTTTTATTACATGTTATTGTAGCTGACGTGAAGACGAATCCAATGACACGCTACACACTATGCACGCAAGTCTCCCCTTGCCGTACCATTTTCTTTACGAGTGCAGTGATTAGATTGTTGTGTTCATCCTCGAAAATATCACAGAAGAGGAAAGAAAATTCATACTTTTTAGCTACAGATTTACTTCAGCACTCTTTTGTCGAGTGTGACTCGACATCGAAAAGAAAAATGTAATTAAAACGCGTTTTAATATGCATTTGGTTCTTCCTTTATTTATTTAGTTTCTTATTTTACCACGTTTTTATTAGCTCGCTTTCTTGTCTGTCTGTTTGTCTGTTTTTAGTTAAAAACAAATATAACTTCCGCCAAATAGAAATTACAACAAAGTTTAAGAGCTATATTTCATGTAATTAGTAAACAAAATTATTTAAAATAAGTTTGACTACAGTCAAGAAACTATCGTTGGAAGTAAATTTCAAATAAAATACTGAAAACAGTAGGCAACAGAATTGAAAAATAATTCGGAGTGCAAAGGGTCACAAATGATCACAAACGAACATTTTATTTTGTCTACAAAAGAAACACGTAACACATTCATATATGTTAGATTTGATTTAAAATCTTTATCACTGATTGGTCGAACAACGGCAAGGGGTTCAAATAACGCTGAAATAGTTCTGACCAACTTTTCAGGACAAATACTTTACCGCGCGACACGTCACGTTACGATTCTCGCAAAAAAAAGCGTTAAACGGCCAGCATTCGCCTAAATAATCGAAACAACGATGAGATTAAACGTCGATTCGATAGACTACAACGCGATCCGTCCTAGCGCAGCTTACAATTAGTATTCGCCGTGGATCCTACGCTGGATGGCAGCTTTTACGGCCATGATAAGTGTCCGTTGCGTGAATTCAAATCGCGCGACGCGAGATTAGTCGCAGAACGTTCGTTCGAGAAGAAAAACAACAAAAATATATTCGTATAAATACATACAGACGTGAGGTAGTGGTGTGCAAGGAAAAACCCGGTTGCAGAGAAATCGGCGATCAGAAAACTAAATGGATTTCTGCTTCGAACAACAAACGGTCGACCAGTAGATTCCGCGAACGAGCAAACCGATCGTCGCGCTGCACAGTGGCAGCGATATGGTGCATCTTTTCTCGCGCATGCGCGGCAATTTCAGGTTAGATTCTCGATAAAATTGGGTACTTCGAGCACCCCACAGAATTTTAAAAAATTGATATTACAATTTGATTCCGAAAAATGAATGTATAACATGTATATTTCTGAATATTTTGTAACTCGTAGGACATGTCCTGGAGTCTTTTTGTCCGGAGCAGATTGTTTCAGTACATTCCTGCCAACGTAACTACTTCAGGGCTCTGCTACCTGATCATCCTAATATATGTAGATACGGTACTGCTATGGCCGCGCATGCGTGAGAAAAGATGCACCATATCGGAAGACTGCACCGTGGTCTAGATGTCAGTTCTAGTGCGAATTAATTATTGTGCGAGGAAAAATTGACATTTTGTGTAAAAATTACTTTTCAATATTTGAGTAAAGTAAATAAAACATAATTTGCGATACTGACTACTTGTTTATTAATATAATAATTATTAATCTATAATACTACATTCATTAACATTTTTTCAATCTCATTAAAGGGGAATATTATGGTCGATTGTAACCAAGTCTTATTTTTTGACAGAAATCTATCGTTATAATTATTGCCTATTTTCCAACGTTTCTCAATATTTTTGATAAAGTTCTCTAAAATCCCTTCAATATTGTGTCCGCTCACATTCCTTTCGGTAAAAATAGCCTCTAGCAATCCACTAACGCAATCCTGTCGTTTCAAATTGTTCAATTTGAACCATTCTTCGAACAACTCTAAGCGGGTGATCGTATAGATACGTTTACTAAAATATTAAAATAAAACAATAATGGGATTGCGGAGGACCGCGTTTTCTCTTTGCTGTTTATGGAGATGAGGTAAAATTTCAAATTAAATACTTCGCAACGCGTGCAAATGCGTGCCAATTTTGTATAACTTACGACATTCTAATAATTTATCTTAAAAAGTATCAGCTCATAAAATATATCATAAAGTGTGTGTAAAGGAAACGTAGACCTACCATTTCCAGTTACAGCCATACTGATAATATCATATACATATAACAAGATACTAACATTTATGCACACTTCAAGAAAGAACTGGATATTTTGAGGTTATAATTTGTAGCACAATTGACTAACGCAGAAAAACAAAATGTGGTTACTGGAATGTTGACAGTCTTGCCAACAATAATAGGGTGATGTGATTTACTAATTTTGCTTTTGTTATTGTAGTATACATATCAAACTATCATACAAGTATAAATAAACAAGTATAAACAAGTATTTTTGATTTATTCGCGCTAGAATTGACTTTTAGACCACAGTGCGTCGTGACACGTAACAAGGTATGTAGCGCAAAGAAAAAAAAACGCGGAAATTTTGCTTGCACAACGAGCGTTCCTCGCGGGACTACATATTTAGATTCGGTCTCGTAACGGCGGAAACAACATCAAACAAACTTTGAATATAATAAAACTTCATTTGATTCGACCGGAATTCGTTATCTCGTCTGAGATCATTTTTGGCTATAGCGCGACGGAAACATCTTGTTCCCCAACGGAGGAGGAGGTTATGTATCGCGATAATCGACCCACGCAATCAGTTTACTACAGCTTGTCAAATGTAGCTGTGCGGTTGACCAAATTCATAGGGATGCGCAGAAGAAAACAAAGACCGCACTCGACGAGAGAAGGATGCAACATTTGAACGGTAAAGTACACACCTCGTCAAAAGTGCGTACTGTCCATTATTTCTTACAGCAGTAAACATACAAAACAACTGTTTATATGTTTTTGTGAATACACTTGTGTCGCTATACTTTTTTACTGAACTGTCGCAACGTGAATCGTTTGACAGGTGATGTATCGTTGTGAAGTTCCGCCTATTTACCACTGCGCAGCGGGGTCATATCCCCTTGCGGGGGACATTCAGCCGCACACCTAGATTTGACAAGCTTGTACGTTGTTACTTTAGCTGTGATCCTAAAATCTTACGACCTCGATCACGATCGCAACGAACGCGTGTTCGGATAGCGTCGGGGACTGATGAATAGCAGTAGCGGAAATTTAATCAGCGTCGAAGATCGAATGTTCTCGATGAAATGTATGTATTGCTGGAACGGTCGGTGGTGTGTGGTGGTGTGGTGAAGCTCAGCCGAATGGCTGCCACCTTCGCTAGGCATCCGAGTCTGTTCCCTTCCCTTGTGTGTGTTCGCGGAACTACTATATGCTTCCGATTTGGCGGTGGTGGACGGGGGAGGGTGGGGTGCCGACACAAAATGGTCAGCCAAGTTGCATTATGGCGGTATATCCACAGAATCGTTGTAAAGGCTGCCGCCTCAGTCCATAACAAAGAGACGCCTCTAATGGCAACATAGATGCACTAGAGAGCGCGAGAGCATCACGCGAGGATAACAACGTCATATGTAACAGGCTGTACTGGGACGGGCTGATGGAAGAAATGTCCCGCATAAACAACAACGGGGTACTCGTCTAGAACTGGAAGGAAAAGTGGCCTCTCACTTGTACTACACTCGAGACGGGGTCAGAGGACAACAATGTTACGTGAACGCCTCTACTCTGCACCAGATTCTTCTCGAGTGAAGACGAGCTGTCGCGAACCCACGCCTTCGAATACGGGACACGGGACAGACGAGATCGGACCCTCCGAGAAGATAACGTGATTCCATGAAGATCGCGTTTACGCGAAACAATAGAAAAGGAGCATGGTAATTAGCCTCCAAGCGGATCAAAATTATGCGATCAAAAGGGGGGAGATATTTGGTTAACATTTTAGATACGCGAAGCCTGACCATTTTCTTTGATAATCGCCTCGAAAGAAGGCCAAAGATTATAGGACCCTGCACTAAAGAACCCTATTTCACGTGTATTAACATATCCGCATTTTAACTCGTATTAATTTTTCAGTATATGAAATAGATACAACAATTAATTTGAAAACCACTCCCATTAAAAGATGTTAATGTTCCGACAATAAACGACTTCTTTTGGGATATCAATGTTCCCAGCTGTTGGAAAACACGATTCCGGAAAGTGTTTCTCAACTGCTAGGAATATATTGACTTCGAAAAGAAATGAACTGTTACATACCAGAAAATGTAAATATGTCCGTGTCTCTGTATCCAAACAGACAATTTATTGAATAAACTTTATTAATGAAAATGATGTTTAAATTTGTTGTTGTACCAACAACTGCTGAATTTTTGAGACCACAGTCTCGATAAGTAAATTAATATCAGTGTTCTAAAAATTGTACAAATTAAAATGAGGACGCATTCATGTACATGTATTCAAATACACGTGAAATAGTACACGTGTACCTGTGTACTTAAAATGACACACACTAAAGTACGTGTATGTAAATACGGCGTATACGCGCGCGCGTTATTAATCGACAGCGGATCTTTATGCAAAATAAAAATTTTCTACCCGAATTGCAACAACCTGCAGTGAAATAGAAATTTGTTTTTCTCTTAATATGTTTAATAGATTAAAAATAGTATAACAGTATATTTAAATTCTTCTGATTTGTTTACTGTTTTAATTACACCTACTCATCTTTGTCATAAATGCATAAAATCCGCTGTCTAGTTATTAAATATTAATACACATTCAAAATCACGATCTCTACTCTGCACCAATAAGCTTTCTTGTTGCCCGATGCAATTTGGTCGACGCATGACAATTCTACAAGGTATCTCTGTTGCCTAGTGAACAGACAACGGTGAAGCTCCGATTTATTCAGTTATTCTGTCTTATTAACACTAGGTTTACGAGGCTCTAGAAATAACTACTTCACATTACTTTATAAACATAACAAGAATATGTCTATCCAAATTTTTGTCCATTCTTTCAATAATATATACTCAAAGAAATAAATTTGGTAAATAATTCCTCAGGGAAGCATCTTTACAATCTTAATCATCGCAAATTAAGAATATTATGTGAAGCTAGTATTAATTATTACAATCACGAGCCGCTTCCGCCGTTATGAAGACAGATATTTTCGCGATCCAACGATTTTCAAACGTGAATCACGCTCGCGCCATCTGCACAAGGTTTTACTGCGATCCCACTTTCTCCCGATCTTATCGACACCGAATCAACGAGGAGAAGACAGTGCCGTGCCTAACGTAAATATGTATATTACCGCTCCGCGACACCTTTCTTCTTCTTTCTTTACTGTGTGTACTTCGTGTAAATAAAATATTTGCATCTCGTTATCACCTGATCGCCCGAACATAACCTAATCCGGTAGGTAAACAAGGAACGGCACGGCGCGTTAAAGTGTTATTGGGTTATCGGCAAACAAACGATTTAGGAAACGATCAGTACTGATCGATTTGTTTTACAGGTCAGTTTCCCTTATCTGATATGCGTGACGATATAAATACTAAATCTGATTATACTTACACGAGTTTGCCTAGCATAAAAATCGTCGTTGATAACGGGTTATCGTACCACTCGAGTTATTACAACGATAAAGAAAATGACATTTTCACAGACCGATGATACACTATGTCACCACACGTCCGAACGGCTACGATACACTTTCGCAACTGTTTCCTCGAGGGAATAGTTCCATTAAAACGCATCAATTATTCCTTATTATGGCAAGGGACTTAAAGGCCGACCTCGTTGCCAGGTATCCCACCCGTTCCTCGTCCCGCCACCGGAAAAAGGATAGAAACCTTCCTGCCAGATGTTTCGTAAGAAATTTACGTTTCGAATGTTTTCTCGCGTTACGTCACGGTCGAAGGGACACATTCGATCCGTCGCGCCGGTGATCAAGTTTCGTAATTTAAAAAACAAGCTACATATAATAGAATCTCCCGTATACGGACCCATGGAAGAGCAGGCGCAAAAGCGTTTGCATAAAAGATAACAATTTCACATTAAATATTATCTACTTAAGTACATACAGCGTTTCAGAAATTGTTTTACACAAAGTGGATGTTTGGATACGAGGGGTTCTATCATAAAAGTTTCGATGTAATCATGATTGTTGTCTCATCGTTGCCCGCGATGTTCCATTCGGACGACACTTTCGATTGTGAATTGTTTGTCGTTATTATTTACAAGCGGCGCGAAACGTGCGACCGAGAGCATCGCCGTGACGGAACACCGGTTCAACGAATGATTTTTATTGTAATATCCACAGTGTCTAATTAAGCACAGCTCGCTAATATAAAAATAGATAAAAAAAAGACAAAAATAGGGAAACGCCCCATTATGAAAAAATCATTGTACAATTAGTGTGTATATTGTCGCGAGGTGGTGGGTATAGCTTGTGAAACAGTCGGAAATTTACGTCTCACGCGCTGATACCTTGTTTACGTAAGACGCGCGAGTACGTACTACGCACCCTTGGTAACGCATTCCCCGTTTAATATTTACAGAAAACGCTCTGCGTGTACGTACGTTGACGCGACGTGTGTGCGACGTGCGATAGGTATTCTTTATCTCGTTCTAATACACTAGCAAATATATCGGATATTACAAAATTAAAACACTGTCGCGTCAAGCGGACACTATCGTTCAGATAAACAGAAACCAAAAATTCACATCGGATTGTGCAAAACATTCATGATCGTTCACTTTTCTATTCTTTCAATCGTATTTGTATATTGTATACAAACGTATACATTAAATAAATATCTTTGTGATTTTTGTAAAAGCAAAATGCGATTACAACGGAAACGAACAAAAATTTTTCATTCAGCCTGTTCCGCTCTGGAATTCTGCGAACATATGGCACGTAGGTCTCGACGCGTCATGGACCGCCTACGTCAACAATCGTATATATATATATCCATTCTCAAGACCCGACTTAAAATTCTATCGAGATCGGTAGCAAAAGTGGTACAGTTTGCCCTCCCCCCCCCACCCCCTCCCACCCCTCCCTTCCCCAAGATCACACACAGACACACACACACTCACACACCTCCCTTCTCTTTTACCAGTATGAAATTGAAAATTAATATTAATACTGCTTGCCCTTGAACATCTGTTTCGCGGATAGAAGTCTGTCGGCCTCGGCGGGTCTCTACCAGAGCTCTTAACTATTGCTCGGATCTACGGGTGTCCGAACTCGTGTACTCGGGAACGTTCGCACGATTTATGTACACCGGAATAACTTAATAATTTTGCATCCGTATCCGTGCCGGAAGAGAGGACAGGTTTCCGTTTTGATACAGAGAGATCCTTTTCGCGATTGGCGAGCATGCTCGGGTCCGAGTTCGGATACTCGAGTTCTCCGCACGACTGGAAAGAAGTCACTTGGAGAAGGAACGTGGGTCCGATCGGTTGTTGGAGATAATTGTGCTGTGTGACGATCGGCCGCAACAATGCCGACGGATCGAATCGCGAACTTCTTTCCAGCCTTGATATTCTAGACTCGTTCCGACGTTCCGTATGTAAATATAATACATATTTACATCGTGATCTCTGACGATCAGGGGCCCAGGACGCGTCACCCGAACCAAGAACGAGAAACGAGAGAGCAGGGAGAGAAAGACGTATGGAAATAAATGAACTAGAGGGACACTTTCGGCGTCCGTCTTCTGTCTGCTGTCTTGTAGTCCGTAATTAATATTTTACTTTCGCCTTAACCTCTTCGGCGACGCCGCCCCACCTGAGCTTGTAAACACGGGACCGCCACTGTATCAGAGGATCTAGGACCGCTTGGAGAAAAAGATAGGGCCTGGTGATCTCGCTGAGCAACCATACGCACACGAACTCTAATTTGTTGAACGGCAACGGGCCGTTCTGCACGACACACAGCAGCGTCCAGTCGAACATGAACCACAACAGTATGTGTACCAGATAGAAAACAAGTGAGTCCCACTCGAGGAGTACGCTGGCCGCCCAGGAAGCACAGGCACCTAACACAAAGCACTCGCTCAACGGCTCGAGCACGATCGTTGTGGGCAGCATGGCCACCCTGAGCTTCGCCCACCTTCGCAGCCTCGCCTGAAACGACTGTAGCTCGCAGTGACCGCTGTTCTGCAACGCCGGCTGCGAGGAGACCGTGATCCGCCATCCGCGGTCGGTCAACGACTTCGCGTAGAAAAAGTCCTCGGCCAGATACACGCCGAACTTTTTCAAACCGCCCACCTCGTCGAGAGGCGCCTTTCGAAGCAACGCGGACATCCCCGTGTGACAGTTTATCCTTAAGAGATCCGCGGCCAAATACATCCGCGACTGTACAGTCCCGAAGAAGATTTTCTCGTAGACGGCGGCGAAACCCTCGCGGTCGCACGTGAACGGCATCTGGTGAACCAGCGCGACGTTGTCGGTCATGTAGTTGACCATGTCCAGCAGCGTGTCCTCCTTCATCTTGATGCCGCTGTCACTGATCAAAACCAGTTCGTGCTTGGCGGCCTCGTACGCCGGTTGCATGTTGTTGATTTTCGGGTTGACGCCGACGTTACGGCCGCCGGTGAACACTCGTGCGTCCACCTCCGGATATTTCTCGATCAGCTTCCGCACCAGCATCAACACTGGATCAGAATCGTCCTCGACGCAGAACAACAGCTCGTAACGAGGATACTCCATGATGAAAAACGTCTCTAGATTGTTGAACAGATTCGGATCTACGCCCATCAATGGTTTTATGATTGACACGCCGGGCAATGGGATCTCATAGGTTGGTACTTGGGTGACTTTACGGTGGAGCTTCCAGCGGCCGGCTATTAACGCTAGTACGTGAAGGATCCACATGCCCGTCCAAAATATCATGAAGAATACCGCGAACCCATACACGGTATATACCATGGAGTTCATCTTCGAACGAGGTGCACCTCGTATCACGGCTCGGAGGTCCGACCTCCGACCTCCGATCTTGCCTCGCCTCGCCTCGCCTCGCCTCACTTCACCACACCTCGCCGCGCGGTTATCCGTTGTTGTTTCGTTGTTTGTCGCGGTGCGCGCGCGCGATTTCGATTAAACGATCCTCTCCTTCTGTCCATCGATCCCGATTCTATCGACGATCTCGAAACCCGCCATCCTTCCGTTCGACGTAAACAATGCTCGCGGCATCCTCGACGTTATCGTCGTGCCGCGATCACGATACACGTTGCGGCATCGTTTCGTATCCGTCCATGGATGTAGGAGGAGGAGGAGGTGGAAGTCACCGGAGGATCTCCACGGTGTAGCACCGTTTTCACGGCGATCACAACGACGACGCCGACGACGGATACGCGGCCATCGCTTCCAATACATTCACGCGCTAGCTCTCCTTGCGGTTAAGGTGGCCGTCCACGGGCTCCCAGCCACTCGAAACGCCGGCACGCTGTCGTCGGTCGTGCAACCTCTGTCTCTCTTCTCCGGTTACCGTCCGTCTTTCCTTTTCTCCTTCCTCCTCGTTCTCGTACTCGTTTTCGTTCTCTTTTGTTCGTTCGGTGTCAAACGGAAAGAGGAAGCACCGATCACTGACATACACGCGCCGCGAGAGAGAACACCCTCTTTGTCGCGATTCGCGACCCAGCAGCCACCGACACGATCCTCTCTTCCCGATTTTCACGAATGCATTGAACTTCTCACCCCTCTCGACGACGACGCTGTGAACCTTGTCCCGGTCCTCGGAACAATGCAGCGCGCGTACAACACTGTACACCATACACCGTACACGGTGATACACCTTCTCTCCCCTGCTTGGGAATCTGGAGGTGGATTTAACACGCGTACGCGATACAGAGATACGTATCGGCGTTCACACTCCTCTCCGCTCGCGGTCACACTCGCCTCGACTACTCGACGACGCTTTTCCAGACGTTTCGCGAGTCTCGTTCGATACTCCGCCGCGATGCAACACCGTTATGTCAAACAGAACGACCGCTTCCATTCATAACGACGATGCGCCTACGCGGACTTGTCCACCAGACCTTTCCTATTTAGCTTGCCTGCAGCCTATGGCGTCGCCTGTCTCCTGTCGACGTCGATGCTCCGTACTCCCAGTCCGTGTCTACCCTTTCCCTTCGATTCCTAGGTTTGATCGTTGCGTCTGTGGCCTGCGTGTGCCGCGGCCGAAAAGTCAATCGCGACAGGGTGAAATTAGTCGATCGCCGGAACCTACTAACGTACGCGTGTTTAGCAACCGCCTACAACGATGCACCGTCAAGCGTCGACGGGATAACTGACTGCATGTGACAGCCGGCAGTCTCGAGTCTCGCACCTGACGGTACCGCCGCTTCGCGACTATCTTCAGAGCAAACGTGTTATTCGATGTCTCGGCTCGGCCAACTAATGTCTGGCGCGCGTAGACCGTTACTTTTATGAATAAATCGAACATTTCCTCGGTCCTTCCCCCCCCCCCCCCCACGATACTATACTTGGAAATTAAATAGCGGAACGCGTGTCCTTGAACAGCAGAGTAACGCCGAATTATCATTATCTGAGATATTGTCGTGTCTCGATGTATTCCGGCTGTTCCGAATTCAATATTGACGAAGCAAATATAGTCGACTTGTATTCTCCCTTTCAACAATGACTTCGTGTCGATAAGTTCCGGTTATTTTGACACATTTTTTTCAAGTGAAATGGAAATGAGTCATTCTCTGATTTGATCTGGATCAATTCTGCACGATAGGATTTGCCGATATGGATCGTGCTCGACTTCGTGAACGTAGATATTGAACTACAAGGAACGATATAATCTTGGATTTATTTTAATTGCTACAGTTCGAGTTTATATGTATTTGGAAAATGTAACTGTGCAGAGATATATACACAAACCTAGATTTCTTTCGTGATCTCCACGAGGGACCTCTGCAAATAAGGCGGAGTCCTGCTGTATCTGTTTGCACAAACGCTGTTATCGCTTATTGTCAACTATAATAATTTATCGGATATGTCCTTATCGCGTTACTTGAGTCAACTGAACCAAGGGGTTTACATTTACGTAAATTGCATTACTGCCACATA
Source organism: Lasioglossum oenotherae (assembly GCA_028455765.1). Classification (NCBI taxonomy): domain Eukaryota; kingdom Metazoa; phylum Arthropoda; class Insecta; order Hymenoptera; family Halictidae; genus Lasioglossum; species Lasioglossum oenotherae. The sequence goes on along the minus strand of CM052297.1, from coordinate 10,412,572 downwards.
AATCGTACCAGCGAGCATATCACTGTACCAACAACGAAAAGACATCACGCGTTTCGTATAGGTGGAGTAGGTTATTGATTGTCGCATTCGTAAAGAGTGCTCCATTAACAATCTCGTTCGACAACAATTCGTATTATAAACGTATTATAAATAATTCTTTGAACAAATCATGTGAACGTATCGAAAATCAGTTTTTTAATTGAAATTAATACTAATTGAGAAATAAGACTATGTACATTTGTTGCGGGAAACGATTACGCCCTGAACTTCTTAAACAATGGATGCTTGTTTGCAGTGGACGATCCAGGGGCTTTTCTGTACTCGTAGTAGACTGCATCGTCGGCACCCGACATCGATGTCATGTTGCCAGCCTTGCGCATGATCTATAACAATCATTTCATTGGAATTAAAATAGTGTAATCGAAAATATATTAGAAAGATGCAGCTTACGGGTCTGGGTCCCTCTCCAGGTATTCTTTCTTCGTCCGCGTCCATGTCACTAGCGGAGAGAACCTGTTGCAACAAATGTCCCTGTTCTTCTCGAGTCGCGTACATCAGGTCTGGCTCCTATTTTAGGTAAAGAATACAAATTTTCGATCGCTCTCGTAAACTAATTGGCGAACCAACCAACCAATGATACATACTTCATCCATTCCTGCGAGTTTTGTAATCACTTTGTAAGCGTATCCTTGGTTTACAAGAAACCGTTGACGTTTTCTCGAATAGTTCATCTCCATCGTGTCTTGCGAAACTAGCGTGTAGAAAAATGCGTTATACTCCTCCGCGATTGCCCCTAAAAATATATTGTACGATTTATTTCAAACGGAGCAGTTTTATTTTTGAACACCGATGCTTTTTACCTTTTTTAGCTCGTAAAATTCTACCCAGTCGTTGGGCTTCTTGACGCCGCGAACCACCGTGCGAGGATATTTGGATCAAGACATTAGCTTCCGGTAAATCGAACGACGTATCCGCCACCTTGCTCACGAATATCGTGTTCACTTTGGTATTGAACTTGAAGTTTTGCAGAATTTGTATTCGTTCGCTCTGGAAAGAATGCGTGATTTCTGTTAGCGTGAATTTCGCAATTCGTCGAATATTTATCACTAGACTCCGGATTGTATGCATTTATAACAAAAATGAGCAAGTGCAATTTGAAACAGTGATAATATTAAAAGACTTTAAGAATGTGAATATATTATATTCACCACATTTAAATTATTAATGAAGAATATAAATTTACACAAACTTTTTAGTTTGCATAAACATCCGGAGTCTATTTATGACTGCTCTACTCACCTGACTAGTGGGACCGTAGATGTACGGTTTATTCATTTTAATGGCGTAATGCTTTAAAGCGAATACGTTATCTGAAAATACGATCGTTTTATCGCCACGTCTCTCATGATACCGTATTAAATATTGGCAGCAACGGAATTTATTAGGATTCATAACGTAGAGCAACTGTAAAGAAGAAACAATTCAAAACCGATCGCTGTCGCGTTGAAGCAACGCACAATTACTTACCAACTTTTTGCTCATTTTACACCCAAGGTATTCTCTGTAAAATTCTGGTGTCATGGGACACCAAACTTCGGCGCACTGTACCCTCGCGATGAAACCTCTCTTTTGGAGTTCCAACCAATTTGCCTCGTATAGTTTCGGACCGATGAGAAAATTCAGATCGGCAATTTTGTCGTCCTCTCGCAACAAAGTCGCGGTTAAACCCAATTTGCAATGAGACTGGACAATGGTCAGAACTCTTCTGAACATTTTCGCAGGGATTGTGTGTACCTCTAAAAATTGCGACAAACATTTACTAAAATTCGATGCGACGGAAACCTTACGGCAAGCTTCAATTACCATCCAAAACCATGATTCCCCACTCTTGTTCTTGAAGCCATCGCATGGTTTGTTCGGCTTCCCACGAACGCTTCTGAGTGTGCGTGATCATAGAGTAAGTTGTAACTAAAATCCCACAACCCATAGGCTTATCCTTAGCTTCGCTCGTGAATCGACAAATCATCGAGTCGTCGGCAGTCGACCACATTTTAAATTGTTGTTTCCATTGTTCCACCGATACTCCAGAGTTACATAGTACCAACGCGCGTTTTCGTACTGTACAGCAAGCTGTTACACCGACTAAACTTTTACCCGCACCTGCGAATAGTTTGTAAGAACTCTTTAGCGTATAATCCTAAAAATTATATTATGTCACCTTAACGCAAAAAAAAAATAAACAAATATCTGTTGGAGAGTGCTATTCCCAATCGAGTCGCTTACCGCAAGGTAATACAATCACACCGGACCTGGCGCGTCCATTGCCGAACATTTTCCTCAAACTTTTTTCTTGATAAGGCCTGAGCACTGCCGACGGTTTCAAGTCGATACTGAAATCGCATTAAACGCACTCGGATAATCTTTACAGATTGCTTTTCAATTCTCGTTTAGATCGCTACACTTACTTGATATCTGGATTCACGCTATCGTTGCGAAAGTCGTACTCTGCCAACAACGGATGCTCCAATTCTATACATCTCTTCTGTATCACTTCAATTTTTTCCTGCAACAAGTTTCTGTTATAGCGAAATATAGTTTGTAAAATAAATTCACAAAATTCTGTACCTGATTCACTTCGAAGCTAACAGTTTTTAACTCTTGTTCCTCTTCTTCGTCTTCGTCTTCTTTGTCCATTTTATCATAGAACGTAGTTATGTCTTCTGGTACTACAGCAGTTTCTGCTGGAGGAACTTGATCGTTGGTAATCTCAGGCACTTTGGTCGTTCCAACTGGAACTGGAACATTGGTCACTGCTTTTGCTCCAAACTAGAAAGAAAACGATTATTGTACGATATGATTAATCGATCTACTGCAATGTTAACGAACAGTTATTACCTGTGGAGTTTTAGTTTTGCTTTGAACGTTCGTAATTATTTCTTCCTTCTCATCTTCTATATTCTTCCTCAGTCTACATTCTTGAATCACTGGATCCTTCAATAACTTTTGTAATACTTCGGGGTAAGGTGATTCGACGAAATATTTATTGTGCTTCAACACTAGTTTCACCTTACCATAGGATAATGTACACAACTTTATAAACTCTATAATACCATCAGGAATAGTAGTCTTACTCAGTCTCTTCAAATACTCTATAATATCGTGCGTTTGTAGACCAACGCTAACAGCAGCATACAACGAGTAAGCAGTTAGCTTGTACTGAGAAATGAAATCAGTTTATTAGAAATCTTTAAAATCTGTGGTTGCAAGGAAAAACGCAGCTTGTCATAATTTCAAAAAATTCAAATTTACGCATTAATCGAGCTTTATAGTATAGGATTTACGTATTTACTAGAAAAAAGTCATGAAAACAAATTCGAAAGACTCCAAAAAATAATGCAATTTAACCGATGTCCATGTCAAAGCATTAGTTATGGAAACTTTAAACGGCAATATCTCAAATGTGAAAGACAACCACAGATATACGCTTGTTATTTACAATGATCAATTTACCTCGTGAATATGTTCCGGTCGACACACAGGCTCAGAGATGGCGATTAGGAAATCATGAGCATGCTTATAAACAGGTGAAAAGGACTCTAAGAAAATGTGTCCGTTCGGTGCCTGCATAAATAATTTTCTTTGAATGCATAATGTTATTATATACTTTCAGTGATAAAACGTTAATTATTAATGTCTTACCACCCAAAGTGGTCTTGACGTACAGTCAGGCTTCAAAATCATTTGAGAACGATAATCTTTTGCGCCGAATTCGTCTTCCAATGCTGTTTCGTCTTGCTTTTCAACATCATTTTTTGGCTGCGTCTGGCACACCGTCTGCTTCGTTATCGTCTATAGAATCATCGTCGTTATACTCTTCGGGATCTTCTTTGCGTTTCTTCCATTTACCACGATCTGTAAAAATAAATAGCTTCGATTTCCTGTCATCCGTATACACATAACCTAACACTTGCCCAGAAATCGTTATTTAAAAGAAATACGATATTCGATTTAAAAGAATTATAAATTACGTACCGTTATCTTTTTTAAACCGTTTCGGCGGACCCATTATTTATCGGCGATAAAGTTTTTTCTTATACTACGAGAAATTCTGATTTCCATTCATTAAAATCTAACACACTATTCCTTTGTAATTTCTTTTCGAAAGAAACTTTATGAATTTCGATCGATTCTGTTCACTGATTTAATCGAGTTTTATTCACTTTTACAACACGTTGCAGCTGCATACTCAATGTACTCAACTGAGAATTCCAAAATTTAAAATGCAACTATGCAACTGCAACAGAAACTCAGGACTCAGTGAGTGGGACAGTGAGTGGGACTGAGTGGGACAGGGGACTGAGTGGTGTGGTGGGACCAGGCAGTGATGTGATTGAAGCTGCCGTAGCAGGCCGTGGCTCGCGCATGCGCGGCAATTTCAGCCTCAGTAACGTAACTATTTTCGATGAAATCGGGTAGCTTGAGCACCCCGCAGACTTTTATAATTGAAACTTATTCTTTATTTTGAGGATGGGATAGGGAAAGAGCACTGCAATAACTACGCAAAAGAATATATAATCGTCTGTCGTCCATCAGTCGTCCCGCCAATAACACTGGTACATTTCCGCCAGAATAACTGCCTCAAGGCGTCAGGGCCCTGGCCGCGCGGCTGCGTCATTGTAGATACGCTACTGTCTTGGCCGCGCATGCGCGAGCCACAGCGCTGCTACGGCAGCTTCAATCACATCACTGGGACCAGGTGGGACTTCAGCAGGACTCAGGAATACTCAGGATCAGGATCAATCAGGATTTCGAAGAGCCATGCCATAATCCATATCAGTGATGCCAGACGGGTCACCTTTCCTCGCGCATGCGCATCCAAAACAGTAACGTATTTATCTATGATGAGGCGATGATGTAGCAGAGCCCTGAGGCAGCTATATCGGCGGGAATGTACCGAAACAATCTGTTCCGGACAAAAAGACTCCAGGACGTGTTCTACGAGTTATAAAATATACAGAAGTACACTTGTCACACATTCGTTTTTCATAATCAAATTATATCAATTTCTTAAAATTCTGCGGGGCACTCAAGGTGCCACATTTTCTCGAGACTCGTATTCTACTGAGGCTAAAATCGTCGCGCATGCCCGAGAAAAGGTGACCCGTCTGACATAACTGCGCCATATCAGCCATAGCACAGCCTACTCTAGCCATAGCGATTTGCGCAGGAGTGAAACTGATGCCTCTATTGGCGTAGAAGTGAACTACGAATGAAGAAGAGAGATCCTTGAATAATTCTCAGCCGCCTCTATCTAGAAATCTATACCTATAGGTATAGTATACATAGTTCGAGTGTGTATTGAATAATTATTCAATATTTAAAAAATATTATTAAAAAAAAGGTCTCTTTGATTTTAATATGTAATATATGATCTGTATGTTTTATCTATATTTTTTATTAATAAATATAAACATTGCAGTATCATGTAACAGAAAAGTTCTTGCACGAACAACAAAATTAATAAAAATACATGTGTGTGTTTTGCAAACAAATGTGAAGAATTTTTAAAGGTACTGCTGCTTAGTTTCGATTAGTTGTTCTTAGTTTTCAGCCAACAGATATCAGGAAGGAACACCTCCACTTTCAGCAAGAGCTTTCTCACTGACCAGGCCCATAGAAAATAAGCAAACTAATGCAGCTCCTTGTTCTGCCCACTTCTTGTTTTTCTCCCTAAAAATGTTCAAACAATAAAAGTAATATACCGGGTGATTCGCGAGAAACAGACCATCTAAATAGTTCCGTTAGTCGTCTTGACATCAGCTATGACACTGCGAAGTTAAAAATATATGGAGCTATTTAAAAATCATCGATGATCTTCAAAAGACTTTAAAAACGACAACAATGGAACATTTTTTTATATCACCATATTTGCGTCCTTTACTCTCTAACATTTTCTTCTATCTTCAAGCCTAACGGAGCTATGTATATATATACAATAATGCTCACGTCACGGTGCATTATACAGGTGTGCCGATTTTCCTCAAAAAACTGAGGTAGATAAGTAATTCTCTGGCCGCCGCCAGACGGCGTATGGTCGTAGGTACCGTACGTGTGCTAATCAGATTTTGTGTATTCGGGCGCGCTGCTGAATACACACAAACTCATTCGCACACGTACAGTACCTGGCCGTCTGGCGGCGGCCAGAGAATTACTACCCATCTGCCTCAAAATATTAGCCTTACAGAGATGCTAAGTCGGCACACCTGTATAATGCACCGTGGCTCACGTAATGTGATATACATTGATCTACTTACCAGAAGGATGATCCGTACCTTCTTCCGTCCACTGTGATAACGGAACGAAAGAGTTTCCCTTTCTGTTTCGTCTCATATTGCGGCATCTTTTTTCTTTGAGTTTGTGCCCATTTATGTAAAATAGTTTTCGGCAATTCAAGGTCCGTCGCGTAATTGTTTCTCAAGAACGCGCAATGCATTAAAACTATGTCCTCTTCTTCCGAGAGCTTTCTCTTGTTACACGATTGATCATCGTTGCGCGTTTCGTCCTCTTTCATGGGTGAAACCTGTGACCTGCCTAGCAAACCTTTCGCTTCAAACTCTTTCCTCTTTGTACGACAGTATTCGCTCAATTTCCAAACATCGCTGAAACAGCATAATCGATGGTCTTACATTTGGTACAGCGTGATCCGAATCGTTTCATATTTGATCAGATACAATCCTCACCAAATCTGCTCGAGGGTTTGCGAATTCAGAAATCTTTTACCCAACGGTGACTTCTGCTGTTCACGAAGGATATTCTGTATACAATATTTAGTATTGGAAGGCGAATTGTCGCAATCCACGGCATATTTGATATACGCCTTTATTACGTCTTCCATAGGTAGTAAACCGTCTTTGCAAAATATGGAACAGTTCCATTCGGCTGCGCGTGCGAGCATGACGCTGCTACATCCAGTTACATTTTTAAACCTGCAAACACCTACAATTACTTATAAATAAGAACATAGGAGACGCCTCATGAGAAGTCGACTGTATAAAGTACGATGGTATTACTTTAATATATCAAAATATGTCTGTATTTCTCTTGAGCCTCCATTCGCTATAACTGGTATTGTGAGTTTACTGGAAATTGTTTTCAGAATTTCGTTACGGTTCGGATGCTGCGGTCTTTCGCTTACAGTCCGACCATGAACTGCTATGGCTGATATACCGGTAGATGCCAAACGCTCGCAAAGTTCTATGGTCTTTTGTAGATCTGGCAGTACACGAATTTTACATGTTACCGGAATGTTTAAACTGTCTACCAGCGTCTTCAGAATGTCTGTTGCTGTTTCTGGTTCCTGGAGAAGAGCAGCACCCATTTTCCCCAGCATGGAAAATAGTTTTGGGCATCCCATATTAAGGTCTATACCAGCGACATCTTGCTCTACCATTTTGCCTACTTTCAGGGCTCGTGTCGCATCGCAAGTACCAATCTGTAGGACCACTTTGTCTCTTTCTTTGGCACAGGTACGAAACGTCACCGTGCCATCTGTTTTGTCGATGTAATCGACTGTTCCCAAAACATCTGGAAACAAGTTGTTGGAATGTACAATGTGTTTACAACTGTTTGCCATTTAACACGTTCCATGCCATGTGCACCACTGATGGTACACGTTAAACTTCAGACCACATATACCACTGTGTGATGGCACACACTGACATATTTATTTAATGAGCTAAAAAAAATATATTTTATAACAAGTTTAAGACTGTGGAATATATCCCCAACACAAGAATAAAGCATTACAAAATTGCAGAATAGAACACAGCAAATGACCTGAATGAGAAATCGAGCAAAAACGGCTCGGCACGGAGCGTGTTACATTAACTGCAAAACAAAACATAGTATAACATCTCATCAGTCACGATAGCATTGATAAAGCATTATTTGATTACCATTTACACGACGAAATGATCGTAGTAACTTCCAGTCTATTAGTTCTTCTGTATATACTATATCAGCACCATAATCGAGCGCAAGAAGGCGCATAGGAAGCGTGCCGATGCGCACCATAGGAGCCAGTATAATTTTATTCTCATAATTTAAGCGTTTTCGTTCCGGCGTTGTTACTATATCTTCTTCCATTGTATTGTCAATATATCGTAACGTTTAATATAAACTTTAACAAATAGATGTCTGACGACATTAGGAGACTGTAACCTTACAGAGCAGAGAAGAAACTATCACTTGTGTAGGCTGCATGCTTCTGTTGTACGATCCTTTATTGGCATGCTATAACTATAAAAATACTTTTCATTTTCGAGCATTACTGTTACAGTTGATTTAAATAATCATTATCCGTAAGTTTCTTTTTATGGCACTGTAATATAAGCACCATTGTGCACAGTGCACATGGCAATCATTTCTCTGTTCTTTGATCCAAAGAGGATTTCCCAGGATTTCCTCTTTGGCCTGTACGAAGCGCTGAAGCCTACAATGGCGGTGCGGAGTATAAAGAGTGAAAGAGAGAGAGAGAGAATAATAGCCCTGGCAGGCTTATTTGAAGCTGGGTCTATAAGTATACTGTATGGTCTAAGGTTCAAACACAAGTGGCGCTGTTCTCATAGAAATCACGCGAAACCGATCTGTAAAGTGCATAATTTGTCTATGGACAGAATATTTCGGAGCACTTTCAAATTTGAACGCTAAAATCGTTCAACTGTCAAAGAAAACGTTCAGAATAATACAGAATAATATGGTACGATCTTCCTTTCGTTTCGTCGATCATGCCAGTGAAACGTCGTTCATGAACTTCCGTACGTAAGTGTTCATCTCTCGAACGACATTTGCATACTGAAATCAAGGAGAAACAAAGTGCTCAACAATGTTTACACCATCAAAATCCACGAGTGCGAACTTCGTCGATGAAACTTTACCGAACACTCCTCGACCGCAAGCAACATCGACTGTACAAAGGAAAAGCACGTAAGTTCGTTTTCTTTTTTCCTTCTGAACAATATATACCTTTATACGTATTGAGTATTAGACGTACACGAAATATACAGTGTGTCCCACGAACTCTGTCCACTTGAATATCTTGGTTATTTCAAACAATACGAGAAAATGTTACTTACGGAAGTTGTAGACTTTAAAAACTACATAATATGGTGTAAATGGTATTCTTTCACCTTTTCTTTTTTAAATGGAATGTCCAATTTTTTATGCTCGATTTCGATAGATTGGCGTATTCTCAGTATAAAAGTACTAAAGTGTATTTGTTCTAGAACGTACCGTTGCTGAGATATTTCACTGTTTTCATTCTATTACTTTCATTATGGAACATATTCAATTTACATTTGATGTAGCGAGCATATCCTCGAATACGTTCCATAATGGAAGTAATAGAATGAAAACAGTAAAATATCTCGGCAACAGTAAGTGTTAGGACAAATACACTTTAGTACTTTTATTCTGAGAATATATCTTTCGAAATCGAGCATAAGAAATTAGACATTCCATTAAAAAAAACAAAGGTGACCTCCATATCTGCTGTATCCTTCACTTGCAAGAGTATCATTCATACTTGACTCCAAATAAGAATGTACTTGTACTGTGCAAGTCGTTGCGTGTCAGCCATAAAATTGATGGTGTCAGCCAATGATCGTGTGGTCGGCGAAGTTACGAGTAGGGGAATTAGCCAATGAACGAGTTCCGTCAGAGTCAGATGCGTAGTAGAGTCTTAAATTCGTCAGCTAGTAAGTACATTCTTATTTGGAGTCAAGTATATACTATACTATGTAGTTTTTTAACACCCCACAACTTCTATACGTAACATTTTCTCGTATTGTTTGAAATAAGATATTCAAGTGTACAGAGTTCGTGGGACACACTGTATAATTACAATTACTAGTTCGAGCAGAGAGATTTTTGTCTATTAAGCCTATTATAACAAGGTATGGTAGTACCCTGTACAACGCGATTAAAAGATTGTTTAAAAAGCCTATATACATGTACAGCATTGTATCAACATCTTTTTGATTCTAACATGTTTTGTAGATTGGAAGGTAAGTTCCTTGATCAGAGTATTAATGAAGCTGTATATAAACGATCTATGGCGAGGAAAAGCAATGTAACGCAACAGTCTGATGAATCGTCTCTTGGTATATTGGACAACATATCCTCTTGTAAGTTTCTCCTTACTCATTAATTTGATTAAAACTATCGTTGAATGCTGATTTCCTCTTAAGTTCTAGCCGAAGTTAATCCTACCGAAGATTTACTCATGCAAAGCGAGGATACATTAGACACAGAACGTGAATTTGCTAGAAAATTGCTTCAAAGATGCAGCTGCATTAGCACAACCTCTCTTACACATGGTAAAATCTATATGTATCTATGTACAGGTATCTGTATAGAGATATATACATTTTTGGAGCACCTTGTATACACAGTTGGGGCAATATTAAGTGGACACTCTTAAAAAATTGGTCCAAAGGATTTGAATTAAAAATGTTAGGCCGACTTTGCTAGAGAATGAGTAAACAAAAATTTGTTTAGATTGCAATTGGTAGGAATCGTACAAAATGTAAAAAATGTTTCTTCAACCCTTTTATCCGAGCTTGTAACGATAATTTAAAAAATGCGTTCTATAGATTTCGGTATCTTATATGCACACTGAAAGTTTTATCAAAATCGGTCAACGTTGCAATAAGCTACATACGTTTAAAGATGAGAGCTTAAGGGTGAAAGTCACAGTTTTTCAGCCTTGTTAGAGCATTTCGCCCTTTCGTGATCATCTTTAAACGTTTGTAGCTTATTGCAACATTAACAGATTTCAGTTATAGGCTGAGATAAAAAGGTTGATAAAACATAATTTTTAAAATTTTGCATGATTCCTATCAATTGCAATCTAAATAAATTTTTGTTTACTCATTCTGTAGCAAACTAGTCAGTCTAACATCTTTAAAAAATTCAAGTCCTTTGGACCTATTTTTAAAAAGTTATGCGATTTTTAAATAAGTTCAATGATGCTTGCAGATACAAACAAAGAAAATAATGTCAACATTCAGAACCTGTCCGGCAATGTAACATCTTCGATGCTTACCAGTCAGGGGAAATCTCCTAATCAGACAAATGCTCAAAATGAGAGTACATTATGTTCAAGCGTTAACAAGACCAGTAGTGTAAATATCATTTTCTAAAAAAGAAACCGTTCGAAAACCTTCTCAACAGAGGTTCATTTTTAGGTTGTTTTTGAACCAAATGAAATAAGTGCACGTTCGTCTGGATTGAGCAGACGTTCGAAGAAACATTCATCAACGACGTCAAGTAAAAATGTAAATGGAATAACGTTCGATTCAACCGCTGCCGAGTTGATGGCTCAGTTTGGCAACGAAGACTTCCGACCTGCCTCTGAAATGGCCAGTCAGATGTTGGCCGATGAAGTATCGTGGCAACAAAACTACTCATACGCTCTTCCAGAAACGGATGTCGCTGAAAAGGAGTATTTGAATTTATCCTGTTTTTCGGGTATCATTGGTGAGCTGGATTTATCAGTGGAGTGAGTGTCTAAAAGAGTTTTAAATACAAATACTATTTCGCATCACGATCGTCATCTCGTTCTTGTAATTTTAGATCTTCCTCCGGCCGTAAAATGTCCGTCGATGAATATTTCAAAAGCAAATGCGGTAATTTTGGAGCATTATCAGGTGGTGGGGTCGAAAGGCCAAGTCTAGGATTGTCTGTACATAGTCCGAAAAAGAAGAATCTTGTGCCATTAGTTGACTTGACCATCGTAACAGAAAGTATGATCGACTAATTTTAAACCTTACTTTAACAGGGTAGACTCGTTTCCAGGATTGCAAAGGTGCGGGTGCGCTTTCTCATTTCTCGATAATGCAAAGATGGGCTTTTTCAGTAGTGAAAAGCGCTAGATAAAAGATCAATCTAGGCCGCGATCGCCCTCAAAAGTTTTTACGAGGCGTAATTTGCATTATTTGAAAGCATAAAGCTGCGACAGCTACATGCTGCCGAATAATGCAAATTACATCTTGTAAACAGTAAAAATAGGTCTTTTGAGGGCGGTTGCGGCCTATGTAAATTTCTGATTTATCTAGCGCTTTTGACTACTGAAAAAATCTGTAAAAACGGGTCTACCCCCTTAACTGCAAAACCTTTTACTTGAACTGTAAAAAACAAATTTTCTCTAAACTACCGATACTGATTTTGTAGCGTCTTCGGTTGGCTCGTTTGTTGCGAACGACAAAACTCTTCAGAACGATTCATGTGCGACGAAAGATATAGAGGAACAAAGTATCATGAGTTTAACTAGTATTGCTCAAGCATTACAGAATATCGATAGTAATACGCCGCGAAGGTTAGTGGATCAGCTTATAATGGCAAAGAAAAAGAAGAAATCTACACAGACGAAAGAAGAGGCGAACAGGGACACGTATACTGTGATGTCGAACAGAAATTCGATGCCTGCAACTTCAAGTAGAAGCATCGAGTGTTTTGGAAAAGATATTACACAATTAAATCTGTCTTCGAAATTGTCGCTAGACAGCAAGATTCCGAACGAGACGTTGCATCTTAAGCACTCGGATTCCGGTAGGCCTTCTTGTCAAGATCTGAAAAAGAGCATAAGTAACGGAAACACAAAGTCTTCGTACGGTCAAGGTACAGTCTGAACTTAGAACTTCGCTGTTTCTTTGTACGAACTAGCTTAAGAACGATCGTTAATTTTAGATCTTAAATCTTTCCTGGAAGTTCCAAAATTCTCCCTTCCAAATTACACTAAAGAACGAAACATGTTGCCTTGTGGTTCGCCAACTAACGTGAAACACAAACAAGAGAAAGAACCTGTTAATTCGAAAATCGAAGGAATGGGGCAGAAGGGAATTATAAAAGAGGAAAATCTCTCTTATAAAGATAAAACAGAATCTTTTATACAGGATCTTTCAAATTCTCGAGGAATTGATATTCCGTTAAATAGTATGCTATTACAACACTACAATCACTATTCTTTCGTATGCGTTTGGTTTCCCTACGAGTCGCTAACATTTTATTCTTGCAGGTGTTGTTATTGGCAAAAGTACGGAGGAACTTTGCAGTTGTATCGTTGGCATGCCAAGAGAAACAGACATCGAACTATTAAACAAAAGCGATAGATGGATGATATGTTCTCTGAGTATAAATCAAGTTCAAGGGGACAAGGAAAATGTTCAACTGGTACTGCCAAAAGATGTCATCCTTATCAAACCAAACTCGGAACAAAATGCCAAGGTAAAGACGAAAAAATAAATGTTAACATTCTCTGTTATTAATGTTAAAACGAAAATCGATGTATTTCAGATTGCTGTAACGGTGGTGCAAATGTGTAAACCCATCATAGCAGTTTTAAATATAACAGTTTCGGATATGGTCACAAGATCCGAATGCATCATGAAGCACATAATTTGCTTTAAACCTGAAAAATTAAATGTAATCGTGTCGAATCCGTCTCAAAAGAGTGAACTAGATTTTCAATCGATCGTTGAGAATGGTACAGCCGCTCTTCCTGTCACAATCAAGAATAAAAACAGCGTTGACATATGCGTGAAACTTTCTATATCGCAGGTAATAAATTATTTATCTTGTGGCGTTTGAAATTGACCAACATACACTCCTCAAAAGAATTAAGAGATCACTTCTGCAAATCCGAAAAATTGGTCCCACTTTACGTGATCATAACTCCGTCAAAAATTGCTGTATCGATATCGTTAAACAATGATTTCAAAGCCTGAAACCTCTAGTTTCAGATGCTCTGTTTCAAACTTTTACTATGTTGGCTTTTTACAATGTTATAGCAAGATGAAGACAACTTTGACGGTTAACAAAAATTTTGTGCAACTTTGGAACATCACACGGGGAGCAACAAATTTATTTGATAAATCGCGTTAATATCATTTGAAAGGGCTATCTTTCCTGTATAAAATGTGTGGTTGTTGATTATTGTGCGATTTTTTTTATTCGAATTATTCAATATTGAAATAAATATGGGCTTTTTAACTTTAACTGGCTCCTGTTGTACTGTTGTTTCAATCTCGCTATAACTTTGTAAAAAACCAACATAGCAACAATTTGAAACAGAGCATCTGAAACTAGAGGTATCAGGGTTTGAAACCATTGTTTAATAATATCGATACGGCAATTTTTGACGGAGTTATGATCACGTGAAGTGGGACCAATTTTTCGGGTTCGCACAAGTGATCCCTTAATTCTTTTGAGGAGTGTATATTATAATGTAAACCATTGTAGTGTATCCATTATTTCCCATATTATATTTTGCAGGATGAACCGCGAGTATTTAGTGTGGAAAATTGCAATGAAATGCAACGGGTGGTGCTAAAGCCACAAGAAAGTTTAACTACGAACGTCCAGTCCAAAGGTATTATACAGAAGCATCCAGATCCGTCTCGGAGATTCTTGCAATGCTACGATGGGAACTTGATGGTACATGTAGAAAATGGCCCTGACGATACCATAATAATCAAAGAAATAGCCCTAAAGGTACAAGTAGGGACTTGTAAGATACAATTGATCGACACAGATATGCCTTTTGTCGTGTCCAACAAGCAACCGAAATCTATGAGTATGATCAACGTGGGAAATGTGCCGGTGCGGGTGTTTGCTTCGTTCGTAGACAAGGATTCGGGGGGAAGCTTGAAGCATTTCACAGTTGAACCCGAAAATTTACATTTACTCCCTAACAAGATCGGTTGTTTCAGTGTTACATACAAACCACAGAATCCAGACGTTTCGAAAATGTGAGTGAATGTTGCTGAAACTACTCTTACTCAAGTAATTATTATCATTTAGAAGTAGACAGCGGATTTTATGGATTTATAACAAAAATGAGTCCGCATAATTTCAAACAGTAAAAACGTTAGATGAATTTGAAAATACTGTTATGCAATTTTCATTCTACTAGACATATTAAGACAGAAAATACATTTCTATTTCACTCCAGTTGGTTGCAATCCAGGAAGAGAATTTTTATTTTGCATAAAGGTCCGTCTAGTCATTTTCGTCATAAGTGCATAAAATTCGCGGTCTATTTAAAGTGTTCACCGTTCGAAACTAAAAAGATTGGGTCTGTCTTTTAACTTTCACGAAGATGTAGCATCCTAAATGTTCTCATTTTGGTACTCCCATAGGCACGCGAAAATACAATTCACGGCTAGCAATAATGTATATCTGTATTCTGTATGTGGGGAATCGAGTACTTCTGTGGAGGCAGAGAACGAACATTATCTTCGTTGTGAAACACCTCAACAGTTATCGTCTGCAAGTTCCCCATCGTCTCCTCACAGCGTGATCTCGAATAAGTAAGTTGCAGGTATATTTTTCCTAAACTTGAAACAGTTGTTTCCTATTGAAACCTATTTCCTTGAAACCTATTGTTGTTGAATAGGTCGGGGATGTCGGGAAGAAACTCTCCTCTCAGTTCAGTGTCAGGTTCAACGGTTGCTGGTGAGAAAATCCCGATAAGAACAACGCACGCTGCTTTAGTATGGAACAGCATAAAAGCGGGAAAATCGAATTGCAAGGAATTCACTATTCGCAACAGTAGTAATAACAAGATCAAGCTTCAAGTTACTATATCCGACAATGAGAAGAATTTTCGGGTAGGATGCCAAGATATAGAATGTTCAACTTTTGTCTGAGATATTTTTTCCGGTCTTAAGCTACTGATCGAAAAATTGATTTGATTACAGTTTCTACGAGAAAGACAAGCGGGTGATACAAATATGGTGCTGGTATTGCAAGGATTAGAAAGTAGAACATTATCCGTTGTATTTAATCCCCATAATCTGGGTGCAGCTACTGGCAGGATTATATTCAGACATTACGAACCTAGAAGAGACGATAACGATTCCCGGCCGTCGAAAGTGGTAAATAAAATCAGTAAATCGAATTTATTTTCTTCGGAAAGAGGAAGTCGATCGATCTATCACGTTTGAATTCTAGTTATTCCTGTACGGTTACGGAGGCTATAGCAGCATCGACATTTCTGAAGCTTTTAAAGACACAAATGGGAAGATGTGGTTGTCCGTAGGCACACTAAATTCTGGTCGTTCTTTGCACGCTAGACTTCGGTTACAGAACACCGGGGACTTGTGCTCCTATTGTAAAATAAAATTGATACCGACAGGTTTGTTAGATTAATAAGAAAAGGGTATATGTATTGTCCGATCGGTGATCGATCAGGTTCATCCATTCTTGGTTTGTTTCAGCTGTATATCCTTCTATGGTTTCAAGCTGGCGCGTAAACCCTACCGAGTTAATATTAAATCCGAAAGAAATACAGTGGGTCACTGTCGAATTTAATCCTCGAAAAGAAGATCTAGCGCAGTTGCAACGAGCGCCTGTATCGCATGTAGGAACGATACTTATTATCAACGGGGACGAGCCAACGCGTTGGCGGATTCGCAGGTACTAAGACAACTATAACTGAAGATGAGTTACTCTAAGACAGAGGTCGGCAAGAAGTGCTCATTTCGCCCCCTTTTCCCGTATCAATAGGTTTCCACATTACAACCTATAGGAAAATAGTTATTAATTTTATCGTCAAAATTTTATTCGGATATAGGAAATTATTATCGCGTATGTTTAGACGTGCTTGGTAAATCCGAAATGTCGATTGGAAGACTAGACATCACTGTTCGCATTGATAGCATTTCATATGGTGCGGGCCTGAGGTGGCTCGAGAACTATTTAGGACCGCCACGAGGAGCGAGACGCGCAGCTGGAAAAAAGGTGGCGTAGCCCTCGAAAAACAGACGAAACGAGCAAAACTTGCCGACCTCTGCTCTAAGAAGTTAGAGAAATTGATGTTAATCTGTTGGTAATTGAATAATTTGTAGATTATACAATAAAATGAGGGAAACTGGTGAACTAAGCGGCAACGAAAACGAAGCGTTTCAAAGTATAGTTCATCCGATATGCAAAGCTTTCCCTGGTGAACAAATGATGCCGGATATAAATATGATCCGAGATTCACTGGTAATCACTCATTACTCTGTTTATTACTCTGAACTCGGCTAATATCCTTTTATTAATTCGCTCGATTCGATTTAGCAAAATTTGGGAGATTTGTGCCAAGGAATTCGCCGGAACGAGATTATGCTTACAATGGAAGTGTGTGCTGATGAAACCCTAGCAGCTTTTCAGCATGACGCTGACGAATCTCAAATGTTTTATTCTTTGTGCAATGATGATAGTCACATTTATGATGGAAACGGTGAAAGTTTTTTAGCCTCCGAGTAAGTTTCTGATAGAAGCACTTTAGGGGCTGGACTCGTTTCCAAGATTGCAAGAAGAGTTTTTCAATAGCCAAAAGCGCTAATTAAAAGTTAATTTAATTATTCGGCAGCATGTAGCTATCGCAGCTTTATGAAAATACAGTGTTCCTTCGGATGATGTGACAACCTCGGGGGTGTGGAGTCTCAAAAAGCGTAGAGGTACTACTTTCTTTGATAGAGAAGGACAGCGCATAAACGGCTGAGAAGGACTGACACTTATTTTCCATTCTTTTTTTACAGAACTTTTACCGTTTTTAGTACTTTTACCTTTTACGTATTTGTAAGATTTTTCTAATGAAAATGAGTCGGTATAATTCGGACCATATTTACTAATTTAAAGTGTGATAACAACTCGCTGTGATATCGGTAAATATGACTGAAACTCTGTCGAGTTTGGTCTTTTTTAACTAAGGAAATCTCACAAATCTATTGATGAAAGTTTCGTACAAATGGAACTAAAAATGGAGAAATTATGAATGAAACTAATAACGTCTTGTTCAGTGATCGGTTCTTCAAACAGCTGGCATAATGCGAGGCCTGGAAGCAAATTCGGGTCTTTAAGTTTAAACAGCTCGATATGCGAGGCCTGGAAGCGAATTTTGACATCTCTTTTTTTTCCACATGCTGTCCTTCTTTGCGTTCGAAACTGTCATCGCTTATTAAACAAGTAAATATAATCGCAATTCTATCGTGTTTGGTCTCCTTTTAATCAGAAAAATTTCACGTACCCGTTGGTAACGGTTTCGCAACAAAATAATTAAAATTAAGAAAGTTTCAGCATTGCATTAGTATTGCATCACCGATAACCGAGCTCGGATCGTGTTTGTTTGTAGCGTATTCCCAAGGGAGAATCTCCTAGTAGTGGAGATAAAAAAGTAACATCATCCGCACAGACAAAAATCACATCATTCGAAGAAATACTGTAGCTACGTGCGCAGCTTTATGCTTCCGAATAATGCAAATTGCGCCTCGTAAACGTAAAAATAGGACTTTTGAGGGCGACTGCGGCCTAGATTGATCTTTTATCTAGCGCTTTTGACTACTGAAAAAGCCCATCTTTGCATTATCGAGAAATGAGAAGGCGCATCCCGCACCCTTGCAATCCTGGAAACGAGTCTACCACCTTAATCCGAGAAACGCTACACAGAAATTCATGTTCAATTATAAAATTTTCAGCATGCTTCTAGCGAACAGTACATCTCAAAATGTGTTGAACGTTGATAATTTTATAGTTTCACCGTCTATTGTAATTTTAACTCCACCTACGAAGATTGAGACACTCATAACTATAAAAACTACGTGTACCGTCGCTCAGGTGTTCGAGACCGCCTTATCGAATACAGAATATTTGAGCGTCATGCCCGCGGAGGGTATGATACCTACGAGAAGAGATTTTCAGTTAAAAATACAGTGCAAACGGAAAGTCGATCGTAGCTTTAACGCGGTGCTCGAGATCTACACAGAAAATAACAAGTTGGATGTACAAATCAAAGTGAACGTTAAACGAATGTGAATCGCGCTGTTAGATTTAAGACTTTTACTTAATATTTATTCGTCAGAGTATAGCTGTAGCTTTACAATTTTTATACGGGCAATATATTTTATAATTAATAAACGAATGTTCAATTTTTCCTTTGAGGTATTATATAATTATTCCTTAGATGTTGTAATAGTACATCGGGTGCAGAGTTTATTTTAAATACCATGTTATGCTTCTCATAGAGGGTTTGTATTATAGTCACCATGTTTTTCACATCGTCTATGCCAGAATGCAAACGTCCTTCCAGAGGAAGTTTAAGTTGAGAAAGCATGTTCGGCATATTTCGTGGATAATTGTTTGTTGCATCGAAAAAGCTTTCTTTAAGGTCTATCCATTTTGTGAAACGAGGTGGTAACGTTATATTTTCTAATCTACACTGACTGGGCAGCATCACCCTTAAGTCCCAGTGACCGCTCGTAACGAAAGCACTCTTATTCTCGCCTTTAAAGAAATTATTCTCTTCCAGCCAATTTTGGAATTTATCGAATACTTCTGGAAAGTGTGGTTGACTATCTACCATCTCCTGTATAATGCCGGTTAATGACGTACAAAAAGTAGTGAGATTCGGATGAACTCTTGGTTTAACGTATTCGTGAAAAACATGTTCGATTTGCCAACTCTTCGTAGACACTGCCGCACATGGAAATTCAATGATCTCTTGGGGTTTTAATATCTCGTACTGTTTACAAGTAGCTTCGAAATCGAGTACTAGCAAATAATTAAAATGTTGTTTGACTTCCTTTATCAGGCCGGGAGGAGCCCTCGGATATTTCTTAATGATTCGATGAGCCATTGTCGGTCAACAATGCTAACACCAAAAGAAACATACTAGAATTATTATTTTGAATTTAAACGCAATAGGTTATGTCGTGGGATACTTACAAAACACATGGATATGACAAAACATTGATAAGTTCCGCTCACGGACCTAACCTAAAGGTGCCTAAAGGACAGAGCCAGACCATGAGCTAGCATTATAGCACATTATAGGTAAGGGGGGGGGTTTTCTTTTCCGGAGGAAGCAGGGTACAAAGTCACACAAATTTGATTGGTGGCTTTTCTGCGCATACTCTACCGCCAAGTATGAAAAATGTTTACAGATTGCTTACTTATACATATATCTGACAAGTTGAAACTAGAAAAAAAATGTGATATATATATAGTTAACCCTTTGTCCTATAATAACGTATGACACTCGTGATATGAATTATGTTCCAAATATTATAACGAACGTTGTCAAATAATTAAAAGTGAAGGAAATGAAAAGTTGTATAAATTTTCGATAACGGCAAATCTTCTACATTTATTGATTTTATGCAATTAGTAGTTATACATATTTCATGTTCTTATGTACAATTTCAAATAAGTCATAAATCTGTAATCTGGTCATCAGAGATGAGGGTTACATTATTTCCAATTATTTCTTCTCGATTTTTTCGATTTCTTCGTTCTGGCCGCTGGGCGCTGGGCTGCACTAAAAGGTTAGTAACTCTGTTGTGCCAATGCGTGGCGCTGCATGCATAATGACGTACTGCGCTTGCACCGGACACAGCCAATAAAAAATGTGCGACAATCTATCTCGTCCCCTCCTAAAAAGTTGCCCACTCCGCAACGAGTGGCAACGACATGCTTGGACATGCTCCATCCCTATATATTCCTATAACAACTACTTCGATTACACTGAAGAAATATTTTGAAAATGAAACATAAGAAGGAAAAATGCAAATCGAAATATGAAAACGATAAATCGCGGAAGAAAGATAAGAAAAAACATAAAAAGCGAAAGAAGCACGATACGTCAAATTCGAGTGATGTGAGTATTTGCTATTTACTGTCTATTTATGTCTTATGGTTTAGAATGGTAATATTATTTTAGGACGATAGTGCAGTTGAACAGGAATGGGTGGAAAAATCCGTAATTCAAACTAACCTTATAAATCAAAATGTACCCACATCAACAAGAAAAGAAGAATCTTGTAAAAGAGAAGATTGGATGACTGTAAATAGTATATTTCCTTGTGTCTTTAATGATAAAAAACCATCGCCTGTTAGTTCGGACAAATACAAATGTGATTTAGACAAATTGGGACAAAGCGATAAGGAGTTAAATCCTTATTGGAAGGAAGGTGGAAATGGTCTGCCCAGTGTGGATTCGGTAAGTACGAATAGGGACCAATCTTTGGACGCGAATTGGCTTAAGAAAAGTCTTAAGCGTGCGCAAGAAGAGGCGGAAAGGGAAGGCAAAAGTTTAGAAGAAATAGCAGCTCAGAGATGGGGCGTAAGTATAAATTATTGTTTAGTTTTGCGAGATTATGTGTAAGTAGGTGGGTAACGTGATTTCAAGACATAGTGGAAACAGTAGTGTTAATAAACTGCTATGTATTTATATTTTCAGTCCTTAGAAGTTATTCAATCAATGATATCGAAAGCAGAAAAAATGTGTTCAAGGGGCAATTACAAGAAACAATACGATAGAAGAGATAATCATGTGAAAAAAAAGCGAAAAATACAAAACTAGTGGAGAATGTTTAAATTATTCTACAAACTCGAAAAGCGATTACCATAGATCGAGAAGATATAGGTCTAGATCCAGAAGTAGCGATCGAAACGAACAACACAGTATGCGAAATAATGCACAATATGAAAAGCGTAAACAGACATATAAAAGACCTGTAGACTGTACAGACGACGATTATTCTGTTAGTACTTCGTACAATGCACGTTGTTCGACTACAAAAGGATGGAAAAAAGCAACGGCATCGGATAAAGTCAAAGATACTCGATCGAATGCTTCTGAATCGAAAACCATCAGTGTTGAATCCAACAGCAATGTAAATAACATAAGTGATAATAAAGAAATTAATACAGTACCAGAGTTGGATCTAAATAAATTAGGGGCAAAAATTGTTAAAGCAGAAATAATGGGTGATACTGTACGTTTCTACTTACTTTTTATACTTACATCCACAGAAAGGATCGATGATTAATAATTTGCATAATTTTTTTCTAGAAACTCGTTGCTGAATTAAAAATTCAATTAAAGAAAGCTAGGGAACTTGCAACGAATGCTATTCGGTTAAATGAGTCGGAAAAAGATCAAACTGTAATCCTTACAAGGACCGATATGAAAGGTATGTACGAAAGACTATTGATAAAATTCCATTCAAAAACAAGGATTCATTAATAAGCAATATACATCAACAGGTGTAACAAGACCGCTGGAGCATAGAAATCAGTCTACAGATTCATCAAGAAATACGAAACGAAAAACTGTACAAACCCACACTGCAGGAAAAAGAACGCTGCATTACTTCGACGATGACAAATATTCATTGCAAGAATTAGTAAGTAGTTCCTTCAGGTAAACCAATTCGTTTTGTTATTGTTATAGATAAGTAAAATTCTGAATTGTTTTAGTTTCAACGAGAGAAAGGAAGGTCTGCCAACGAAGATGATGCTGCATTTACTAAAGTTGCATCTAGGGTATGTGTGGACAAGCGAAGTATATTTAGTTTAATATTATTCTGCGCAATATTGATAAATAAAATAAACATATTGATTTGCAGACCATGAACATGGATGAGATATTCGAAGAACAAATAACGCGAGTTCAAGAGAGTTCGAAACGGGATGAGAAGGATCGTTCTCTTGCTATCAAGGAGCATAAACGCTTATCAAAAAGTTTGGATACTTGTCACTGGTGTATCGATTCAAAATACATGTTAAAACATATGATCGTTGCAATGGATTCTGAAATATGTTTGAGTCTTCCTGCGTATACCTCTTTAACCGAAGGACATTGTATAATCACACCAGTACAGCATATTGCTTGTCAATTGCAACTAGATGAAAATATTTGGGAAAAGTTAAAGGTGCGATATCATTTTGAACACCGCATCTTTGCGATTGCATAAAGTTATTCGTATAATTATCTTATTTTCAGGCATACAAACAAGCTTTGTACAACATGTTCGCGGAACAAAACAAGTATCCCGTGTTTTATGAAATTTATAAAAATCGTCACAAATTTGCACACATGCAATTGGAATGTGTTCCCTTACCAAAAGAAATAGGTGAACTAATTCCTATGTACTTCAAGGTAAGATTATATACATATTTGTATCTATATATAATAAAAAAATCCTTATTACTCATTATATGTATATTAATTTTTCTGCAGAAAGCATTATTGGAATGTGAAACAGAGTGGTCAATGAATAAAAAGATTATTGATCTTGAACACAAGGACATAAAACAAGCCGTACCAAATAGTTTATCTTATTTCATGGTCGAGTTTGAAATCGGCAAAGGATATGCGCATATCATAGAAGATGAACATTTGTTTCCAAAAAATTTTGCAGAGGTAATTGTTTAATTAAATAAACTTAAGGAAGACAACAATTATTCACGAGAACGATATTTCTTGGTTTATTCTAGGAGATTATTGGTGGAATGTTAGATTTAGATCATGATGTATGGCGTAAACCCAGGAAAGAAACATTCGATCAACAACGAGAAAAGGTGTTAAAATTTTCGGAAATTTGGAAGAATTATGATTGCACAATTACGTAATTGTACATAATTTGAGAATTATGTAATTCCGAAACAGATATTCGTAGCTGTGTAGTTATACTAAATCTGTAAATATCAGAAATTTTATAAAAATAGATATTATTTTATTGAAATTGCAAACAATACATTTCACTGTACTTTTGTACTTCTACCCTTCTCATTCATTAGAATCCTGCTATTGGTAGTTTCTGGAAATGATCTTTCAAAATAAAAGGAAATAGAGATAAAACTTTGAATTTACTCCCCATTTTACTTTCGTCCATTATCATTTGATACTCAGATTCTAAACGTTTTCGTACTTTTTCCGAAGCATTTTGTAAAAGCATTTGCAACCGTACATCGATTCCAAGATTTTTTAGGAAACATGCTTGAGTTATCGGACCAAAAGTTAACAAACTGTTATCTTTCTCTGCAACCTTCTTTATGACTGCAAAATCGACATCCGCCGTCAAATCAGCAGTTCCTGGATATGAAAGTGGATCGTGTAGTTTGTGCTGAGAAAATGCGCGAAATGTATCCGTTTTATCGCCGCTATGTCCATAATCGCAAATCCAAGCAAATCCACCGCATTCCTGTAGGTACTGAGCTATATATTCTACTGTTACCAGAGTTTGCGGGCTGACTTCTACGTGATTTCGTTTCTCATCATTCTACAAATAAACAAATAACGATGAAAAATTTGTTCGTAGTTTAAATAAATGTCGTTTGTAACATTATTTTCATAGAAGAATTACAAATTCTTACAGAGATATAAAACGTAGCAGGTGTTTGTGCATTCGATAACACGTAACGAAACTTTTCTTCCTTACTTCCTTCGATTATATCCACCAAAACTTCATTCCATCCTCTGTCGGTTCTCTGAAGTTAAGCAAATTCCATTTACATGTTGTAGGTATATATGATTTTAATATTTATTACTAAAGACTGCGGATCTTTATGCAAAATGAGAATTGTCTGCAACGATCGCAAGAAATAGATACTAAATTGAATGTTATTTCTTTCCTTAATGATTTTAATAGAGGGGAAATCATATATTAACATCTTCAATTTTTTTAATTTTACAATAATTTTGAATTTCATCTACTTAATTTTCCTATAAATACATAAAGATCTGCAGTCTATGTATTACGCTCATCTTTTCAAATACCTGAAATTTATGTATCGGCAGAGCATCGAAAAATTCATGCGCTAAAAATATACTAAACTTTTTAGGTATATCCTTAACCGAATAATACCAATACACGTTGACATTATCTTCTGTAACACCTTCTCTATAATAAGGGACATCATTATGTTTTGCCTCATTTTCTAAAATGTTATGTTCTTTGGTTGTTTTACACAAATTCTTTGCCTGAATTAGAGATAAAGTAGGACTGATTTCCACCAAGTGTACCGATATATCGCTTAAAACGTTTAGTTGCTGAAATACCTGTGTTATAAATGTATACTTTTACAATGAAATCGATACATTCTATACGCATTAAGCTCCAAAAGCATACCCGCAATATATCTTTAATTAAAGTTCCTCTACCTGGACCTAACTCGACAAGTTGGAACGGACATTTAGCGATTTTTAGTTTTTCATAAAGTATCCAAATTGCTACCATCTGAAAAATGTAAATGAAAATCTTCTATACAACGATTGAGAGTAAAATTGGAATAAGCTACCATTCAGAGGACTGATATATGTATATACTTTGAGCAAGACTTACATACTTCTCCAAATAGCTGTGTCACCTCTGGGGATGTTATAAAATCACCTTTTTCTCCAAAAACATCTTTCTTCATATAATAACCCGCAGTTGGATGAGTTAAAACTTCTTTCATATAGTCGGCAACGGTAATAGGACCACATGCTACGATTTTCGAATGTAAATGCCGATAAAGATTCGATAACTTTTCTTCATTCGAATGCGACGAATGGGTTGATGAACAAAAAAGATAAGTTGTTTTCCGACAATTTGATAATACTTTTGTTTCTAATAATCCATAATTCTTTATACATTTCCGAAACAATCGAAACATTTGAAACATTGTCCTAATTCTAATTCTAATAAACACTATATATGGAGAACTATTGACAAAACTACCGAGGAACTATCGAGTATCGAGGAACTAAATATATATATATGTATTATTCAATTGTTCGCCCTACTTCCAGCCAAAAACAAGAAAGGGTATTCTCGTAAACTCTTATTTTTTGTGATCGATGTTCTTCTATGTCCTATGTAATAACAGCTTTGATATTAGGCAATATTAGGTTGTTGCCAGTTGTTGCATATGAAATGTTCGATTTTAGACAAAACCTTTCGATCAAGAGCTATTACTGTCTATAAATTTATTATCGGTTCTATAGGTTTTTTAAAGATGCTTTCATAAGAAATGATTTAGATTTTAGATAATAAAAAACAGAACCGAGCTTCGAGATTTCGCCATAGACAGCGCCACTTTCGCTCGCTACAGTTATATTCTTGTCTTGTAATATAATATTTTCAATTATTTATATAAATAATCTCTGATGTTACGTTGAATGTTGAATGTCTTCGTTTGATTTTTTTCCATTAAAAAGAAAACGCTCAAATCACTGTTGAATTGATAGTTCGACAAAACAACTAAATATATATACATATTGAACCACGAAGGTTGGCAGGTTATACACCCAGATACACTGATATATTATATCATATATATCATTGCTAGATAGCACACCGGCTCGATTTTAGCCGGGCCCCTGTGCACAAAATGGCGCGAATTTCACCTGCAGGGGGCTCGAGCCCAGGCAGTGCTTCGATTGAACCCAACATTTTTCGTACGATGGATGAAAACAGTAACGTATCTACTATTGGGTAGATGAAATGGGGTTCCTTAAAAAAATTTATATGATTTGATTCTGAAAAATGAATGTATAACAAGTGTATTTGTGTATATTTTGTAACTTGTAGGACACGTCCTGGAGTCTTTTTGTCCGGTAAGATTCTTTCGATACATTCCCGCCAATATAACTGCCTCAGGGCTCTGGCCGCTCTGCTATCCAATAGTAGATACGTTACTGTTTTTCCGCGCAGCGCCTCTAGCGGCCATCCATCGTACGAAAAATGTTGGGTTCAATCGAAGCACTGGGCCCAGGGCCTGCCGGCCGGGCCGGTGTTCGGCCGATTTGCAAGATTGCAAGGGTGCGGGATTCGCGTTCTCATTTCGTGATAATACAAACACGGGTTTTTTCAGTAGTCAAAAAACGCCAGATAAAGGTCAATCTAGGCAGCAATCGCCCTCAAAGGTCTTATTTATTAACTTATTATACTTTTGTCGGTAAAAAGGGAGACTGCTACGCATTTGCACAGTACTGCCACATTGATGCGACCCGCCCTGTGTCGTGCATGCGCGGGAAAAGTTGGGCTCAATCGAAGCACTGATTGGCCACATTAGTGTGATACCGTGCTGCCCTCTCAAAAACAGGCTGAATCCCAGTCCGGCCGGCAGGCCCTGGGCTCGAGCCCTCTGCCAGTGCTTCGATTGAACCCAACATTTTTCGTACGATGGATGGCCGCTAGAGGCGCTGCGCGGAAAAAACAGTAACGTATCTACTATTGGGTAGATGAAATGGGGTTCCTTGAGCACCCTGTGCAGAATTTAAAAAAATTTATATGATTTGATTCTGAAAAATGAATGTATAACAAGTATATTTGTGTATATTTTTGTAACTCGTAGGACACGTCCTGGAGTCTTCTTGTCCGGTAAGATTATTTCGATACATTCCCGCCAATATAACTGCCTCAGGGCTCTGGCCGCTCTGCTATCCAATAGTAGATACGTTACTGTTTTTCCGCGCAGCGCCTCTAGCGGCCATCCATCGTACGAAAAATGTTGGGTTCAATCGAAGCACTGGGCCCAGGGCCTGCCGGCCGGGCCGGTGTTCGGCCGATTTGCAAGATTGCAAGGGTGCGGGATTCGCGTTCTCATTTCGTGATAATACAAACACGGGTTTTTTCAGTAGTCAAAAACGCCAGATAAAGGTCAATCTAGGCAGCAATCGCCCTCAAATGTCTTATTTATTAACTTATTATACTTTTGTCGGTAAAAAGAGAGACTGCTACGCATTTGCACAGTACTGCCACATTGATGTGACCAGAGAGTATATCTCTGATGCGACGAAAAAAGCATGCGCGAGAAAAGTTGGGCTCAATCGAAGCACTGATTGGCCACATTAGTGTGATACCGTGCTGCCCTCTCAAAAACAGACAGAATCCCAGCCAGACCGGCAGGCCCTGGGCTCGAGCCCCCCTGCAGGTGAAAATCGCGCCATTTTGTGCACAGGGGCCCGGCTGACTCGGCCTGTCTGGGTCTCGACCACTGATATATCATTGGTCTCGACGCAGCTCCAAGCGTTGTGTTTCCCCGTAACCTGTAGGTCAGGGGCTCTGCCAGGCTCTGCTGGCTGGGTCCGGTGGTAGGCTCTGTCAGACTGTACTATCTGGGCATATGCTCGTATATCGTTTATATGAATTGATTCAAATGCACAATATCGTTTGAAAGGAAAGCTTACATTTATATTGAATGTAAGTTCGCTCAATATTTCCTTGTTTATTATCGTGTGTATGCAAGTCAACGGTTTGACCTCCGCGTGTCTTACATATTCTTCATTCATTCATTCAAATGAATCGGAACCAAGTATTGCAACCGATTGCAGATCTGTGTTAATCTTTCGACTTCTGACACATAACTAAAATGAGAACTTTATATAAATGGTTTATATTTCTTTATTTGTTCCGACTATTTGATTTTCACGCTACCTCTATAACAGTGTCGGATAAATTGCATCACATAATTTTGTCAAACGATACATGTGCGTCTATATAAAATTGAATCGAAGGATGTATTGAAAACGCACCTAAATAAAATCAGCGTTTCGGTATACGTGCCGATATGGACAAAAATAGATTTCACGTTTACGAAAAGATTCGATGAGACAAGGATCAGCCAAGGATAAAATGCTTAAATCGTTTCTCGCTTGTCGTTTCGGAACGCAACACGGTCGAACACGTTTATTTCACGATGCATCTGACTCTGTGTTGTATGCGGTTTCTTATCTACATCCCTGATCCCGTACATGTACTTACATGTCTCAATCTAGAAGTCCGATGCCTACTTTTTAAAGTGTAAGCTATCGAATGTGCGTGGTGTGTGACGTCTGAAAACGGGAGAGAAACAGGACATAAAAATTTGTAAATCGATCAGTGCTTCGGTAAGGGATGAATTCGAGAGGGAGGGTTTGTTGGTTAACGGAGATACCCAAAGAACTAATGGATTTAAATGAATCGATGTACACGGACCCGTCTAGACGTATTCATATCAGTATGTACTTCACCGTGAACCGTAACATCGTACGATTTTGATTGATTTCTACCTTAGAGACACAGAAAACACCACTGCTCGTGATGCCTTGCTACCGACAACGATCGTTTTTTCCCTTTACACGAACTGTAACCTACGAACGAGTGATACGATCAAGATGTTCACGAAACGATCAATTGGCACCTCGATCAATTCACGGACGAGGAAATTCCGGTGACGATCGTTATCTTGTTTCATATAAATATATACATACGTAAAAAATGTTTCCTAGAAAATTACACATTGAAATTCGACGAAATTCCAAGCTATTTCTCGAGCATTCGACTGTTCTTCTGATTGTATAACTTATCGAATTATATATCCCTGTTACAATTGTGTTGCATGGTGCCCGTACACAATAATAGAAGACTTATGTGTTTACCGTGCATCGCTGTAGTAGCACCGAGCTGTTCTCAGATGCTTTAGCAAAGCACAAACGCTCGTTGATTACTTTTAGAGGATCCTCTAACCGTCTTGTTTCTGCTCTATATCAGAGCCGATTAATTGTAGTGAAGGTGCCATGAAGTAAAATCAAAGGATGATGATGGGCGATCAGTTTCGTAGCAAAGTGGAGCAATATTCGCCAAAGTCGTCACCCAGGGGAGCGCGTTCCCCTGTTGTTTCGCGTCAGGATTCGACGGGGACCCTCAAAACAACCATATCCCTGGGAAAGAATCCTTCGATCGTCCATAGCGGGCCTTTTTACTTGATGAAGGAGCCCCCTGGTACGCCGCTCGTTTCTAAAACTAAAATAGATGTAACACTACAATATCGTCTAATCCATTCTCTCAATTTACAGGAGAAAGCGACCTTACAGGGGCAAGAAATTTAATGAACTATTATGGTCTGGAACATTCTTATAGTAAATTTAGTGGAAAGAAACTCAAGGAACAACTCTCTTCTTTTTTACCGACCCTACCTGGAATCATAGATAGACCCGGTCACTTAGATAACAGGTATATCTATTAGTGGTATAGGTTACAGTAGAGCAGGGAGTTTCAACTTGTTCCCCTCAGAGAACCGCAAGGTCACTGCCACTAGTCAAACCTCTTCCCACTGCTACGTACAGCCATAGAGTTAATGGGTAGCATAGCGGCACACGGGACAAAGTTCTCTGGCTGTGATGGGCATGGGCCCCTTCAATGCTTGCTTCCCCCATCAACGTTTCTTCCATGCAGAGCACACCTTTGTCGTGTTTGCTAGGTGTTTTGTGTCTTCGTTGCACCACCATAACGGTGCTTACTGGAAGGAGACAGTGAACGCTACAGTGGGGATGGTTTTGTCTGAATTTAGACAAATCTGTGGTTGTAAGGAAAAAACACTGCATGTTACAATTTATAGTATAGGATTTATGTATTTACCAGAATACAGCTTCAAAGTAGTATAAAAATAATAGAATACATAGAATAAGGCTCAAAAAATAATGCAATTTAACCGATGTCCTATGTCAAAGCATTAGTGATCAAAACTTTAAACGGCAATACCTCGAAAGTGTATGTGACACCCGGCGTTCTTCCTGACAACCACAGAAATGTGCCCAGCACTGTTCTACAACAACAATGAAGTCTAAGAGTGGGGATAGAGCCAAAGCGGGGAATGTGCCGCGTATGACTCGCGAGCTACAAGTTGGAATTCCCTGCAGTAGAGTGTACAAACACTTGAAACATGTACAGTAGAGATCAAAGTACTTCTGCTTTTCAGTTCGTTAAGATCCGTCATAGAAAAGCCTCCGATTGTCGGGAAGGAATTACTACCACTGACCAGCGTTCAATTGGCTGGTTTTCGCCTACATCCTGGACCTGTAAGTAAAGGATGCGGTTGGTTAGATCAGCGGTCGGCAAACTCATTGGTCAAAAGAGCCAAATATCAGCAGTACAATGATTTAGATTTCTTTCTGTTAAAACTAGCAACACTGAATATAATTAGATATCATACTTTATAATAATCTTGTTTATTGTGATAAATAGACTGCGGATCTTTATGCATTTATAGCAAAATTGAGCAGATGAAATTCAAAATTGTTGGGAAATTTAAAAAATCGAAGATGTCAATATATGATTTCTCCTCTATTCAAATCATTAAGGGAAGAAATAACGTTCAATTTAATTTGTATTCCTTGTAGAAAAATTTTATTTTGTATAAAGATCCGCAGTCTATTGATAAAAATAGAGTAAAAATTGATCTTTATTTGAATTTAGATATGACACACTGACTGATTGAAAATTGTATTAAAATACTATTAAATTAAAATAAGACTAATTAACATTAAACACGTCATTCGTGAAAGAGCCACAGTTTGCCGACTACTGGGTCAGATTAACAAAAGAAAATAATTCAGACAGAGAGTAAAGAGAATATTGCGTGTTTGCAGTTACCGGAGCAGTATCGGTACGTGAATCAAGCTCCGCAAAGAAAGCACAAGAACAAACATAAAAAGCATAAACACAAGCCTGGTGAAGTACCTAGCGGTCAAGAAGCAACGACGACGGACATTGGTGGTTCGGACACTCACGAGAAGAAGCACAAGAAACAAAAAAGACACGACGAAGAGAAAGAGGCCAGAAAGAAACGTAAGAAAGAGAAGAAGAGAAAAAAGCAGAAGCACAGCCCCGAACACACCGGAGGATTAACACCGTCTCAACATTCCAACTCGTGATCTTTAATTCTACCTTTTTTGTTTGTACCAAACCTTCGACCCGGCGTTGATCTTTGCGGGCACAATTGATTTCTTCCCTTCTAATTGTTTAAGAACGCGCATACACGAACAATTTTGTGCAAGCACAGTGGCATCTTCCATGGAAGTTCTGTTGAATCGTAAGTTGACGCCCGGTTTTCATCGACTCGTTCACATTGTTGTCGTACATTTTCAAACGACGACGTTCGATCTTCAACGAAAACTGTGGATCCTTTTTCTTACGGCAATTGTACACTATCAATATGTAATATAGACTCGAGACTGTGTAAAATGTATGTGTTTCACACATGTACATGCGAGGTATGTGTGTGCCGCAATTTACCATTTAACTCATCAAGACCATTCATTTTTCGCCCACAAGAGGAGAAAAAAGAATCGTTCGTTACCGATTCCTAATCTTTGTACGAGATTATTGATCTTTATAAGCGTATTGTAAAGAAATTGAGCATCTTGGTGAGTTAATAGGATATAGATTTAAATCGTTAGCATAAACAAAGAGTACTGTTACTCTTCGTGTAAATATATATATCGAAACGACGGCAAGGAGAAACAATTAACACTGCATCGAGGACCGTGTTTTGTTATAACGACTACCATCAACCAGCAGTGTATTTTATTCGCGAGATAAGACCAAAATTATACGTTGCACTGAAAACTTAAGTTAAGTGTAGTATTATGATACCGAAAATAAAAAATTCTTAAATTGAAGCGTCGTTGTTTCTTATTTCTGTTCAAAAAGAAAACTAATGTTGGCGAATCAAGATTCATGGTATACAACATACAGTATTCCTTCGGATGATGTGACAACCTCGGGGGTATGGAGTATCCCTATTTCACGTGTATATAAATACACGTGTATTTTAGTACACGTTTAAAACCGCGATCTCTAGTATGGAGTCTCAAAAAGCGTAGAGGTACTACTTTCTTTGACGTGTGCCGAACATAGAGAAGGACAGTTATTTTCACATTAACAGGGACAGAATTTAAAATGTGATAATATAGCTCGCTGTGGTATCGGTAAATATGATTGAAACTCTGTCGATGAGTTTGATCTTTTTTACCAGAGAAATCTCACAAATCTATTGATGAAAGTTTCGTACAAGGAATACTGTAATGTATAAAAGGTAAAATGAGACTGGTGTAACAAGAAATTCAAATTTCTGAGCGATGCTACTACGATAATCAATTGAAGGGACGAGCGGTGCAACAACGCCATCTGAGAGCCAATCGCTTCCGTTGTTACCATTCAACATCCGGTAGTAAACCGCCGAGTTGAACCATTGAATTCGAGTCGTTTGGAATCGTCGTTGGAAAGTCGCTCGATTCCCGCCATTACGTGCTTTTTCTACCGTGTAGCGATTCGATTACCGGAGGAAGGCACGATGACGGACACTCGTAAGTATAAAAGAATACAGAATCATTATACACGAAGCCATGATAAACGTTTCATCAATTAATTATACGTATTCGCCGAGAAATCGCGCTTTATCGAGAGAACTCGTCTTGAATAGACAATTTATTTGGTCGGTATTTGTACAATCGCCACGACTCATAATCTAGCCGCACGATTCATTAGAGCTTTCGGTTTTACGCTAGGCGATTCTAAGAGACAGATCTAACGAAATATCATGACCCAATGGAGGAAGACATAGAATAATTATAGTACTCTCGCCGCTATGTGTGTCTACGTATGAGATTTATTGATCGGCGTTTCAAGCGTCTCATCCCATTTTTCTACTCCATTTTGTTACTCAATTTACAGTATATACATATCTGTATATATACATATAGTCGTATACGCTCAATTCAATTTCATTTCTGCTCCGTTTAATACACAGCAATCAATTCATATCAACAGACAAACCTAATACGATATAAGAGATCATGGTCATGGAACAAATATATGCATCATTCTTTCTTTTCTATAAAGCTCAAAAATTCAATTGCAGATATCTTAACACCTTTTGTATGTATTAACTTGCCGAATCAATTAACTCCCTGGAATAGAAGTTTTGTGTTATTCGGTGGTATTAAATTAACTCTTTGCTCTCAGAACAACAAACTCCCTACTATTTGAAGTGTTTATTTGAAATTTATTTCAAGGAACTTTGACTGCTACTTATTTTAAACAATTTTGTCTACTAATTATATTAGGTATAGCTCTATAGAACTTATATTTGCTTTTAACTTAAAAAGTAAATAAAGGAAGAATACATATAAGAACCCGCTGTATTTACATTTTTCTTTCTCTGATGTCAAGTCATACTCGACAATGGAGTGCATAGGGTTAAGTAAATTTATTTTATACAAAAGAGACTTTAATTGCTTTGGCTTGTTAATAGCTCGTTCGCAAATGTATTAGGTTGTATATTTTTGTTTGCTCGTATTATAGATATAAAATCGATTAAAGATTTATAGATGTTCATATTATTTCATTTATGGATTCTAAGATGTTGGATCGTTTATTTCAGAATATTCAAACTACCAGCAACAGGGGTACAATCAGTACAGCCAGCCACCACCTACCGGTGGCCAGGATACGTCGTATCCGCCGCCTTCTAGCGGTGGTGGCAGCTATAATCAGTATAGTCAACCTCCACCAAATACTGGAAGCAACTATAGCAGTTACAACAGTTACAATTCCAGCGGTGGGCAAGACTACAGTCAGCCGCAGAATCAAAACAGTTACAACCAGAACAGTTACGGAAGTGGAGGTGGTTCTGGAAGTAATAGCGGCAGTGGTGGCAGTTATAGTGGAAGTTATGGACATGGAGGTGGAGGTGGAGGAGGAGGCAGTGGTGGTTATAACCGTAATAACTCTAGCGGAGGCTATGGTGGAGGTATGGAAAATAATTGAAACTACTAAGTGGTGGAGGACTATCGATAGTCGGCACCATTGATAGTTTCCGATAGATGAACTGTCAACTATCGATAATTATTGATAGCGATGGTATGCAATATATTTTCATATATATTTGGAAGGAACATTTAACACATTCCATGCCAAGCCATTTTCGCTGGACTTTTCATTCAGGTCATTTGATATTTTGACTAAAGATTGATATATTATCACAGAATATTTCATTACCTCATCAATCCATAAGTAATCAGCTTGTATAGAGTAGTTATCACATTGTGTACCATCCAAAAGAAAGGATAGGTACAGCTTGTCAAATCTAGCTGTGTGGTTGACCAAAACTTAGGAATTCGCAGACAAAAACAAAGATCGCACTCGACGAGAGAAGGATGCAATATATGAATGGTAAGGTACACACCTCGTCAAAAGTGCGTACTAAAAGTCCATTAAAAGTCCATTATTTCTTACAGCAGTAAACATACAAAACAACTGTTTATATGTTTCTGTGAATACACTTGTGTCACTTTACTTTTTAACTAAACTGTCACCACGTGCATCGTTTGACAGGTGACGATCAGTTCTCTACCAGTTCTCCACCAGTGGTACACATGACCTGAATGGAAAGTTTAGCATGGTGATACATGGCATGGAACATGTTAAAAGTAATAATTTGTGCATTACAAATTAATTCTCAGATGTTGCATTTGATGCAATTTTTATTTTCTAACGACTTGCAAAAATATATGTGAAAGTTAACATTGTCTTCTTTAATTTTCTATGATCTGATAAGTGTACTACAATGTAAAACAATTTGGATTGAATCAATTGAATTTTGATATTGTTGGTTAGTCTAGGATCAAAAACATTTATCAAGTTCCGTTATTAGTTTCACCGGATTTTAACAATATTTGTCGTGTAAAACGACTACAACTGTACGAATACCAACTTTCAAATTTCGCTACCGATAGCTATCGATAGTACATAGATTCGTCGCAACGAACGAGCATTTACTGTAAAAGTAAATCATCGACAGTTTTCGATGGTGAGAATTATTGATAACCATCGATAGTACCTCGATATGTAGTTCTCCACCACTAGAAACGACTTTCGTACGTATTCTCGATCGTAATCGAGAAGAAATATACGGGGTATTGCGCGAATAGAAAATATTTTCTAAACGACATAAAAATATATTTACGTAGGCCAAGGAGGAGGTGGTGGCAGTAGATATGGCGATCGCGGGGGATACAATGACCGCTCCGGCGGTGGATACAAGTAAGTATATTTCTTTATGTTACATTTCTATACATAAAAAAAGAGAGAGAGAGGGAGGGAGAGAGAGAAAAAGAAATGACGAAGCAGGGAAAGTTGTAAGGCCCGTAAGAGAGAGATTCAGTTACGATTAACGACGCGATAATGATCGGTGGTAAGGTAATACATTCATTGAATTAATCAAGGTATGAAATGAAGTTCTAATGACAATATTGAACAATTTGTCTCTTTGCAAATGGTTTTATGCCCTCTGGGCGTTAATATGTTTGAAGTGTGCCTACAGGTTTAACACACAGGTATAACTGGTAAAGGTAAAAACAGGTTGTATATGACAAATGACGTAAAAATGGTTATATATATATATATATAGTGTGTGATACGTTTCGATTTCGTATTTATTATAATAAGTAAAGCATACGATACGTCGTACGTATCGAGGTGTTTCGCAACACGAGCGTACCTGTAACGCAGTGTAACACTGCCACTGGGGCCACTGTTGTTCAAGTATTATTATCTTAGGGTTATTGAAATCGACTAGACAATTTAAAAGACGTTCAAAAGTTTCGCAAGAGATTGCGGTTACTCGTGTAATTCGAGAAGATATCATTTCTATGTTGAAATTTTAACGATTACACTTGCAGCTAGGCGTTTCTTTCTCATACGTTCCGATTATACCTTATTTTTCCATTGTTACACAATATCAAATATACACCATTTGTTTATTTTTCCTTGGAACGTATAATTTGCTCGATTCTTCTCTTCTGTTCACTAAAATATATCTTAACGGTAATCTCTTATCGATAAACTTACACGTACATGCAATATAGATGCGAGTGTGCGTGTATATATACATGCACACATGTACGCAGATATCTGATATGCGTATAGGCGTATAATAATGTTTAACAGAGGATTGTTTTGACCATTTTGTCGCGGGCAAAGTGATATATAATGATACCTTTGCGGAATGCACTGCTATGTTCTTGGTTTTTTTCTCGTTACTACTGCAATGTCTAGGTAATTTTGTGCATGCCGGACGGGACCGACTAACACGACGATAGACGTGACTCTTATCCTCCTAGTATTAAGATAATATGACTACAGACATTTAGACAGTAGGTGCATCAAGAAGAGAGGTGGCGAGCAGCATTTGATTCGCCATGCATCGATCGATCGATCAGTCTGTCCATGAGTCAACTCATTGGTATATCTGCTTCTGTGTTTTAGCAGTGGCGGTGGCCGTGGTGGTTATAACAAAGGTAAATGCACCAGATTGTCTGTACGAGTCTGGTGCTATTCAAGCTTTCACTCTAATATTTACAATCTAAATACTCGGTTACTTGTATTATATGAAAGGGCTGCTCTGCAACATTGTTAGGGGTATATACATATATAATATATAGTTCTCTCTGACCAATGATATGTGTAGTCAGAAAATAGTTCAATGTACCGTATAGAAAACGAAAAAGGAGAATCGTTACCATAACGTTCTACCCGCGGCATTGTGAAAGCTGCTTTCTTTGATCACCAATTGCTTTTTCCATAGTAAACGATAAACGTTTTTGTCGTCCCAACGATTAGCAAAATTTTCTGTTCAAAGGCGGACTGCATTATATTCTGTAGTGTATATTGCATTATGTTATAGAGTATATGTATATTACACCTGTATAAATATATAGTCGTCCGTTGAAAATAAACACGCGCTATGCGCTTGACAATGTTACAGCTCCCAGGGAGTATTATACAATAGCTTTCTACCGAAGTTACGTGTACTTTTTCATCAGCATTTGTGCTGCTTAGACGGACATGCTTTGAAACGAGTGTCGGAAAACAAAAATCTTACAAAAGGCAGCTGGTGAACTGAATAGCCTATTCCCAAATCGGTTGAGGCTTCCCCGAAAGTATGTTTCCTAGGGAAAAGATGAGGGTGACAATAATGTTGCAGCCCTTTTGTATGCTAAGCTGCAACCTTGTGTTCTCTACATATCGTTATAATGCTACTAAGAATGTCAGGGCAATGAGTACTAATACTTTCGTTAATAGACGGGTCAAAAAAGAAAGAATAAAAAGTATAAATATATAAATATTTATATATATATATATTTACATATATGTGTGTATCGTGTAAAGTCGGTAACTTTGAACAATGAAGGTGTTTACAAGTGTTCTGTGAGTACAACAGAAATACTTGTGAATCGACAACGTAACAAATCTCTAAAGATTCTTGGAAGAAGTATGTGTAAGCAGGCCAGACAAAATTCAAATATTCATGGGGTGTACAGCAAACGTGTCACGATCAAGCATTGTATGTTTCTAGACATACATGAATTTGCGAGAAAAATAATGATACATATATGCGTGCACATAGCAAGAGGAATTCTTTTCTCTGGGGAATGAAGACGATCGAAAATAAAACTTCGGTGAATCTAGTTTCATTGTTAGAACGGATTAGAAGTTTTAAGTGTGCTGGTCATTCCTCAAGGAGAGAGAGAGAGAGAGAGGAGAGAGAGAGAGAAGTGCAAAGTATTTGCATATTTCATGCGGTTGAACGTACTCCGAAATGTACAGGTGTAATCACGAATCGATTAAGAAAATCAGCTTTCGATCGCGGAAACGGATGATTAGAGAAATTCGATACTCGCCCAGGGTGTAAAGATTTTGCTATATTTTTTAACCCGACACAAAAGTTTTCCACTTGTTAGTTTAGATTCGAGTAGGTTTAGGGACAAAGTAGATTTGCAAGTATTATTTCTACCTCGAAGAGTGTGGTGCCAGATCGGATCTTAACTCTGATCATATTACAGGGGGGCTACAGTGACCGTGGTGGTGGCAACGATGGAATGGTTACGCAAGAAGATACTATATTTGTATCTGGTATGGATCCATCTATCTCCGAGGAAGAAATTTGCCAACACTTCGGAGCTATTGGTATAATCAAAGTGAGTACATTCTCTTACAATATTTTGTTTCAGCCAAAACATCAGATTACTTAACACGTTTGTCGTCCTCTGTTTTGTAGCATGATAAACGAACCGGTAAGCCAAAAGTCTGGATGTACAAAGACAAAAATACGGGCAAATCAAAGGGCGAAGCCACCGTGACTTACGACGACCAAAACGCCGCGCGTTCGGCGATAAGCTGGTTCGATGGGAAGGAGTTCAAAGGACGTACTATTAAAGTACAGATTGCCCAGCATAAAAGTAATTGGCAAGGCAACCGCAGCGGTGGGAGCCGTGGCGGCGGTGGTCGAGGCCGAGGAGGTGGTGGTTTCGGCGGCCGCGGGGGTGGCGGTGACAGAGATGATCATCACCGTGGAGGCGGCGACGATAGACGCGGCGGCGATGGTGGTGGCCGCGGAGCAGATTGGAGGTACATTTCACCAGTATTCTGAATCTTGCTAGAATTACATTTTTGTCGATCATGATAAACCTTCCCTGACGTGTTTCGTATATTAAGGAAAATACAATGTTTCGATATATGTGAAAATTTCCGAGGGTGTACCTCTGGTGATATATAGTAGCGATCAAATTGTCACAAACATATCGCGTACATTTTTGTCGCGTAAATCGAGACATTACTGTAATACGTATTCGGTACTTGAGATGTAACGCTTATCATCGTGTTCCTCTTGTGTGTTGAACAGATGCCCGAATCCCGAGTGTGGTAACACTAATTTCTCTTGGAGAGCTCAGTGCAACCTCTGTAAAAGTTTGAAACCGGAAGGCGCCGGCGGTGGCGGTGGAGGTGGCGGCGGCGGTGGTGGTGGCGGTAGCGGCGGTGGCGGAGGAAGAGGCAATCGCGGTGGTGATAGAGGTGGTCGAGGAGGGTTCAGAAGCGACAGGGGTGGTCGCGGAGGCGATAGGGGTGGCAGAGGCGGATTCCGTGGCGGTGATAGGGGAGGACGTGGCGGTCGTGGAGGCCCGATGAGAGGAGGTGGCGGGTCAGTACCTGCACTCGCACATATTAATAGAATACATATTAATAGAAGGTGAAACGCAAGGAGTTCTAAATTGTTGTTTTTATGTTTCAGACGAGGAGACAGAGACAGGGATCGTCAACGTCCTTATTAAACGTATCGAAAGAGTGATTGTTTAAAATCACGAAATCCGACATACTGTACACATTTTGTACACAGTTTCGACGTAATGTACATTAATCGCCCTTAACACAAGAGAAGTCATGTGTTACCCAATCCATTCTCATCGATTTGTTTCCTCGTACATTTTTTATATGCATGAAGATCGATGCGTGGACGCGTACTTTGTGTTTTATATATGCGCATGTAAATGATGATACGTATAATCGTACGTGTAAAGTTACGTTTTAATAAATAAGACTTTCGCCCCCTACTCTTTCTGTGTTCGTGACCCTACAACTACTCCACGTGTCCTTTGCCGTATCGCGTTGCTTTCTACAGGAATGAAAGAAATCCTAGGAACGCTGGGAAATTTTGTTTATTGAAAGATAAAAATATAGTACAATAAATTTATATCTATGTATGTATACATGTATATAAATCTAGTAGATAATAGATAATTGAAAAAAAAGAAGTGACATAACTAAGTTATCCGAAATAAATACAATTGCGTTTTTATGACCAACGCCCTCCTAAAAATTTTTCGACGTAGTGAATAAGCTTTATTATTACGTTAAGTTCACTTTACCGTAGTAAATATATGTCTTACATATGGATAGATTAGATGAAGACCTCTAGTTCATGGATTTTACTTGAATGGTATGATATTTTACATTTTTTTTTGTTTTCTTCTCACCCCTCTTTAATCTTTACGTTTATCTTTACGTTGTTTTGCTGCTAATTCCTGCAAGACATTCGAATAATTAGTACATCTCCCAACCGAAAAATGATGTTTTCCACCTGCTCACCTTTTGCGTAAGGATGACGAGGAGATGACGGAAAATACCAATGAAGTCCATGAAGAGATCCAGAGAGTGCAAAATGAAGTCTTTGCTGCCCATGTGGAACTTCTCGATGATCGACTGGGTGTCGTAGAGTACAAAGCCGCACATTAGGAATAATCCACCATACAACTGAGCTTGGTAGAAGAACGTCCAACGGAGGAAGAGATTGGCGAAAGAGAACAGGACCATGATGTTCAGCAAGCTAAGTAGCATACCGCCCAGGTACAGCCATTGTCCTCTCTCAGCCAGAAGAGCAGAGATGCTGAACGATACGAATATGACGGTCGTTCCTGAAACAATATTTTTTTTAGTATTTCAAGCATTCACAAATATCCCATGTTTGCAGCGTTGTTTAAGAGGGTAGGGCTCGTTTGCAGGATTGCAAGGATGCGGGATGCGCGTTCTTATTTCTCGATAATGCAAAGATGGGCTTTTTCAGTAGTGAAGAGCGCTAGATAAGAGAT
Source organism: Lasioglossum oenotherae (assembly GCA_028455765.1). NCBI lineage: Eukaryota > Metazoa > Arthropoda > Insecta > Hymenoptera > Halictidae > Lasioglossum > Lasioglossum oenotherae. Next base: position 10,371,516 of record CM052297.1, on the reverse strand, counting down.
CAATCTTAGGCTGCAGTCGCCCTAAGAAATCCTATTTTTACGTTTAAGAGGCGTAATTTGCATTATTCTGGGAACAATAAAGCTGCGTACGTAGCTGTTTCCATAAAACTGCGACAGTAAAAATAGGACTTTTGAGGGCGATCGCGGCCTAGATTGATCTTTTGTCTAGCGCTTTTGGTTACTGAAAAATCCCCTCTTTGCATTATCGAGAAATGAGAAGGCGCATCCCGCACCCTTGCAATCCTAGAAACGAGTCTATCCCCTTAAACATTATTGTACTTTCTCATTTTTCTTGTTATTTAGTAAAATGTATGTAATATTACATAAGCAAAAAAAAAATTATTTTCCATAAATTAGAGCTCGTAATTAACCCGTTAAGTGATTATACACAGGAAGCAACGCTCGGTAACGCAGACCCCTTAGCCTGTGACTTGGTCGTAATGATTGATGCTAAGCAACTGTTTGTTTACACGTACAATCGCAAGTGATAAGGCTAACTAAAATTTATATTGAAATATGAACAGTTCTATGAGCAGGGGGAAAGAAATCTATTTCTTTGATACGAAGTACAGCCTTGAGCCAATCATTGAAAGCCCGAGATCGTATAAGAGTTGTAAAAATCGTGTTAGAATTGTTAGTATTTCTTGCTGATTATTCTTTTGTTTTGCAATTCTAGTTTACACAACTTCGTATATTTTCTAAGTTATATTTTTTATCAATAATATCGATTCCTTTTACCTAAGAGCAATGTATCCAATGAATAATCAAAAGAAAAATGATTGACAATTTTTGGACCACTTTCTTGATTTTTGCTGATCACTTAAGGAGTTAATGGTGAAAAGAAAGAACTTTCTGTTTCTTTCAAAAGAAGTTTCTTTCATATTTTCAAGGAAACAAAAAACAGTTATGGAATACTTAAGAATATACATTGTTTAGATAAAATATTATAAACTAAAAATCTTTAAAATCTGTCCTTTTGGAAGAAAGTTAACAATAAAAGTACATTCTATATAGTACCTGTTGGGTGGTAAGAGGATTAATTGCTACTCTGATAGATAGTCAGTGGATCTTTATGCAAAATAAAAATTTTATACTTGAATTGAATAGAAATTTATTTTCTTTTGTAATATGTTTAATAGGCTAAAACTAATATGAAACTCTTTTAAAATTCTTCTAATGTTTTTACTGTTTTAAATTGCACATACTCTGCATAAAATCTGCTGTTTACTGATAACTCACCTACTAGCGCGGTGACTATGATGCTTGGGTCAACGGCGATAACCATTCGACATAGGGGATGCAGTCCAAGCCCCAGCATGAACGCGATTCCCAGCAGATAGCTGAGCCGCAGTTTCTGGTTCTTTCCATTGTCTGGTGTACAGACCAGAGCCAGGAGCAATCCTATGCCGATGAGATTAGTGAGCAGGCTAGCCTGCAGGAGCTCCGTGTATGGGTGGACATAGGCTCCAACGGCAGCGGACACTGTTGCCAGGGACACACACCCGTAAACATTTTTCAGATGTTGTCTGACTGGTGCATCACTGTAAAGAAAATAAATCAACCATTACCTCCTGGGTATCTCTGCTTATTTAGCTATAACACGCAAGAGAGTAAATAAATATATACATATATGTACATATATATATATATACATATATGTACATATATATACATATATGTACATATATATACATATATGTACATATATATTTCTTGAACAATAAGTGGAACAGTGGAAAAGATCGGTTGAAAAATAAAATCGTGCCGAGACCTCAACGATGAAATCTTTTTTATGAATATTCGCGGTACACATCACGATGACTGTGCTGTTAAACGAATGTCTCGCCGTATGAAATATCTCCAGCAGATCCAAGTTCCGGAATCTATGTGAACGATCGAAGGTCGTGCAACATACTGACAACGCAGATAAGGAAAAACGCATATCACGATAAATCATGTTATTCGAAACGGAACGCGAAATTGCTATTTAGACGGATTATCCGTTCTTTTTTTCATACAGGAAACGTAGCTGCAACGCTGGACGAGTTACATCATCGTTATCGTCGACTTTCGAAAACGCGAGCGAGAAGATGAAACGACTTTAGCAGGCTGCTGGTTACAGTTGAAACGCGAGAAAAGCGCGACATCGTTATCAACGATGCTGTTGTTCGGCAGGAGACACGTACTCGTAACGAATGTTTCGGATCGTTGGTGGATTGTACTTACAGTCTGTTCGAGAACGAATTCACGAATGTATTTAACACCGACGCCATAATTTCGCAAGTTGATTAAGCTAGTGGCACTGTCGATTAACACGATCCGTGGTGCGCTGTTGTTATCTGCTCGTATAAAACAGGAATAATCATGAACCCTTGAAGTAGTTCCCCTTTTGTGGACACGTCAGTGATATTTCTATGCGTAAATTTCGTCGGCACTTCCGATTGGTCGACGCGCCCCTTAAAATTTCACGAAACGTCAGCTTTCGCCTTACAAAGACGGGAGATTGGTCGTTCCGTGCGGTAGACAAAGAACGAGCACAGCTTTGCGCGACTGTAGCGACACCTTATGAGATTCCCGTCGCAATTACAGGTTACAGGGCTACAAACTGTTACAAACAGACAACAACAATTTGACAAATTATATGTATTTCTTTCGATATCGAAACATCGATCACTTGGAATATATCTATATATACAGAGAGGAAATGAGAGTGCTCGTGCCCAGAGTCTCTTCAGGTAAACAGAGGCAGAGCATATCCTGGTCTGCCAGGTTTAGCATGGAACAGAATCTATACCCAGTCATGCTAATTGCTATATAAATACTGATTGCAAGAACACGTGTGTCTTGATCGGCGGTTGGCAGGCGACAGACGATTCTGTAAAGTCAGTAAAGTTGAACAATTCAAATTACCCGCCACGGAATTCGCTATTCTCGCCATCTTTTGTGGGAAATTAATCACTGCTTTTCGTCACTTCACCACCGACGAGACTGCCAGCCCCTGTGTTATTCAGCGGGACCGGTAACCGGGCGCGGGGATAACGTAAAACTTACAGTGATCTGAAATACCACATCGCTAAAAGTTCTACCACCGACGAGATACTCGTCAAGTAGAAGAAGAATGATATAGTGTAGAATCCTCACATTACCCATACTGTAATTGCCTTATAATACTGTCACCAACGAGATACTATCTCGTCTCTTTACCTAAATAGAACCAGACGATATATGACATTGTTCACGCCCGGGGCGAACCAGTTTGAATAATACATATGTTTTGATCTGAAGGAAGGTCAAATTGCAAAATGTTGTGAAGGACAATAGGTATAGGAATAGAATTTATTGAAAAATCAACATATTTATTAAATGTGCAGCGATTAGCTCGGTATTATCCTTTATTCATAAGACACTAAAAGGTCTTACAAATAGAGGATAATACCGATTGCCCAGGTCTCACCACGAGGAGGTTGCTGCGCAAGAGACCCGAAAGGGTGTCAGAACGAATGCAATATTCCTTCTGGCTCCCTTTCTTACAACGACAGACTTAATACTAAATTACGCAAGTATGTCGAGTAATTATCGCGGGGCAAAAGGTGTGAATCGGAGAAGAAGTCTCCGATCCACGGGGGATCAAAGGCGAATCAGGCAGAAGGCTCTGATTCTTTCAAAGTGAGAAACAAAAGCGAACCAGAGCAGAAGGCTCTGGTTCGAAGGTGACGCGGCGCGTACAATGCTTGCAGCCCAACTCCAGCCAGAGCCGATACCCGACGTGTCCTCACCAAGAGAGAAGGACACGAGAAGTGTTCAAACGTAGTACCATTTCTCTGCCAATTACCGGCCACCAGGGAACGCAATGCGTTGAGGTGACTCGGGTAGGATGACGAACAGAGAATTTCTCTGCCAACTACCTGCCACCAGGCAACGCAAAGCGCTGTGGTGACTCGGGTAGGATTACGAACAGAGAGAATGGCAATACGAGTGAACAGGACTCAATGAACCACCCGTCTCAATGTATCGACGCCGAGTACCGGCCCCAACCGGTCTGGAACATACAAGCAAGGTCCGACACAGCAGAAGGCTGTGTACGAATACAACCAACGAAGCAGCTCACAAGAGCAATTATAAACCTGCACATGAGTGCGAATACAACCAGCGAACCAATTGACAAGAACAATTGCAATCCTGCACATGAGTGCGAATACAATAAGAGAACCAGCTCATGAGAGCAATTGTAACCCCGCACAGAAGTGCGAATACAACCAGCGAAACAGCTCGTGAGAATAACTATAACCCCGCACACGAGTGCGAAAACAACCAACGAAGCAGCTCACAAGAGCAATTATAATCGAGTAGAGCGCTCAAAATGTAATTTTTATAAAGAATAAAATTGATTAATTTGAAGAAGACTCAATAGTCTTCATCGAAAATCTCGATGAAAATTTCAGAAGTATGAACGACAAGTTTGAAAAGACAAAGAAGCTTTGAAAAATATTACTAATCACACAAACTTACTGCTGTTCCTTGAATGAACACTTGAAGGTAGGCCAGGGTAACTGTAGATGACCCCTTGTCCACCTCTGGTCCTCCTCTGGTCCCTCCGGTTCTCTTGGCGCTCCTGGTCCCACAGCACGTCCGCTCACGCCGCTCCCCCCGGCCCGACTGACTGACTGACGGAGAGCTCTCGCCGAGCCGCCGAGCTCGAGCGGCGCCCCCCACTCCGCCGAATATCGATCGATGTAGATCGCCGTGACAATTATTGAAAAATTTATTATTTCCAGCTGGTTAATGTTTATAACAATTCTATTTTACAGCGATGTCCACAAGCAATTCCTTGGCTATCTGACCACCTAATTTTTTAGTCAAAGTGGCGAATAGTTTTCGTGATACGGAATAACTTTTAAACCATAACATTCGCACGCATTAATTTATTCGATACAATTCACAGATAAATTTATTATTTCTGGCTGTTTAATGTTTATAACAATGCCTTTTGCTACTGATGTTAACGAGCACTCCCTTGACCACCTTGCCATCTAAATTTTTCGTAAAAATAGACAACAAAACTCGAGATTGAGAATAACTTTTAAACCATAACATTCACACGCATTAATTTATTCGATACAATTCACAGATAAATTTATTATTTCTGGATGTTTAATGTTTATAACAATTCCTTTTGCTACTGATGTTAACGAGCACTCCCTTGACCACCTTGCCATCTAAATTTTTCGTAAAAATAGAAAATAAAACTCGAGATTGAGAATAACTTTTAAATCATGAACATTCGCACGCATTTATTTATTCAAAATAATACTATTAGACATTTATTAATTCTAGCTAATTAATGTTTATAATAATTCCTTTTGCCAACGATGTGGACAAACACTCCCTTGAACACCTTGCCATCTAATTTTTTACAGTAAAGTCTTTTCAAAATATTTCTGTCCAGATCGATTCTTGGAACATTTATGTATAAAAAAGTGAAAGGTAATAATTCTCGTTTATGAAATGTTTTGAAATTACAAACTGAGGTGTCTCGTATAAAATTTGAAATAGGAATTGTTGATTTTCCTAAAATTATGATTCAATAATATATTTCTAGGAATTCTTTGTCCTTGAGTTTTGCTTTTATTATTGAAACCAACATCGTCTGAAATATCTGCTCGGTACAGAATGTAACAATTTATGATGATCAATATATGGTTCCGTGACAATTTGCCTTCTCACCGACGAGAATCTCCTCAGTAGCCTTTTGCACCGACGAAATCATGTCGATCATGTCGATGGCCTTCTTTTTCTCACTCCAGTCAGAATATATCTTACGTAAGGGCGTAAGAGGACACCGAAATTTTCGAGTGACACGAACTCCCATAAGACTGGTCGGTGTTGCCAGCTTTATGGGAGTTGGTGTCTGTCGAATATGTCGGTATTTTTTACGCCCTCTAAGATATATTCTGGCTCCATCCAGAGAAACAGAAGGCCATCGACGGCATTTTGTCGGTGAAGGAGACCATTGAGGAGATTCTCGTCGCGATGTATCGGTGAGAATGCGAATTATCACGAAACCATATCGATTATTATTAAATGTTACCATATATATATATATATATTCTCCACCATATTTCAGACGATGTTTTGGCATTATTGTGGCACTATTTAGAATTTTTAGCGATGTGGTATATCAGATCACTGTAACTTTCACGTTATCCCCGCGCCCGTCGCGCCCGGTTACCCGTCCCCCTGAATAACAGGGGCTGGCGCTGGCAGTCTCGTCGGTGCGGTGTGCGGTGGTGTGCGGTGACTTCACTTCAGTCACTGATAAGGATTACATTTAGATAGCTATATGTATTTAGAAGAACCGTCTATACCAGCACGATCTGCCAATTTCTATTTGACAGTTAAATTTTAAACGGCTAATGTCTTGAACGTTTAATTAAATTTGCCGCTTTCTGTCGGATTTGAATGAATTTGTATTTACATCGTACAGTTCTGTAGGATAACAATATGTGAATTTAATTTATTTTGCCAGCCATATTGCTTTGAAAAACATAGCAAATGGAAGAATATCTTTTTCGAATTTCACACATTGTAAAAGATGAAAATAAAACGTTTTGTTGATTATTAAATTCTAATCTAGGGTAGGATATATGATATAATTGATTGTTGCTGGAACGAGAACGAGTGAAATCATGAAAGAAATGTTGACAAACCAAGCAACCTCAGGTTACGTGAATTCCTTTGTCAACAATAACGGAGACACCAATAGTAATAACGAAGCGGAGAACAATTCGAGAAAATACGCTGTTCTCAGTACCGAATGGATATCTACGATCGGAGAAGAATTAGGAATGCATCCTCTGTCCGATGCTCTATTAAAAAGATTGGCGGAGGATGCTTCGTATCGTCTCAGAGAAGTTCTACATGTACAAAAATTTACTATAATTGCAGCGTTACTTTAATAACACAGGCAATTAAAATATGTAATCGTACTTTTAGAAATGTGTTACAAGACTGAAACATAGTAAGAGGAAACGTTTAACGTCTAACGATGTGAATGCTGTGATCACCAATCTATGCGATGTAGATCCCATAATGGGGGCATCTGAGTCGATGCCAGAATATCATACAGAGGCCAGAGTATTTGTTCCTAACGACCATATTGTTAATTTAGTACAAAAAATAAATGATCCCCTTAATATAATACAAAACAATGTACCTTTCATTCAAGGTAAATTTTCTTCGAGATATATTTGCATGTTTCACTGTTGGATAACAATTGATAATAATGTTACTCTTCTTTTTTACAGAATCAGAAATATGCGACATGAGACTAACGGAAGCTCGCAACAATTATGCCAAGCGTGCGTTGAAGACGTTGTTTAACGGGTCTCAGAAAACGTTTCAGGTATACTATTTTGAAGTTTACGATAGAAAGTATAAATCTGAGTGTCTCGATAAATGTATACTTGCCTGCAGGTTTTAATTAACGATTGCGCCACCAATGCTTATCTGGGCGGTGAAGGTGTAATAGATAAACTAATGTCGATCGCCAGATCAATGGTCATCTCGAATAACGCGCAATACACGAGGGTGTCTACAAGAACGTGCCAACTGATTATCTCGATAGCAAGTAACAGCGAAGCCGTTTACCCGTATCACTTAACATCGGTAATACCCTGCAGTAAGATCACATGAATTCTGATGGTTGATTCTGCAGAAAATCTGAATTGTCTCAGACCTTCAATGCCTTCGTTATAGGTAGACAAATTGACTGAACTGCTGTTAGAATTACTCTTGGGCCAAAGTTTTATAAACCTAAATCTCGAAGCGTTGTTTAAGGAATGCGCGCTTAAACTGATGCTTCGCTGGCCATCGGCTGCCGATAAGTAAGCGCAATTGACTTTATAGTTAATCGATCGCAATTACAACAGGTACATACTTTTATATAACTGTAACATTTGTTAAAGGTATCTTCCAATATTGGAGAACGTATTATTAAAAGAAGAGAAGGAAAGCATCGACGGAGAGAAAAAAAAGTTAATGGCAATGGAATTATTAGCAAGTATTCAGCCTTTAATATTTTTTCAACATGAGGCGGATTCGCCGCTTTCCGTTGAAAATATCTTAAAATACACTCCACCCGGTTCAGCCTTGTGGCAAAGAATAGCTGTACGTACACGACGTTTACTTGTTCAATTGTATTTTATTACTAGACTGCGGATCTTTACGCAAGATCAAAATTTTTTATCTGAATTGCGACAAACTAGAGTGAAATAGAAATTTATTTCCTTTCCTATTATGTTTAGTAGGTGGAGCATATAATAATTTTGCTATCTAATTTACACCTACTCATTTCTGTTATAAATGCATACAATCCACAGTCTATTCATTACATTTCATTGTTCGATATCAACACACTTTTCAATTTCAGCTTGCTATCTGCGCTCTGATCAAGTCTCAGTCTCATGCCCTGAACATCACAGCTCTTATGGAACACTATGGAGACGCGTTACTACCATACTTACCTGTCAATTACAGAAGCACCGTGAACGCGTTTAGAAAACCTACCTCTCTTCCAATTACTATTAAGAGCAAGATAAAGTACGTTAACGTCAGACCTATACCACCCAACCGAATGTTGTGGGATCGACAGTCCGCGTTTCCTGATTCTACCTTAAGGGGCCCCAGACGAGAAATTAGGTGAATTCAAGATTTATAATATTCGGCATGTTTTAAGTGTCTCATCACTCGACTGCGGATCTTTATGCATTTATGAAGTATGAAAATTTAAAAGAAATGCTGGAGCATCAAATTCGACGTGATTTAGTATGATTTTCATTTATTTTGGACCTACAAATGTTATTACTAATGAAAATAGGATTTTATTTGGTACCGCTTTCTTAAAATTTGTCTACAAAAATTGGAAATTACATGAACATCCGCAGTATCTATTTGACCGGTTATTCGTTTCACATAAAAGTAGTTGATTCATCTTGTTGGTTTATAATTTTAGGTTTGCATTCGCCGGTGGACGACCTGTACCCCCGAGTAACTTAAGGCGCGTCAGTTTACGAGCAAATTACCAAATCTTGAGAAGCGAGCTCCAAGCAACGCTCGCTCTTGTCGCGTCGCGAAGGTTACTGGTACTTAAAGACAAAAAGAGAAGACCCTTCGACGCTTACAGCCTCGTCTACGGCTGTCTATAGATTTACCTCGAGCAAACATTATGGATGCTGTGCATCTGAACTCGCGTTATTTAAACGATCGTTTTTTATTTTTACCTATTAACTTGATAGTTTTAGTACAAACACAAATCAGTTAAAAAACACTAATTCTGTCTGAGTTTGAAAATACATCGAGTTCTAACATTTCCCCGTTCAAGTGAGAAAACGTTTCTATATCGATGCAAGTACATACCATTCGAGCATCATTATTTGTGATCCAAATCGCAATAACCTCGTGTTTTGCTAATAGCATGTTCTGTAAATATCTATAAAGTCGAAAGGTATTTATTCAAGCAACGATAAAAGAGAGACTGAAGTAAAAACTGACCTCTGGGAAAGGTCAGTATCGTATCTACGTTTCAAAGGCAGTCTTGCAGTCCTCGCGATAGTTCCGTGCACGGTAATAGGTGAACGGAATAGAGATTACTTGATTGCGTAGGTCGAACATGTATCTGGATTGGTACCTACAATACAAACATTTTGAAAAATTCGTATTGTCTTTCAATGCCGTTGTAATTTCAACTGTTTACACCTGAAACGTGCTCACCTTGCTGAGTCGTCGTCTACTCACAATTCTATCTCCATGAAATAGTATGCAATCGTTCATTTGAATTGTATGTACATCTTTCCCCTATAAAAACAAATAATTGACCTTTAAAAAATAATCAAACTAATGATTCAGAGGAGAACAGAATATAAAAATATTAACCGTATCGTAGGGTGTAAATCTTTTCCCTTTGCTATCCGACGTGTTATTTTCAAAGTACTCCCTCACGAAATTGTTATTACTATCGGTAAGTTTAATTTCGATATGGTTTTTGTACACCTTGTGACGTCTATATCTTGACAATTTATTGGGTATGATTTTACCAATCAATTTTATAACATTGTTCTTTATGCTGTTTATCAACTGATGTTTGTGAACTTTCTTCTCTCGCGCGTTTCTCGTGTCACGTAACATCTCTGGAACACTGATTTCCTGTTTCAAATCGGCAGTTTCTCTCTCTGAACGGACCTCAACCAATTTCTCTGTTACGTTCGAACGGGTTCTTTCCATTTTTTTCCCAGTCGCGTTGCTGTTAGGCAAGTTATTTATCTCTATTAAATTTTCGATCGGCATTGTCTTTGCATCAACAGTTTGATTAACGAGAACGTTATGGTTCCAGACGTCTGGACTAGTAATAAATACATCATCGTCTTCAGAACTACTTGACTTTTTCAATTCCTTTTCAGAAACGATTCCGTTCGTTATGTCGTGTTTCATCTGCTTGGCAGGCACTTCAGGAATCACGGGAATTCTGTTCCGTCCTACAAAAGCGTTCTTTGTAGAGAAAGAAAATTCTAAAAAAGATATTTAATGCTTACTGTGTTTGATCCAAAAACGTTTTATTTTATTTGCGCAATTCACATGGTGATTTCTTCTATTAGCTTCCAGTTTTAAAAAGATGGGCTCTGTTAAGAAGACCAATTGTCTTCCATAGTGGACCGACGTGTGCAATCTCTGTTCAGGTTCAACCGCCTCCAGAATCATTTTGCATTTACCGGTATCGACAACATCTGTGATCAAACAAACATTCTCTGTATAGAATTGAAAGAAACGAACAAATGCATGCAAGTTTACCTTCCGGTTGTTTAGAGTAGCGTTGATAGAATTCTTTATAAGGTAACCGTATCGGATATTTACACTTGGCGAGAGACAAAGCGTCGAAAATACCAATGCACGCTAACTGTTTTCGAAAGTCTTCTTTATCCCACTCACGATCATTCAGTCGACTAGAAACTTATCTTAATGAATAAACGGTTCGAGGCTGTTTGCCATTCCACAGGTGTATAAATTACCTCGGTTTAATGCATCTCACATAATGCAACTCGCACTTGCTCAGTTCCTTCAGAAGTATATCTATGCTATACTTCAGTTTCGCCAGCATTGTCTTCCTCTTGGTGCATGAACTGACAAACTGCAGATCTGGGTCCTTTTCAATTTTAAATAAAGATCGAAGAAATGCGTTTTTACTTGTATCGAAAATTATGGATATCTCGTTTGGAACCTACAGCACACGATCGTTAATAATCTTCGTTTGAAAATTATGTTAACACTCAAATGGAAAAGAGAAGAAGAACAGTATTTTCCATTTAAATCTTCATATAATTTAGACATAGTCTGCACAATGGATACCTTGTCGGTGTTTTTCGATAACAAATCTTCTATGGAGTATGCCACAGGACAGGAGTAATGTTGCACAACGAAATTGTTTTCTCTTACACCTAGAAATCTGTTTCGAACGCCATGCAACTTCTTATAGACGAGCTGTGTAATTGCGGATATGCTTGTCGCTATAGGAGATTGAGAAGCCTGCAAATCAAGAATAAATCACACTACCATTCGGGATTTTGCATTGCGCAAAATTAAATGAGCTATTCTCCTTTCTAGGATTGCAAGGGTGCGGGATGCGCCTTCTCATTTCTCGATAATGGCTTTTTCAGTAGTCAAGCGCTGGATAAAGGATCAATCTAGCGCGCAAGCTACCCAAAGAGACCTACTTCTGCGTTTACGAGACGTGATTTGCATTATTTAATTTAATGATGCTTTCGATGATGCAAGATTCTACGATAATTTTTTCGCTTTCTGGAGCCAGTTAAAGTTAAAAAGCGCATATTTACTTCAATGTTGAATAACTCGAATAAAAAAATCGCACAGTAATCAACAACCACACATTTTATACAGGAAAGATAGCCCTTCCAAATGATATTAACGCGATTTATAAAAAAATTTTGTTGCTCCCTGTGTGATGTCCCAAAGTTGCACAAAATTTTTGTTAACCGCCAATGTTGTCTTCATCTCGCTATAACTTTGTAGACAACCAACATAGCAACAATTTGAAACAGAGCATCTGAAACTAGAGGTTTCAGGCTTTCAAACCATTGTTTAACGATATCGATACGGCAATTTTTCACAGAGTTATGATCACATAAAGTGGGACCAATTTTTTCGGGTTCGCACAAGTGATTACTTAATTCTTTTGAGGAGTGTAATAACGACTAATAATAATTAAAGAAAAATTATTTACTAACGTCTCAAAAGAACTCAAGCAGTTGGGTACAATTTTGAAAAAAGTTACTCGTTTACAAAAGGTGTCCGAATACTTTGAAACGTAAACGTAAAAATAGGACTTTTTGGGGCGATCGCGGCCTAGATTGATCTTTTATCTAACGCTTTGACTACTGAAAAACATCCTGCATATCCCGCACCTTTGCAATCCTGGAAACGAGTCTACCCCTTTAGTGCAAGCTTCGTTACACACGTCGTTTAAGGTCAGGAACAGAGCTTCTTCGAGAACAGTCAACCGTTCTTTGTATATATTGACAGTGTCCCAAGGTTCATTGCTGTCAATGAAGCCCTCCTCCTGCAAATACTTTCGGCTATTCTCTAAATACGTTGCCATGAAATATTGCTGCATCCTTTCGTTAGCATAATTCACGCAAAGCTGTTCCATGCCATTGGTGTTGAACGACTCGAAACCGAATATGTCTAATATCCCTGTATAAAATCGAAAATGAAATTGTTTGAACATGTGACAACCGACGTGGCGTAGCAGTGTGCTTTTTTTTCAACGTACCAAGCCACTGCGAGTATTCCCGTTTTATGTTTAATGCGTCATTCGCGCATCTCAAGACCCAATGAAAAAGCAGATCGTACAGGTGTCTGATAATGCTATACAGCCTCGTGCGACACGCGTCGACGGTTATAAGGCAGCGATGATACGTACTGTGTTTCCTCCAACTACTCTTTGGATCGATGAGAATGGTAGTGAGTAACTCTGTCACCACGCTCTCGGTTAAACAACTTAACTTACAAGTACTTTCTAGAGCTTCCTTCGACTCTGAAAACGCAACAATTACGACTATGCTAATCGAATTACATCGCACAGTTCAATTATAATTAGACTGCGGATCTTTATGCATTTATAGCAAAATTGAGTGGATCAAATTCAAATCTGTTGGAAAATTTAAGAAATTGAAGATGTACGATTTCTTCTTCATTAAAATAATTAAGGGAAGAAACAACATTCAGTTTATCCGCAGCCTAATTATAATTCTACAGGATCGAGGCAACGCTCGCTTACATACCTCTGTCGTCGAGATCGATCGTGCAAGCTTCGCCAATCTTTTTGAACGTAATGTTTCCCATGTGGATCAGCAAAGCAAGCGTTTCAAGAATATGTTTCTTTTGATCCTCTCTGAAGCTCAGAACATCCAGAGCTTTCAAAGTGTCTTGAAACCCTTCCTGGAAGTACGTTTCCTTGCTACAATCTACGATGTTCAATATATCATAGTTTCCGTACTTGGATAAATGAAGTTTTTGCAGTTCAACGTTCGATAGCCCGAATATCATCTGTGAACACGTGTGTATTTTACATCGGTTACATACATATTGTAGTTTGTGCATAATTTACAGAACAGAAAGTCGAACCTGGTAAAATATCTGAAAATTACTCGAACCCCTTGTCACCCTGCTCCTCTCCATAAGAAAGGAATGAATGGTCGCTCCAGAAATGGCACCAGCTTCGTAATGAAATCGTATAAGTTGTCCGTGTCTCGAACTGACTTCGTTCCTCTCAGTGGACGCAGTTGTGAAAGCGGATATAAAACGACAGGCGTTCGTAATTCTTAACATAATATTCGGCGCGTGATCCCCGTCGCACGTCGAATGCTTGTTAATTCTACTGAAGAATTCTAAACACTTTACAGCGTTGAACGTCTTTCCCGTTTCAGTCTCTCCGCTTAGAACGATCACCTTAATTCACGGTGCAACGACAAAACGTACAATAAAATCTGTTCTGCATGTTTCGTTATTAACACAAAACCTACCAGCACCGGTTCCAGAATTTTTATTTTACAATTATTAATACTTTACCTACCGGAAGCCTATTAATAGGACTTTCAATAATTGTGCTGTACTAAAAGAAAGCATTAGATGACGTTATTGAGGGTGTGTGTGTGTTTGATTTGTTAGTTCTCTAAGAAAATTGCTGTTGCTATGAAAGGTTCCATTAAAAAGTGTTTAGCCGTGTAGCGTAGATTTTTCAAAATTATGCAATAATCACCGGTCGGTAATGTGTTAAAATAATAAAAATGATTGTATAGATATCTAGAAAGGGAACATGTGCCAGGTAGTTTTAGTGTTAAAATGATCTTCACCTGACAATTTCGGCCGAGCTCCTGAGTGAGATTGTAATGGGCCTTGGTCGCCACAGTGAATATATGAGGACTCGATCTGTACATCTTTTCGTACGTATCGAAGTGCTTATCGAACTTTGGAAAGTCGTACAAATGCGACGTTGACACTTCATTGTTCGGATTCAACGCTAGCAGGAGAGGACCGACCCAGGTGTAAATTTGACCGTGCTGCAGCCGCTCCAAAAGAAAATCTATAACTAAGCGAGAACTGTTGTTTGCTGAAAGATCTTTGAAATCGCACGAGACAGAGGTTACATGCACAACACCGGAATTTTCGTATACGTACTAGTGTCTTCGGGCAAGGCGCTCAAGTCGTTAAGTAAATCCCATCCGATCGGCGAAACCGGCTACTAAAATCCACACAAGTTACCAAACAAAAATCGACAATGCAAACGTACTCGAAATCGAAGCAAACCTTTGTCGTCGCAGCCATGGCTCGTCGCGCTTCGCACGTGTCGTTCAAAGTAAGTGGATTATTACGAGAAATAAATATTTACATGCTTAAGGTCAGGGAAGACACGAAACGAGAGTGCAGCACAAACGGATTACCGTTGACGCGCGATTTACAAGACGGTGAAAAGGACCTAGTCGCCCGAAGTGCGAACCGCCTCTCTGAACAAACGAACATTAATATGAACCCCTTTATTCAAATACATTAAAAAATTATGTTATAAATGGATTTTTCTTTGCGCAGGATAAATGCAACGTTTAAATGCAATATATCTCTGTTTGAAAATACATCATCGTAGAAAGGGCAAGCTTCGCAATCGGATCGTTAAGGACACTTTTCTTGCATCGTCTCGAGGAACTTTCGACTGTCGACGATCAGCTTCTCTAAGCGCTCCTTCGTAGCGGACGTTTGCTTTTGCGCAAGCTTGCGTTTCGCCGATTCAATGGCTGCTCGGTAACCGGTTACATTGCGGAAGACTTTTATATGTTTATCGCCGGCAACCAAAACGTACTCTCCTAGAGCGTCGAAGGCCATGCACGTAATAGGACCTGCAATAATACAATTACGTTAGAACTATATAATTCCTAGGAAAAAGTTAACGGAACTCTGTAATTGTGTTAAACGTCATAGCGAACATAATGCTTCGTGTAGACCTGAACATTTCGCCGATCATTGCTTCGAACAGCGAACAAAACACTAGTTTGGATGGGGCCACGAACGCCGCGCCGCGCCGCCGCGTGCGTTTGTATCAATTGCCGATTCTTTCATCCAATCATTAAAAGTCTTTAAGACGTTCAAACCTAAAATAGATGTAAAATCGACGTCTTTAAGACGTCATGTGTTATCTGGATCGATCCTCCGTTCCGTTCGCGGCAATTAATGTCGATTTTGCGTTCCGTTCGCCGTTTGGCACAATGTTCGGCGAAATGTTTAGTTCTATACGAAGCTTAACGTTTGCAACTGCAGAAATCAATACCGAACGTGCAAAAGAGAAATTACCGAGGAAAATATCTTCTATGGTATTATCCAGAGCGCCGGTAACCGTTGAGTAAAAACTTAACGAGGATCCATGGGCTATCGCCAACACTTCTGTGTTAGGAGAGAGCGCGATCCTAGCTGTCGGTGCGCTGTCCCATGATCCAGATGAAAGCAGACGTGGATCTTCTCCCTTCTCAAATTCAACTGTAAATAAGCGAAACATTAATGCAGTCTGATTACCGGTGATCAATTTCACCTAACCCAGTACACGTTTATTAAAGTATTACCTTTCGTGTTGTACAAGCGATAGGTCCCGTCCTTTGAAACGGTAGCCATATGACTGCTGTCAGCACTGAAGTTGAAGTCAAATATTCCAGACGTATGGCCAGCAAGATCGAAAGCCTTCGAGACTTGCTTGAAATCACCCGATTTTGTGAATAGGACCTCGAACACGTTCACGTCTGGTGTGAATCCTGGAAAACAACATTTTCTTAGACTTTACGCCTCGTAATTTGAAAGATTTCAAATGCGATCGCGGATTACGAACCACCTGTGATTATATTAAGGAGGTAGACTCACGTTTCCAGGATTGCAAGGGTGCGGGATGCGCCTTTTTATTTCTTAATAATGCAGGCGATGGGGCTTTTCACTAGTCAAAAGCGCTAGATAAAAGATTAATCCAGACTAAGCTGCAGTCTCTCTCAAAAGTCCTATTTTTTCGTTTACGAGTCGTAATTTGTATTATTCGGAAGCATATAGCTACGCATGTAGCTATTTTAATAAAACTGCAACAGCTACATGCTGCCGAATAATGTAAATTACACCTCGTAAACGTAAAAATAGGTTTTTTTGGGGCGATCGAGGACCTAGATTGATCTTTTATCTAATGCTTTTGGCTACTGAAACTCCCATCTTTGCACTATCGAGAAATGAGAAGGCGCACCCCGCACCCTTGCCTAATCCTAATCCTAGAAGCGAGTCTACCCCTTTAACACTAGGTTCACAGAGCTCTAGAAATACCTATTTCACATTGTTTTATAAACATAACAAGCATGTATCTATCCAAACTTTATCTTTCCAATAATATATACCCAGAGAAATAAATTTGGTAAATAATTCCTCAGGGAAGCATCTTTACAATCTTAATAATAGGAAATTAAGAATACTAGAGTTTAATCTAGTGTGTTAATCATTACCTGAAGCAGCGACGAAACGTCCGCACGGTGACACGCGTGCCCTATAAGTGGACCCCAAATATAATTCTATCGTTGCAAGGATTTGACCCTTGAGATCCCATATCGTCAGATCGTTTGCCTTGCTGCACGTGATTATGTATTTTCCCGTGCACGCGATGTCCATGCCAACAATATCCTCGGTGTGTTTCTGAAATATCCATAGATGCGAGAGTAAGCATTGTTACAAAGGGCAAGCTGTCGACGTTTGCTGAAACAACGCTATTTAATCTTTTTCCTAAACTGTATGGATTTAACCGTTTGCACTCCGAATTATTTTACAATTTTATTGCCAACAACTCCCTACTATTTCAACTATTTTATTTGAAATTTACTTCAAAGGACAGTTCTTTGACTGCTACTCATTATAAACAATTTTGTTTACTAATTATATTAAATATAGCTCTCAAATTTTGTTTGTTTTTAACTAAAAGATCAGAAATTAAATAAGTCAAGGAAGAACCAAATGCAGTAGAACTTGGATTATCCGTGCTAATTAGTGGAACATGATTGTTCGGATAATACAACAATTACATAGTTTTAGTGCCGAACTTAATCCTTATTGAAGTGTGCAGTAAATCGTGAAGCGTATCAATTCTTTGTGGAAAGTATTCAGACGATAAAGAACTCGAACATCAGAGGCCCGGATAATCGAGGTTCTCTACTGTACATATAAAAACCCGTTTAATTTTCATTATTCTTTCTTTAGCACCACGTTCGAACTATACCTTAGGAAACTCTAAAGCCTTGGTCGCCGAACCTAATGTCCCATCTGACTTTTTCGTAATCTTGTACACCTCGATGGTATTCGCCACACCCTTGTGAATAATGAAAGCTTTTCCATCCGGAGACCATCGGATCAATGTTGCATGATCGAATTCGATGTTGACGCGCAGCGATCTCTTCTCTTTGATCGCGAGTTCTTTCGTACACCAAAGTAACACAGTTCTGTCTGTAACAGAGAGAATAATAAATTGAGAATGATATGTATAACAGAGAATAATAATACAAACCGGGGTGTCGTTGCATGCGGAAAAGAGGTAGCGGAAACATGTACACGTGATTTATTATATAAACGTTTTCTTTTTATTGAATAAACAGTTCCAGCCGTGTACGACGTTGATTCAAAATTAGTAAAATGAGCTACGTAACAGTGTTTCAATCATGTAAACTGCTTTAAATGTTCATGCTAAATATATCGTTCTTTAATTCTTAAGTAAATAATAATGTCGGCGAGGTTGGCGCGCTCGATTAACTGCAAACTACGGCCGTCTTCTTTTGCTCGGCGGTGGCATGAGATCGGAGTCGGTTTGCAAGAACGCATGCTTGTCGATGTAAGCCAACAGTCGTTCGGTCGTGATCGGTTTATCGATACTTTTGCATACGGACTCGGCCGTGCTCTGCGAATTCGGGAACGATTTGTCCGTTCTCTCCCGCATGAAAACCCATTGATCCTTTTCGAATTTGCACTCTACGATCGCGTTGTTCAAGTTCTTTATTTCTTTGGTGACTTTCATTTTAGTAAACGGCACGTTCAATCCGCCCACGTACAGGTGCCCAACCTTCTTCGGAACAATTCCTACTCCGGATTCCGTAATTATCTTCAAACGAAAATCGACCGAGTTCATCGACAACGGTTTCCATTTTAATACCTCGACGGAAACTCCGGGACAATACGGTTCCTTCGATGGTTGAAATATTAAACCATCCGGTTCGTGGCCAAGCTGCTTGGCGAATTTATCGCTTAAGAGGCAGCTGGCCATCCTAACGTCCCAAAACGATTTTAATCGCACTGCAAAAGGTTCCCTCTCCTTGTGCAGTCTTCCTTCTCTCATCGCTCTGTGCCTGCCACCCATGATATGCTTTTCGATCTTGCAATAACGACCAGGGTAGAACGGCAATTCACTCGTATTCGTCCCGTCGTACATAATTACGTCGTAAACTAAATATCTTGGAATCTTCGTGCCGTTTACCTCCTTGTCGATTACCATTTCCTACAAACGAAACGACAAACCTTTTGCAGGAACAGCAAAAAACTGGGGTATGATACGCTTCACAAATCCTCGGATAAATGTTACTTACGCCATCCAACAATGTGTCTTTGAGGTTCCTCGGCGCGTCTATGTGCGGAAAACATAATCCACTGACTTGAAACACGCTATTGTCCCTGTCTATAAAATAAATCTCTCCGTTTTCTTGTATCAACATCATATACCTAGAACACACACAACCAGCGTTAGTACAATAATCGTATTTTATAAATAATTCAACGATAAATCCTATTGGGTTGGCAAGAAAGTAATTTCGGTATTTTAAGGTGAAGTTTCAAGTTTTAACAGCGCAGAATTATCGACAATATTGTATTGACTAAAGTTCATTGATCGAATAAAAACAATTTGTCTTCATTTCCCCTTAGAATACCGAAATTACATTCTTGCCAACCCAATATAATATACAGTGGCGCGAGAAAGTTCCCAGCCAGATGGTTTTTGCGATTTTCCTTCCATAAGAAAAGCGTTAAGAAATTTTTATTAGTATCATATATAAGGGCATATTATGTGAAGGCTACAAAAAAATGAATGCTATTTACTTTTCTTACGTGTATATTTGCAAATATTTCATTGAAAAAATGGAGGTCATCTTTATTTCTAGAAAAATATTAAAAATCAAAAAATTGAGATACGCAATCATATTGCTAGTAAAATATACTACAACTTCCTCCTCTTTGGTTTTTTCCTAATGTTTACCGTTTATGAAAAATAACGCTGGTACAAATTATCGTGAACACTCTACATACGATACTAAACATTACTTAACGCTTTTCTTTAGGAAGAAAAATCGTAAAACCCATCTGACCAGGAAATTTTCAGAGGAGTTGGCAAATCGAATGACACAAAATATAAAAAATACACAAGTATCTCACCTGGTTCCATCCGCTTTCCAGGATACCCTGTATGGTTTTTCGTGTAACAATGTAATATTATCCTCATCCATAGAAACTGGTTGGGAACCTGGGAATCCTGTCGACTGCCACGAACATATTTGTTGAACACGTCTCTGTACCACGCTGTATTTCCTTTCCTCCATTACCGGAGTAACTCCAGGTACGCCATCCATAAACACTGGATTTTTATTATGAAATTCCCGCTTTCTTTTCCTCTGTGGTTTATCGGTCTCCGTGCTAGGACCTTCGTCGGTATCTTCCACATTCGAATCGTCGTACTCTAAACACCAAGCTGGTCTAGGAGGAGGATCAGGAGCGTCCTCGACGTCGTCGTACCTCCTGTACAGTTCTTGAATGTAGTCTGCCTTATAAATACCCGGCGGTCTAGAAGTAGCAAATTCTGCCAAGCCAGCGTCGACGCTGGTACCGTCGTTTTCTACTAAATAGCTAATTATAAGGAAGCCGGTTCTATTGAAGCCATGAGTACAATGTACACCTATGATCTCCAGTGGATTGTACAATATGAAATTTTTACAGACTTGCACGAAAGTTTTCGTTTGTTCTTCGGAGGGAGTTTCGCCATGGCCTCTGCATTGCAGTTTCAAATATTTACAGCCGTACTCTTCCAGGCTCTTTTTCTCGTAGAATCTTGTAGTGTTGGTTAGATCTATCCAGAGGCCTAGCTTCAGTCTCTGGCTTTTTAGGAAGGCAAACAGCATGTCGAGTGTGAATCGACATTCTTCCGGTACTTGACTGTTGAACGAGGACGAGAGCGGAGTTTTGAATGCCAAGAACTTGTTCTGAACCAAGGTGATCGCTTTTCGCGGACAGTGAAGCCATCGAGGCGGAATCGGACCCTTGTTGCCGTTGTAGTTCGACATTTCGTTGTTTTTTGTTTAGTCGAGATCAACGGATCTCGACCCGTCCTGCGGATCGAAAAGAAAATTCGTCGTCGAGGAAACTTCACAGGCGCGTCCTTCTTCTTCGGCGGAAGACAACGAGAAATATCTGACACTATAACGTATGTATGTATACTTGTTGGTTGCACCTCAGTTCGTCATTCCTCCGTTCCCTGGTCGGGCAAAGAGGGCGAACGTAACATCTTCGATTTATTACCAGTGTCGTCGGTTCTTCTCGACGAATCGTATTTTCGAGATTCGAAAGAAGATTCTGCGAAACCGCACGCTATATCGAAGACCCGAGACACTAGAACAGCTGTTACTGGCGTCCACTGTTCGCCATTACGTGCTTTCACCGTTTCGACTATCGACAGCGCCATTGTTCGATATTAGTCGACGACGATCGACGCTCGACGATATATCGACGACTCGATCATTCGAAATGTGAATGCGGATGTGAATCAATATGAATAGGGATAGGGATCAGTGTCTGCCGTTCCGTTCCGATCACTAAATGATCTGCGAAAAAGATTTTCCAAAAATTACAATTCACAAGGTTGTATACATACATACAAATTACAAATTATACAAATTATATACATACAAAAGTCGTGGACATGTTAAAAAATATTTAAGGGTTACCAGTGCATTAGTTTCAGCTTAATAGGATAATTAACCCTCGCAAGATAAGGTCTAATAACACATAAATAGTACAAGATGGGGTTTCTTAGACCCCGACAAATGAATTTCATAAATATCCTCGTTTTTAATGGGATAAAGAGTAACACACAGGATGAAAAGCAAAACAAACAGATTTAATTCTATTTATATAAAAATCCTTTTTAAAAATCTGAAGCTGGCGTCTCCGAGATCCTACATTACCTTGCGAAGGTTAAAAGAAGAATACAATTTTTATTTGGTTTCTGTGTTCTGCAATCGATGCAAACATTTTTTATTTTGCATAAAGATCCGCAGTCTAGTCATTAGATGTCAATTTCGAAAAGTCGACATTTTGGGGTGAAATGTTTCTAAATTCTTCGATCCGGCTCACTGTGCGGCACTTGATATTCTGGGACGGTTTAAAATTACCGAGCCAAAAGTGATTCGCGGCGGTTGAACCGTCATTCGACGAATCCCTGAACCTGTGTGTCCACGGTTAGAAACGTGGCTCCTCAGAGCGTCAGGGTCAACGTAGCAGCGTCGCGTCGCGTCGCGTCGGTTAGACTACCTAAAATATAAGCACGAACACACGAGCAGAACGAGACGCCGCGCCGACAAGGACAAGTAGCAAAGTAGCAGGGGAAATCGTGCTTGCAGGAAAGGAGCGATCCGTCCTTGATGCTCCGCGTATCGTTCGTACTGAAACCACGGCCGAATAATATATCTTGCGTATCGGACGACGAGTTAACAACAAAAGCTTAGTTTCGCCTCGGCTCGTTGCTAACCACGATAAGAACATCTTCGATACAGAATGTCGACGTTTGCATGCCAATGTTGATTCTTCCCAAATCGAAACAATGCTCCTTAAGGCGGTAGACTCGTTTCCAGGATTGCAAGAGTGCGGGATTCGCGTTCTGATTTCTCGATAATACAAAAATGAAGGTTTTCAGTAGTCAAGAACGCTAGATAAGAGATCGATCGAGGGCGCTATCGCCCTCAAAAGTCCTATTTTTTCGTTTACGAGGCGCAATTTGCATTATTCGGAAGCATAAAGCTGCACACGTAGCTATTTTCCAATAATGAAAATTACTCCTCGTAAACGTAAAAATTTTCTTCTTTTCAGAGCGATCGCGGCCTAGATTAATCTTTTGTCTAGCGCTTTTCGCTACTGAAAAATTTTTACATTATTGAGAAATGAGAAAGGGCATCCCGCAACCTTGCAATCCTGGAAACGAGAGTCTACCTCCTTAGGTGGAAATTAACCCTTAGCATTCGAATGGTGACTCTGACAAGGGAAGGACTCCAAGTGTCCGACTTCGATTTTTGATAGTCTTTTGTGAGACGATGGTATATGGATCCCTAATGATGTCTGCAAAATATTAGGTGTAGTTACTCAATAGTTTTAAAGATATAAACAATTAAACTTTCATACCTGGTTTATATACCATGATCTGCAGCTCAAATTTTCGAAGTACATACATAGCATTTAGGCGTGTAAGCAGGTTGCGTGAAAGTTCAATTGTTGACATATATAATATTTTGCAGACATCATTAGGGATCCATATTATTCCATATACATACATACCATCGTCTCACAAAAGATTATCAAAATCGAAGTCGGACACTTGGGGTCCTTCCCTTGCGAGAGGCGCCACTAAAAATTGCTGTAGCATTACTCAAAATATTATTTACATTATTAAACATGTATTAGATGATTGCACAAGTTCGTGTCCGATTTGAAAATAAAATTCAATGGTTAAATTTTCAAGATTGGTCGAAGATTTGGTTACAGAGTTGGTTAAAGATTATGGTTAAATTAAAATTAAAAAGCGGTTGAATTTTTTACAATCTGAAAAAAAATGGTGACTATATGTATAATTGATTAGTAAAGTTATATTCTTTACAATCTAATCATTGAATTTTATTTTCAAATCGGGCACGAACTTGTGCAATCGTCTACATTAATATTATCGGTTTCGTTCTCGAGTTAAAGTATGTAGCTCCGAGAACAATTCAATTATTGAAAATTTTTTTTAAAATGATGTATATGTTACATAAGGAGCATAAGAATTTTAGAAAGGCTTAGATGGGGCATGGCACAAAGAAGGTTGGGAAACATTGCTGTATAGAGATCTGTTTGCAGAATCTTGAAGGATTTTGATTTGGACGGGGTTTGTTGGTAGATGAACATGTGGAAGGACAAGCATAACTCGTAATTGCACGATGGATCGTGTAAATGTAAAAGCAGAGTTCTGTCTGTGCTACATGGACCGGCTGTGTTACACACGGGTTACACCTACGGACGCGGACGAGCCAACGTGCACCGCGCACCGGAGAAAGCGTGACCGGGACCGGGGTGAACGAGAGAGCAACGCGTTTCGTTGCAATAAAGCGATATGCGACGCGACGCGACGTTAACGTACGACTTCGCTAAATATAAGTCGTTTCTTCGAGGCTAACCCACGCTGCGCGTTCGTTTTCGACGCGCGTAAATTCACATTATACTTCTCTCCTACGGCCAGCTACATACACTGTCGTTCAAAAGTACCTCGACGCTCGCAGCGTTTACCGAACCTCCGATTCACTAGGTTTGTCTCTATGTATAATTCTGTCACGTGTATGTAACGCGTGGACGCCCGATGTAGAATGTATTATAGATGCATGTATAGCGTAAAGTGTACAATATGATTGGCACCCTAAGCCAACATCGTAGTGAAAAATCTTTTTTTGAAATGTTTAGAGATTTTTCAGCAAAATCGGACAGTTTTATCTCTATATATAATAAAATCGTGTCCGTCTTTCTGTCTGTCTGTTTGCGACGGCATCAATTGAGAACGGCTAAACGTAGAAAGCTGGGGTTTGAACCATAGACGCGGCGTTTTTTCGGGAAGGTTTTAGGGCAAACCGCATTCGAAAAAGACCATTCGATCAAAAGTTGTGACGTCATTAGTGACCAAAGACGACTCTCTTTAGCCCTAAACCAAATAATTAACATCATTAATTTCACTTTATTTCCTGAAAATTTGACTCGACATTTCCATCTTTCCTCCCACTCGCTAAATCTTCGATCCTGATTTTTTTCTCCATTGGCCTGCATTCTCTTGTCAAATGTTCTAGACTTTTATCGTTGATTGGGTGGGTTGTTTATTCGGGCGTGTGAGTCCGACCTCTTATATGAAAACGTGGTTCCAAGGAGGGAGTAAGAACGTCACGTAGGAAAAGTCTCCGTACGTATATCAATATAATCGTGAATATTTCGTGCCGATTGCATCTCGCGAGGGCAGATACTGCGACTGACTGGTATGCTGGCAGTCCACGTTCGATGGCAGTACGTCAACAGCGGATAACATTCGCTGCAGAGCGAAACGTCAACTTTTGCGTCAACGATCCCATCGGATCTCCCGATTAGCACACTCCGGCTACGACGCGACACACGGAACACGCGACTCGAGACTAATTGACGTCGGTTCCAAAGATGCGACGCGGCGCGACACGACGGAAAGATCAACACGTTTCCTAGATAATGTCGCGATCGCAGAAATATTTTCCCGAAATCGGGCCGCGGTAAAATCCTCGTTGCGGTAAATAAATCGAGAACGAGGATGAACGGTTGTTGCGAGCAGCAATCGACGTAACGCCTCGAACAACGCGTGTCGCAATCGACGCGACGCGCTAACGACGAGCCACGTTCGACTCTTCCGTTTGATTTCTCAATTGGCAATGGCCTAACCAACCTACGGAATATTTAATAGCGTCGCGTCTCTATTGATCTCGCCGGCAGTAACTTCGGCAGCAACTTTTTCACAAACATCGTTTCAAAAAATTGCAATTTTTCAACATTTTCGGCCTTTTCACCACTTTTGATCGTTTATAGCTCGTAAACCGATTAACCGATTTCAATGAAATTCTCAGAGCGTATATCACTTACACGAGTTGACCAAATGCATCTTCTAAATTTTCGTTATTGGCCCAGCTAAAAAAGTAAATTTTTACTATCTTTTTTAGCCGTCATTTACTACACTAATTCTTCTAGCCTTAAAGAGAAATTCAAGCCGTTCCGTCTATTCATAAAGAAGTTATCCTGATTTAAAGTATGTTGAATTAGTTATGGTCGTTAGTGTATATTGATATATTACACTGTCCAACACCAAATTTGTTCAACAATTACCGTTGTGAGATTTTCTTATAGAGTTATTTTTTGCGATAATAGATTTTGATTAATACATTGTTTCCGGCCGGTTTTTTTCATCAATCCACCCCGTAAAGTGGGCAATTTTTTCAGATTCGTGCTTACAGTCGCGAAACAATTAATAATATAATTATGACTTACCTAGTGCATGTCTCAGAACGGCTGCCGCCTAAGGGTAGATTTATAGTGGAGCTGCGAGCATCGATGATAGCGGCGCGGTGAAAAGAAACCAACCTTCATGACAACATTTCGACACATACTAATGAAAAAGTACATATGTATTTTCTTTGTTTTTCTTTTTTTTCACCGCACAGCTCACCTCGCTGTTCCACTATAATTGCATACTAATTTTTACTGTACAGCTGGTTTTAAGCGTCTCCCGCTCTCTACCAACAGTATGCAAAAGGGGTTACCCTTGATTCGTCGACAACCCATTTCACCGACACTGTTTTCATCGACACGATTTGACCGACGGTAATTTTCGTCGACACGGTTAATCGATTTTGATGAAATTTTCAAGCATGCGTGTATAACTAACATAAATCTACAAAACATATATTTGAAATCTTCATTAAGAGGCCAAATAAAGAAGATTTAAAAAATGCTTTCTTTATTTTTGCATGCAACCTTGTAAATGATAATTATTTGGAAAATCTTTTTCGCATATCATTTCGTAAACCGATGCTTCTAATTGATTATAAAAAGTCAGGTTGTTTGGTACAATTATAAAAAAGTTATTAGTTTTTAAAATGTGTACGAATACTTTGTACACCCACTGTATATATTTTCGATTAATTCCTAAATTATTAATTTGAATTAGAAAATATGCATTTTTCAGACGTGTCGATATATGTACTTCCCGTGGAGACTGTTCATATTCCGACCATATGCATTTTTTCAAAAAAATATTTTTCAGACATCATTTACTAGACTAATTCTTCTAGCCTTGCAGAGAAATTGAAGCCGTTTGGTCCATTCATAAAAAAGTTATTCAGATTTAAAGTCTGTTGAATCAGTTATGCTCGTTATTGTACGTGGAGTAAAAGTTTCAGTGGATTATAAATGTCTCTTGTTAGAACAGAAAAGTTAAAAGTCTAGAAAGTCTAAAAGTTGAAAGAACTAACTGAAAATTTTAACAGTTTCCTTCAAGCCCTGGTCGCAAGGACTCGCGATCGAAAATGTGGGGCTGCCATCGTAATCGGTCCTGTCAACAACATGCAATTACCGGAAACGTGCCAATTTCTGCGGATGCCACTGTGATCCTGCGACGGCTCCGCCTCCAATTTGCACGGAGCACAGTTTCTTATCGTGAACAGGAATCGAAAGTAGTTAGGCTGGTTTTGATTTTCGTTTGCAAGTTCGGTTGCTCGTCGCAGTCAATTTCTTGGTTCGCTGGAGGCGCGAGAGAGAAATTCTCAAGAAAGTCGATGAAATCAAATCGTGTTAGCGACGAATCACGCGAACGAGTTGGCCGGCTTGGGTACCAGAGCTGTTCGGCAAATCAGATATAATATACGGCTCGGTGAATTGAAAATTGAACGATCCCACGCGATTAGGATACTCGTTCGGGTCTAACAATAAGTAAATGTTCCGTGTACATGCACGTCGAGGATTGCTCGTCGGGAGTAGGGCTGTTATATACTTTTCTTCGAAGCTTCGAATCGCGGAGCTTCGTGGGAGCAATTTTTCAGGTTCGCACAAGTGATCCCTTAATTCTTTTGAGGAATCTATTATAAGCTCATAGAGATTTTTCAGCAAAATCAAACAGTTTTACGAGTCATAAATCTTTAATTATAAAATCTATTCAGTGAACAACCGTAACAATCGTAAGACAAATAGTACAGTCATTGGCACAGTGAGAAGTAAACGTTTAACAGGCTATTTGTTTTATGATTAAACATTTACGCACTTGTTACATTTGTATTACAGTCCGAAATTAAGTTATAAAGCGATAAAGTATACTTACTCGTAACGAAAACTTGAATAAAACACTATTTACACTGCACTGGGATCATCCGTCGATCTTACTGGATGTACTAGCGTTACTAACAGTCATATATGGAAATCTATTATGAAAACCTACAACGTTGCTTTGAAATATAAATAAGAAGCAATTGTAGAATGATTTTCTATACCAGGAATTCTTAATATTTGCCGTTTAAATCAAAAGTGCTAATAACTAAATACAATAGCAGTGCCAGCAATAGTACAGTTTACCCTAATTGCTGTCCCGCAGGATGTTTCAACGATTCTCTCTCTCTCTCTCTCTCTCTCTCTCTCTTGATAGCAGCGCGACCGCTATCGCGGAAGATCGCCACCTTTCGTCCTGTTATTCACCGATCGGTTTCGTGCGTCGTTTCCGCGGGACGTAAACAACGGATGGATGATTCCTTATCGTTATCGGTCCATGGTAAACACGGTCTTGTTTGCTTGCGCCGCACGCAACAAATCACTTTTTGCGGTTGTTGGTTTGTAATTATGCAGCAGGACCTCGATTATCAGAACCTTCGATGTCTGAAGTCTTTAGTTGCCAATTAGTTCCCATTAGTTGATATTGTAGACGTAAATAGCTCAACCTAAGGCGACCCATATGCGACACTATTTACTACACATATTGCACAAATTATCCTTCAGTTACTCGCGCCTCGCATCCTACATAACTGTTTACATGAAACTTTATGTCTGGAACGCAAAAAATATTTTCATCTACTCAATTTTGCAAAAAGATGTAGGAAAATATGAATTCACAATGCTTACACATAGTCCAGTCGCCAGGTACTTTTACCTGGAAAGTATTCCGAACTTAATGAAATTTTGGCACGTCATTTAGGGTCATTTTGAGAAATATTTCCCAATTTTGAACACCTGTCTCTCGGTAGCTATTGGGTCAAAAGATACGTTGGACCAGTGAAATTTTAAGGAAATTTAATGCTCTTTTTAAAAATGAAGAGGAAAAGTTCGTAGGACCCATAGTTTTTGAGTTATAGGCGAAATACCAAAAACACAGGTAACAAAAATCGTGGTTTTTTCCCCCTCCCCAAGTTAGCACAGGGTCCTCGAGGTCGAAAATTCAGATTCAACTCCCCAAAATACCCCCAAATGATGTGCCAAAATTTCATTAAGTTCGGAATACTTTCCAGGTAGACGCCCTTTTTGCGACCTAGCATGGCGTCTGGACTAACAGTTCTGTCGACAAAAGAAGACTTTGAGAGTTTTACCGACAGAGAAATGTTAATATGTATTCTCATTGTCTAAGCATTACTTCATATGACAAGGATGTATCTTTTACGGAATTACGTTATGAGTTTTGTCCAGCTACATGATTAGAATGAATTAAAATAAACACTGTGCGCGTTCGAGGGAACGTTCAAGGCGGAGCTTTGCGAGTCAACGCCAACGGAGGTGGAGAAAGTTCCTCGCAGATTCACAGATCCACCGATTCGCCCCCTCGCCCAGGAAACACTTGATCGGGATACCCACGCGCCCTATCCGTGGCAAGAAAGTTGCTGCAATGGATTTTCTCTCGGCAACCAGCTCCTGTCTTGACATGCCCTGGTTCGAGCAACGTATACATACATAGATACAGTGAGAGTCAAAAGTGAGTATACACCTCGAGAACACGGCATTTATTTAACAATTATTAGATGTAACACATCACTCAATAAGTCCCCGGTCTGACATATATGGCAACATTGTTGACAGACCCACGTGATCTCCGGGTAGTACTGACCTTCAAACAGTACGTGTGAAAATTTCATGGCATTCTGACCGTTAGTTTAGAGGTTGCAGTGGCTTTAGTGACCACAGTTTTGTAATTTTCAAGACAATGGATAGAAAGGAATTTCGTGTGTTGATTAAACACTGTGTTTTGATGGGGAAAAATACTGTTGAAGCCAAACAGTGGCTTGATAAGCATTATGGGGACTCTGCACCAGGGAAATCAACTATTATTGACTGGTATGCTGAATTTAAACGCGGTCGTACAAGCACCGATGATGCTGAACGCTCTGGTCGCCCAAAATCGGCAGTTGTTCCGGAAAACATAAAAAATGTCCACAAAATAGTTTTAAAAGACCGTAAAATGAAGTTGCGTGAGATAGCTGACACCTTGAAGATATCAGAAGGTAGTGTCTTTACAATTTTACATGAAAATTTGGGGATGCACAAGTTGCTTTCGAAGTGGGTGCCGCGTTTGCTCACACCGTACCAGAAACAACATCGCGTCGACGATTCAGAGCGCGATGAAAACAATGATTAAATTAAACAAATTACGCTTTGAATTGCATTGCGTGTTACATTAATCAAGAAGAACGTTTAGTCATAATCATAATGAAAAGTCTTTCCTTCAAATATTCCCATTCCTATAAAATCTCATGTTTTTCGCAACTTCAACGTCAATGTGGCACGTCTTCCCCTTATCCGATCAACTTCATGTTTTGCAGCAATTATTTTCTTACCCAATGGCACAATTTTGGGGGGAGGGGGCGCGGGCATGAAAAAAATCTCGCAAAAAAAATTTCACAAGGTATAGCTGAGGTCCACCCTAATGTGGCACACCTTCCCGACGTCCGATTGACCTGAAACTTTTTAGGTATATCATTTTTTCATGGAATGGATCAATATTGGGAGGAGTCGTGTCATTTTATGGTCGAAAAATAAGGTCCACCCTAGATCCACACGTTTACTATGTCTCTTTGTCCATTCGATAGATATCGCGCGCTTATTTCTCTCTCGTTCTTTCTCTGTTTCTCTCACGCAGCGAAGAGCCAAGGTTTGACGGTCACCGGCTCGATGATCCGACACACGTTGTTAACCGACGCTATCCAAACCGTTTATGCGTGGGCGGTTTCGGCGGAATCCTTGAGCCGCGACCGGAATTATCTGCCGGCATTCCCATCAACCGAATCAACCCATTATCAATTCGACCGAATCGTATCCTCTGCAATTCGAACGCGATCGAGTCTGTTCCGTTTATCCTCGATACATATTCGACTTTTAACCTTTTTAGTGCCGGAGGCCGATATATCGGGCCGCGCTGCACTGGCTAAAAGTGCCAGAGCCGATATATCGGCCCGTACCTTGTAGGGCTTTACTATTCGCATTGTGAGAGATCTCTATCTCAAAATAAATTTATAATACGTTACAAATAGTCTAATTTCATTACGAGAGAATTAAAATAAATAATTTTTCGGTTTAATACACTGCTTTTTGAATTATGTAAATGTTACTTTTCGTTTGGTTTTTATGAGCCTTTTCCCAAATCCTAGTAAAATCGTAAAATTCGGCCGGTTATCTTCGCACAAGCACCTGTTTTTCGCCCGGTACTAAAAGGATTAAAGGGGGTAGACTATCGTTTCCAGGATTGCAACGGTGCGGGGTGCGCTTTCTCAGTTCTAGATAATGCAAAGATGGTTATAGACAAGTACAGGTGTGTGTGGAAGGTAACAAGGAAGTATAAGGCGGTCAGGTGCAATACGAAGAGTGGAACTCTGACCGTCTTATCTCTGCATAAGAGGAGGAGGATCGGGTGCGAGCCCCAAACATCCCCCCCGACCATCATCTTTAGGGGGGATCCAGTGTGTAAATGCATTTTCCCCACAGCTCGTAAACAAAAAAAAATATATCGCAGTGATGGGGATTTTCAGTAGTCAAAAGCGCTAGATAACAGATCAATCTAGGCAGAGCAGTTGTCCTCAAAGCTAGTTGCTGTAGTTTTAATGGAAATGAGATTTAAATATCCAGCGGAGAATGTAACGAAAAAGGAGACACGACTCGTGCACGAGCACGGACCACGGATGTCCTTGAAAACTATAAACGTGTTAACGGCCCCGTTTGCAGACCAAGCTTATCTCCTCGAAATTCGTGCGCATCTTGTATGTATCTCGACCGTGTCACGTTCCATCCAGAGCTGCGGAGTCGGTAGACAAAATTCTTAACTCCTACACCGACTCCGACTCCTCTTCCTTTTTTACCTCCGACTCCGAATTCGAATCCGACTCCGATTCCGACTTCGATTCACCAAATTGAAAAAATGTGTACTCAAAATAATTAAGAGTTGTAATAAAACTGAATAAATAGTTGAAATATTGCATTAAAGGCTAAGAATATGGAACAGATAACTCTGATACAACGCAACACAACTGTTACAATCTCACTTTCAGGAAATAGAAAATACTACCATAACTTTTTAACTGTTTCTCCTCTACATGGTGCCGAGGTATACAATACATTTATACTGCAGATCGAATATTAGCAATTTGTTTATGTATACATAAATCTATTAATGATTTATAAACAAAAGAGCCAGAGTTGGATTCGGAGTCAATATTATAGCTTTTTCTTACTCCGGCTCCGGCTCCAGTAATCAGCAATTATGTATACGCATGAATCTATTAATGATTTATAAACAAAAGAGCCAGAGTTTTGAGTCCTTAATTTTATTCAGAATCGTAGTTAAAAAAAACAAATAAAAATCAGTTATCTCGATGCTTTGTCGTGTACAAATTTAAAAATGCAATATTAAATATTTGATTTGCAATTCGATGATTCAAAATCGGCACGAACTTTCTAGACAACCCAGTATGTATTAGGTTTTTACTTTTAGCCCACTGGAGTCCGCGGGTTGCTCATCACTGAAGCTGAAGTTGAAGTTGAACTGAATCACTGAAGTTTGAGCGAGGTGGGTTTATTGTCTCGGTGCTGCGCCGCACAGTGTCACGAAATGCCTGTTTTTTGGACAAAATTCAATAACTTTTGTTCTGTTTATGATAGAGACATGAAACAAAGTGGGTTTTTTTCATTTATATTGAAAGCAATCTGAACATGATATTATTATAAATATAGTAATTTATTTAAACATTGTAAAACGATATTTATAAACAAAATTTTATTTTAGAACTTCAGTTCATTTTGTTAAATAACTCTGTTTTTCGCAAGACTTCGCGATTAAGATTTACATAATATCAAAATATACTATCTTACTAATACAACGCAAAAAAATCTCCGAAGTGTTTGAGGTGTTTTTTTTTTACCCTCTTCTAAAGATTAGGGAAACCAATAAAACTTAATGGTTTCATTTCAGGTTAATTATTAAATAGCGCGTAAGTATTACAAATTTTTTTAAGGTGAATTATAATTAGCCAACCCCTAGCCATCATTTTCTAAAAAGATTATTTCTTACAAACGTCTTTTGTTCATAACACAACGTAAACAAGTTACGCTATGAACTGATGTACTATTTCATCTTCCAAATTTTTCGCTCACAGATTCGCTTGTAATTAATTTCCTACTGAATTTTTTGAATTGTTTTTTCAAAAGATGATTTATTTGGACATTTTGACATAGTATGAACATAGTTTTCAATCGATATGAAGCAGTGACTTTTCCGATTTTTGTCAATGGCTCGTGACACTGTGCGCCGCGCCGCGCCGCGCCGTATTGAAATCGAAAACAAAATTGAAACCGAAAACACAAAATTTCTTTTCCGAAATCGTCCGAAAGCCTGATTCGCGGAGCGTGTCCGAGTTTCTCTGGCGAGAGAAACGCGTTTCTGTCACGTGAGGAGAAACATCGAGCGTTTTATCGGTTCTCGCGAGTGCGAGCGCGAACGTTCCGATAACGCTTGGTAACTGGGCACATGGTGCGCGGTGCACGCCAACGAGAATCATGGGCCCGCGCACTTTCGCTTTGCCTACACACGAATCCGTTTGCATCGTACACCTTGCACCATGCTCAGTCCACCCCTTTCGTCCAGTCGATCACAAAGCCGGCTGGCGGGCATTTTCTATTTTTGCAAAAATCTTTTGTTCGACGATCGTTGACAATCGTGCGGGAGCTTCCGCCACGAATCCAAGTCCCAACCGATCGTCGGAAATGCGAATCTTATCGTTTTCTTTTCGTGAATGTATAATAATGACACGAATCGTTTGTTAAGAAGACGATAAGATTATCTTTTCCGACGAACGGACGAGATTTGGATTGATGGCGGAAGCTCCTGCACGATTGTCAACGATCGTCGAACAAAAGATTTGGCTGAGCCGTTGACACTGTTGGCAGCGACGAGATTCGTCCGCCACGTTTCTCCCGTGTGCGCGCTGCTCGGAATCGGAATCGTAATCGGAAGGTTTTTACGCGGGTCAGGGACGTTTCAGCGTTTCGGGAGGCGTTGCCTCCTTTAAATTTATCCTTCACGGCCGCGCTAAACCGGTGCCTCTTGTTAACGAGCCGAACGTACGAGCCCAGGGTCGTTGAACCGACCTGCCCAGTCGAATCTGCACAGAACACGGACGGGCAGATCGTTCGAGGTGAACGATCCATCGCAGACAACGTGCGACGTTGCGACGCGATCCGATCATCGTTTCCGAATTATTCACGCGAGAATGAATTATACAACCATATTGAGCATACGAAGGTTGTCGCTTATCCCAGTTCTCAGTTTCCAGATCCCAGGAAACATTCCTGGCTGTTTGTCGCGAACGAGACCGTCTTCATCGGTTCGGGGATTGTACCGTTAGGCCACATCTCTCGGCGAAGGCCCGAATCGAGAAATGCGAGCAGATCGCTCTCGCCCTCTCTCGCTTCCTCCAGCTACGTGCTGCCGAATAATGCAAATTACTAGGCCTAGATTCATCTTTTATCTAGCGCTTTTGATTACTGGAAAACCTCACCTTTGCATTATCGAGAAATGAGAAGGCGCATCCTGCACCCCTGCAATCCTGGAAACGAGAATGCACTCCTTTGCTGAGTGTGATTCGGCATCAGAGAAAGAAAAATGTATATAAACGAAATGGGTTTTTATACGTATTTCGTTCTTCCTTTATTCATTGAATGTCTTATACTTTTTAGTTTAAAACGAATGTAAGTTGCACAAATGTAATTTACAACAAAGTTTGAGAGCTATACAAAAGAAATATCGAATAAGCGAACGTCGCGCGTCGCGTCGAGAATTGACAGCGTAAGGCTCGACAACGCGATGTACAGGGTGTTCCAAAATTCCTTCAACAGCCAGAAATGGAAGATTCCTGAGATCATTTGAAGCAATATTTTCCTTTGCAAAAATGTTATACGCGGCTTTGTTTAGGAGTTATTAACGAAAAACACGGACCAATCAGAACGCGACCTGGACGCGAGTTGGCACAGTCGGCCAATAGACAGTTGGCGCGCCATGACTACTGTGCCAACTCGCGTCTAGGTCGCGCTTTGATTGGTCCGTGTTTTTCGTTAATAACTCCTAAACAAAGCCGCAGATAATATTTTTGCAAAGGAAAATATTGCTTCAAATGATCTCGGGAACCTCCCATTTCCGGCTGTTGATGGAATTTTGAACACCCTGTATATCCGTTCAGGGAAAACCCAAAGCACCTAAGGGTGCAGGTAGCGAACACACGCTGGCAACAAGGTGTCCTTGGGATTAGGATTAGACTCTGGTCACTAGAGTTTACCCGAGCAATCACTCTTTCAGTTCCAGTGACGCTCGGAGTGTCAAGTTCTTAGTAAATCGCACCCTTGGCGGACGGCTTCACCGTCAACAGTTGTTGTCATTAAACACCCACACCAGTCATCCTGGCCGTTTAATGTTAACAACTATTCACGGTAAAATAGATTATTTTTGTACATATAGATATATGTATGTGCACATTAAATAATCTAATTAGTAGACAGCGGATCTGTATGCAAAATAAAAATGTTTCGCAATAATTGCGGGAAGCAGGATTAACATAAAAATTGAATTCATCCCTTAACGACTTTGTTACGTTAAAAGCAAAATTACAACATGCTTGAATGT
Organism: Lasioglossum oenotherae; assembly: GCA_028455765.1. NCBI lineage: Eukaryota > Metazoa > Arthropoda > Insecta > Hymenoptera > Halictidae > Lasioglossum > Lasioglossum oenotherae. The sequence continues at coordinate 10,335,920 of CM052297.1, read as the reverse complement.
TTTAAATCTTTTTGCATTTCGTCCAACCAATTTCTTCATAAATGCATAAAGATCCGCAGTCTGCTAATTAGTAAACAAAATTGTTCAAAATAAGTGGCAGTCAAGGAACTGTCCTTTGAAGTAGATTTCGAATAAAATATTTAAAATAGTAGAGAGTTGTTGGCAATAAAATTGAAAAATAATTCGGAGCGCAGAGGGTTAACTGCTACCAACTTTAGCAAGATTCTTGAAGAATCCGGGCTTCGAAAATGGCGATTTTTTGTGGTATTAAATAAAAAGAAATCGATGAAGCAGGAGGAAGAACAAACGGTTCGATGACTGTTGGATGAAGAAACACGAGGCGAGGACGGAAGGTCAAATCTTTTCTTCAACGCCAATCGAACCTCCGTTATTCGTACAATGAGTCCCGATTAACGACTCACCTTTTTGCCTAACGGGTTTCTATTCCTCTCTCTCCCTCTTTCTATCTTTTCCTAACGCCCCAACCCCCTCTATCTCGCTCCTCTCTGTATAATAGTTTCTCGGCAGGTTACGCAAACCCCTGTTACACGATACGCCTTTCTTCCTCGTTTATTTGCCACGAGCAACGCTTATCGTCAATAACAAGTATCCTTCGAGACAGAGACAAATTCGATCCTCGATGCGTCGCGATTAGATTAGGCCTCCGCTTGTTGCACGTTTTTCACGTCGCATCAGGACATCCGACCGGCTGCCACAGGCTTTAACGTTAACGCAACGCTGCGCTGTCGCCATGTAAATTGTAATTTGTAATCGGTCGAACGATCAACGATCCGGCCATTTTCGAATCAGAGTAAAAAGTACCAAGTAAATTTCACTGTTATTGTTTGTATTTATATACGGTGGAGTGGGACAAGTCCGTTAATTGGTTATTTTTATTATAGATAAGCAAATAGATAGATAGCAAAGCTAAAAGTAAGAGCCAGTCAATCGAATTCCGACAATGGAAATGTCCGAATTTGTCCGAAACGGTGTTAACAGGAAAATTGGCTTGCCTTTTCCGAGGAGGTCCAGCTCGGGGAATCGGGAGAATGTTCTGCTGCCGAGTGACCTAGGAGACAGACTTTTGTCCATTTTCTGCTCATCGGTTATGCGAGGCTACGGTTACGCAATCGACTCTTTCGGCCGCTTTCGAGCGACGGAAATAACAGGAGAAGCGTTCGGGAAAGTCTATGAACGCGCGCTCGTATGTTCGGCAAGTGGCGAGCAACGACGTTAGATGGATCCATGCTCCTAACGGAATAGAAAGTACGTCGCGCTCATGTCTTCCTGGACAAACGACCCTCTTTTTAAGGGGGTAGACTCCATTTTCCAGGATTGCAAGGGTGTGGGATGCGCGTTCTCATTTCTTGATAATACAAAAATGGGGGTTTTCAATAGTCAAAATCGCTAGATAAAAGATCAATCTACACTCCGCGACAAAAAGATAGCACATTATACAGATAAATGGTATTTTAGCTTTTCAAGTAGTATATTACATTTAAAATGCTTTCGGCGCAACGGTTCGACGTTTACTGCTAATTATGAAGCAATTTTGCTGACTATCAAACAAAATCAACGTTTCGATCCTAGTTTGGATCCTTTTCAAGATTTATTTGAAATAAAAGCATTTTCTTTGTATGTATAACTTGGAATAAACGTTTCGGTATGGATTTATATAATTTTTTAACCACGTTTCTGCTTACCGATACCCAGTTTCGTTAAATTTTTAAGAGCACACTTAATATTGTCCCGGACTATTGTATGCCTAGAACTCGCACCAGTCCGAAGGTTAAGAATGATTTGACGATGGCATTTATTGCAGGCAATGTTTGCTTTGCATTTTGCATAAAAATCCACAGGCTACTCGTTGAAAACGAAATTTAGTCTGACGCATCGAAATGCAACACTGCGTCGGAGCGATCCATTGCAGGCGGCGAGCCGACCTTCTGTCCGCGCGAGGCTCGATATCGATCTCGATCACGATCTCGATCTCGATATCGAAGATGCAAGTGCCGATACGAGAGATGCATCGACAGCGATCGGGAACAAAGTTTGCCGTTTGGTTTATCATCGAGGCACGTTATCGCTCGTCTCGCCGATGCGCATCGAACCGTAAAAAAACTCGATTACAGTTCGGTCACGATCCGGTCCGATTGTTTCTGCCGTTTCTGGGTTTTGTATTTGGGTCAGGGGAGAAAAATGGCCGCGGAAAGAACCAAGAGAGTTCGTTGTTACCGCGTCGCGTCGTCAGGATTCGTGTCACTTCCCATTGTCTGGTCGTCAGGGACGATCTGCGGGGATCCGCTCGCGGCTACATTTTCTCTCTCTCTCTCTCTCTCTTTTACACAACGCGCGTCCCTTTCTTCGGACCTCTTTCGTTTTATTTGACTTTCGACGTAAGTTAGAGACCTCGAACGGTAATGGCGCGATCGATGACTAAGCCGCGGACTTTATACATACTTGTTAACGTTAAGGCCGCCGCATACATTTTGTCGTCCCTTTTGCTGGCTGTTGAATTTTCTACGAGGTTATGAAATAAAGTAATGCCAAAGATTCGTAGTACAGGAATATGAAAACTCGATATAGAGAGTTTATTCAGAAAAAAAAATGAAAGTACAGAAGAAGCTTCTCGCTCAAGCGCTTCGGTTTAACTAACTTTGGTAGGTAAACGAGTTCAATGTCTACCTTCGACAAGATCGTTTTTTATTGATGGTCTAAGAATAGGAGGACCCAGGTATAAGGGATAGCGGGGCAGAGGGAACTTATGTTATTATTAGCTAAATCCTAAATACCAAATTTAACACTGGTATATATAAAAGTAGTGATGAGATCTGAATCACTCCGAATCGCTTCTTCGATTCGATATTTACGACAAAAAATTCGAATCTAATCTTTTGTGAGACGATGGTACATATATGGATCCCTAATGATGTCTGCAAAATATTAAGTGAAGTTACTCAATAGTTTTAAAGATATAAACAATTGAACTTTCACGCAACCTGCTTACAGGGCTAATGGAACTTGGAAAACAACAAGGTATGAAAGTTCAATTGTTTATATCTTTAAAACTATTAGAGTAACTACGCCTAATATTTTGCATACATCATTAGGGATCCATATACCATCGTCTCACATGAAATGATCAAAATCGAAGTCGGACACTTGGGGTCTTTCCCTTGTTAGTGTTAATCTGGCTCCTCAGATCGCAATAGTTCACGTGACAGAAATCGATGTTCGAATAGGCGAGATCGAGTATCGATTTCTACCCAGGCAGAGTGCTTCTGGAATGGTCATCTATGTGAACCTAGATTCTTACAGTTGCAGTTGAGACAATAGAGATTGATTTTGTTGACAATCAGCGAGAGATCCACGGTCCAGCGATCTAAGAAGAATCGTTCGCATTCGATTGGTCGAACGGGATCTCGCCCCAAGGCTGATGATTCATCGAGAAACCTCACCTCATCTCATCGCACACGGCCGAACAGACGGTCGGGATTGTCTCGCGGGTTTCTCAACTTCGCGAACGATAAAAATCGACCGACACAATGACTGTGGAGGGCGGTTGTATCAGGTGGGCGCGCTATGCTCGTCGCGTGAAATATGGCCGCGTCACGCCCTCGCAGCGAAATCAGCTTTAGTCAGAAGGTGGTTCAAGCGTCGTTCGTACAGAGGATTTGCTCGCGAGCACGATTTCGAACTTTTACCCTTTCTTCGGACCTAGTATATTTCCATTCCCTATGATCTTTTCAATTTTATGGATATGATACCATTGGTACTGTTATGCGGTATCACCTTTCCCGATCAGATTCCAAACTAATATTATCTTCGCCCTTTTGCCCAAAGCTGACTCAAATGTTTGGCTGGACTAAGAACGGCAGAGTTGCATGTCCGGTGATACATTTGAGTGCAGACCAAAGGTCCTCATAGAGAATCCATATAAGGAACCCTCTCATTGAGCGGGACTCACTTTCGAGCCATCAGTTATTTTGTAAAGACGTATACTTTCTGTAAGCGCGATTTCTTGTGAATAATCTGTTGGTGTGGCCTACTCAATAAACTTCAAGTTATAAAGAAGAAAAAGGATTATTTCTCGAGGGAACCCCATCCTTTCCTTCTTCACGGCATAACAGTACGATACTGTTACATACGGAGGCTTTGCCTACGTGACTTTTGCTCCCTTCTTGAAACCACGTGTTCATGCAGGAGGTCCAGCTCGCATGCCCAAATAAATAGTTTTTTCCCTTATGGGAAAGTGCATACACATCTGGGAAACATAGACAATCTTCCAGATTTCCGTTTACCCCCACTACCATTTTTCTGAACAATTTCACTACTATATGTAGAAAGGGCTCGAGCTTGGCCACCACGGGCGTAGTTAAAGATTGAACACGAATCTCTACGCGTCTAGTGATATTGGGTCTGATTCCCTTTCGATCGTTTTAACTTGAAAGAAGTTTCGAAACGCGGTTCTTAAATCAAGTTAATTAATTTACCCCCGCATTTCTCAGTGCGTCAAAACCGAGAGCTCGGGAATTAGCTTCCGCGAATAATACAACACACTACAAGTGTATTCCATTTCTGTAAAGAATATATTGTACTCTTTATATTAGATAATTGAGAGTCTTCAATATCTTTCCTACATCCTTTAAACTCCAGTAGCTAGCATTTCACTCATATCGATAAACCTTTACCGCTCGAGGTTTATCAACAATTCTATATAAAGTTACGAGAGCTGAACTTCCTAATACCTTACCTCTTTCCAAAAGTGGTGGAACAGACATCGGCTAGTCCATGACAACCCTTTCCCTATCTAGTGGCGATCCGGTGGTGAAATAGACATCGGCTAGTCCACGAAAACCTATCCCGTGACACCCGGTGATGAAACAGGCACCGGCTAGTTCACGACAATCCTGTTCACACGAACAAACCTCGGCCATGTCTATCCGCCAGCCCTCGGCTCGTAACAATACCGACCATTTGATTCGTTTGCAATCAATATTTAAGCATTAAAAACTAAATGTAGCCGTAGAAAAAATACAAAATTTCCTTTTTGTCTTCTACTACATTTTTGGGAATAAAGACGTTTTAAGATGTTTGAAAAAGTCGACGAAATCATGCAAACATCGACCACAAAATAGTTCGAAACCATTTAAAAAAGGCTGGATACAAAAAACAGCTCGATGTTTGGGTGTCTGCACGAATGAGTTAGCATTGAAAACTTTAATTGATCGACATCTTTGGCGACCCGTCAAAAATTATTATTATTATTTATTATGGACGGACCGAGGTCCACTTACACAAAAGTTTACAATAGAACAAAGACTTAACATAAATTACTAAGAAAGGACATGCATAAAAAAAACTATTGGTATAAAGGTACTGGTATTATAAGTTAAACTTGCGTAATTTTTTTTTGAAAGTGTGTAACGACCCATTAAAATAATCAATACTATTATATAGAGTGTTGGAGTTCGCGCAATAATTCGATTTATGGGATTTATGAATCCATATGTGGATTTGTATTTAAGTGTTTGAAAACCTGCTCGAGATCTCAAAGCACGTTCAGGTGCGTAAAAATTGATTTACATAAGAAGAGAGGCACAATCTATATGGTTATTAATTAAATTAAAAATAAAGCTCTGATCGGATACTCTTCTGCGAGCAGACAATGTTTCCAGGTTAATTATGTTTAATATTGTGGAGTAATCGTGATCAAAGATTGACATAGGATTATTAATCTTACAAGAACAAAACCTAAGAAATTTATGCTGCACTCTCTCTAGCATGATTTCGTAATTTAAGCTATTCGGAGATCATATAACTGAAGCAAATTCAAGGGTAATAAATGACAAGAGTAATATATAGCAATCTAATTGTGTTTTGAGTGAAACTCATTGTCAGTAGAAAAGCGTAGTATAAACCCGAGTGTTCTTGAGGCGGAATTAACAATATTAATAAATATGTTTGGAAAAATTCAAGGTTGAGGAAAAAATGAACAATTAAAAATTAAAAATTAAGAGAGCTTGGCTGGGAAGTTTTGATGCATTCACCGTATTAGTCCTGATATTACACAATCAGACTACATACCATTTGTTTCGGTCTCGTAGACGTAGAAGTCTCTTAATGGTGTGAAGTTGACTTCAAAAGAGGCCTGTGAAAATCACGTGTCGCAGTTTTTCGCCCGGAAATCACAGAAATTGTACAGTGACGGGATTGTGGTTTTACCTCAAAAATGACAAAAGGTGTTCGATCAAAACGACACATACTTGATTTAACAAACTTCGATTTAAAATATGGAAAAAGTTTGATTCATTTCTGCATTAAAATACGAAGAAACTGTTTCAAAAACAGAGTAAAATAGAATAAAATAGAATAGAATAGAATAAAATCTAGTTGAATAATTTCCGCAAGGGCAAGGAATCGCATGTTCCGTCCGCGATGCTCCGCGAGACGATTGACCAAGTCAGACAGGTTTCAGTATCAGAGATGCATTGTTTATTTTTCAAGTAGTATATATCTTCTGGGAGAGAGCGGAGACAACGCCGCGTGTCCACCCGTCTCCCAGCAACAGTACAAAAGGTAAACAGTGGCGCTGTTCTTATAACGATTACTTACTTAATAATAAAAAAAAAAAGAAAGAAGAAAAACGAAGGAAGAATCAGGGGGATTCGAGGAGCGGAGGAGGTGGATCTCGGGATTCGGGATTCGGGACACGGGGAACGTAACAGCTTTAAGGAGCGGGGTCGATGATCGGTCGTAAACGAATCGAGTCGCTCGAAAAACATTGAGGAACGTCCCTCGAGGAGGATGCACAGGTACTTTGTCTCGCGATGCGTTTGAATAAATATGCGCCTATGTACAAAGCGATGAAAACATGTGTATGTGTATGCGTATGCGTGTGTGAGTGGATGGGTATGAAAGTATTGCTTTTCTTTTTCTTTCGTTGCGATCGGTTCCTCTCGTATTCTTCCAGAAAATTAAAAAAATGCTAATAACAATAGCTTCTCGACGATCGAGAATCGAATGTGGCGTTCCCTCTGTAACACTAGAAATACCCTAAACGAGACTGATATTTACTTTACAACAAATTATTCAGATTTCGTAGGATTTTTATGGTAACATGTACTGATCTCGTCCATCAGGAGATGACGATGATTTCGACAGCGGGGCGCATGTCTCGATGGACGATCATTATCTACTCGACAAACAAGTATGCTAAAGAATTTCTCAAAAAAAAAAAAATACTTTTATAAACTCACCAATTCTACAAGAAAAAGTCTGAAATTTTTACGGGATCGGTACATAGTCTAGTGTTAAGGAAGGAACGCCAACGTACACCGTCCGGCGAGAATTACAATCACGGCCATTTTTGGTGCAGGCCGGGACATGTGACAATCTAGTCGGATCTAATCTTGAAATCTCGTGGAAAATTTCCAATGAAAATACTACTTTACCATGTTCCGGCCTGTATCAGAGACAGCCGTGTGCCGGGACGGCAGAATCGGAGACGCGCGTCGATTGTTCGGCGCAACGCGATCCTTATGCTAGAACGACTCCTCTTCCGTGGCGAACGAACGAGGCTCGCACGAAATCGCCGTTGTCTATTGCGATCAAAATGCGGACGGCTGTTTCGTCGCGTCGCAGCCTCGCAAAGGTAGGATCTGTTAAGCGCGTCTGGGTACAGCGTTTTGCGATCCATACTCTATTCGTCTCAAAAATATTGCAACCAGACGTGCTTAGGAGGTCCTGCGTAAACGCGAGAACGCTTACAATCGATCGGTCAGACATTTTGCTAATCGGTTCTACGAATCGCGGTTTTCTTCGATGTTCGTCTATTGGACGAGTGGTCGGAAACGGTCGCACGGTGGTCCAGCTTGCGGAGTTTGTAGACGATTTCGCAACAATTCTTCACCGTACAACTAAATTCGATTGGGTTTTTTCGGGTGTTTTCGGGGCAACATCAACTTTTCTGCATGATCCAGAAATAAAAACAATTTACTCAAAACCGATAAAAGATCGAGCGATACATGATTGAACGTCGAGCGCGTTTCCGGTGATCGGAAAGTAATTATCGAGGATTATTTTCCAACAAACCGATATCTACAAAACGGCAGGAAGACGAAGCCGATAACGAGTCGCCGGGGAATTGGTACGCAGCTTAGATCGTCCGGACGATGAACGACGCGCACGGAATCGTGGATCGTGTTATCTCTTCGTGAGCCGAAATCGGACACGTGGTCTCCAGGCCCGAAGACCTTGTCCACGTTCGATGATGATTTATACCACGGGACACGTACGGATTTGTCGATCTATTCCGTGGAAAGACGGCGTCGAACACGGTCGCTCGTCACGTTCCCGGATCGGGGCAAGCGGGAGAACGAAATGGAACGGGGTCGGATCGAAAAACATCCCCGCGGAAGCGGACAGACTGTTAGAGAGACCGAGAACGAGCACTGATCGCGTGGAATTTATGCTACAAGATTTCCTGCAGGCGATGACATGGGGACGATGGAAGAAGAGATCCTAGATCAAACCGCCCATTTGACAGCGCCGAATAGCAGTGTACCAATATCGTTGCAGGAAATCCTCAGAGCTAGCGGAGCAAAATTCGAGCGACTTGTAGCGTGAACGAGAAGAGTAAAGAGTTACCGTAAGTAGCAACGCCATAAGGAGAGCGCTACTCGGCAGGAACTAGCGCAACTAATTCAATGGTCAACTTCGTTGAGTGTTGAGCTGACTATTAGGAAGATGGCTCGAACACTAGAGCACAATAGTCACCTGTAGGGCGCACAGTGGGACGAAACGATCTTGACAATTACTGTTACTTAATTGTATACGGTCTCTACTTTATTTTCCAATATCTACTAGCGGTTTCTTATTGCTGGTGCTTAAGGCAGCAGAGAATCACAACTGTTATTCACGGTACTGAAAAATCTTACTTTAGAAGATGTACTCTAAAAATGATTAGTTACATAGTTTATTCTATGTAGATCGAGATCGTATTCGGTACATCAATTGGGGTGCGATGTTAGCAACAATCCTTTCGACAAAAGGTTCAATTTCTTCGTAACTTTTAAGGAATTCCAATCATTTGCGATTAATGTAACTGATACCATATAAACAAAACTGAAAGAGAAAGAATGAAAAGAAACCTAACCCTTGGGTACCTGGAGGGCGAAGAAAATTGAGTGATACACATCTGCTACTTCTTAAGAAAATTATTACATCTAACTAAAGACGTGTCGTTCCGTTCCACTGTGCGAGGACGAGGTTTTGGCCACCACCGCTGTGGGAAGCCGACGTCAGAGTTGTAAAAGACTCTGCTTTGCGAACCGTGTAGATCGATACGATCGGCAAGATTCTCCGCGATCGAGATGATTCGTCGATGGCGAGGGAGGATGGTACCTAGAGGCCCGAGAGTACCTCCCATCCGATGGGAGTGAGACGATCGATGGATTCTGTGCGGCAGATTACGAGCTGGATTCTGGTTAGAATAGTACTCTACCAGTTCTTCGAGTATCGTTGAAAGCTCGAGACTTGGCTCGGGACGGTACAAAAATATTCAAGATATTCCTAACAACTATTTGGTTGATACGGAAAATGTATCTAGCCGGTAAGCAATCTATGAATTCGCCACTAAAACTTGTCGGCAAATTCCGACTCATCTGCCACACCATAGGCTCGGAATTTGTCGACCAGTTTAAGGTCAGCAAATTCATAGCGAAGGACCAAATTCTGCTTCAGACATCGAAATGACTTCGTACGATTACGAACTTTGATAAAAACTTGCTCGAAGCAGGTTTGGCCGACTTCTTTAACGCTAACAACCGACCGCGGTCGAATAATACAAACGAAATTATACAAATTCATTTGTGGAATAAATCTCAAAGAATTTAACGATACCATTTGTATAAGACATATGCTATCTATTAAAACATTTGTGTTAATACTTCGGACGAAACGCGGTCCGTGCCAGCTCCCAAGTGTCCAACGATCTGCCTGCCGAACTGTCTTCCTCGTGATTCTTGAGCGAGAGCAGTTCTGCTGCTTAACAAGTGGATCGGAACGCGTCCCGAATCTCGCGGGACCGGTTCTATGGGGAAACTCGGAGTTTTGTCAAACGACTCGACTCTATCCTAGCCGAAACACGTGCGGTATCGGAGGGAACTATGGGGGACGTTATACAGTATACGAGTATGTACTAGCTGCCTGAACACGGGTGCTGCTACGACCGGCGTCGTTGATTAGCAAACACGGCAGTATTTTGTCGTTTCTCCACGTCGCGGAGCGTCTCTCCGCAAAGGCTGTCTCCTCGAGCCACCGGGGAAAACGGGAATACAGAGATACCGAGATATCTCGAGCGAGGTCGGCCATCTTAACCCTGGTTAACCCACTTCGTAAAAACGACGACGGGAACGTGTGTTTGCATTGCCCGTGTCCCGTTTTTTCGTCGTAAAATAAAATGTTTTTGTCGCTGAATAAAAGAAATTCGATTATGCTCGTCGTCGTTTTCACGCGCGACGGGTGATCCAGGATTAATCGAGAGCCGCGACGAGCGTTCAACCTCCACGATTGGACCACCGTTGCGCATCGATAACTACGTTCGCTCGCTAAGAGCAGATTGCTCTTAAGCACCTACAAACGCTGTCAAAGGAACAAAAATAATCGTCGAAACTGAAACGTCTGATTCTTTGAAAAAACGGAGATTCTGCGGTAAAAAAAAAAAGAAAATCTTACGAGCAAATTCGTGCAGGCTCGCGCACTGAGAACCGGACACCGGCTCGGAGAGGAAAGGCTGTTGCCCGTTTAGCAAAGCGACACTGGCCCGGACCAACGTCAACGTATTCATTTCTATCAAAAGGAAAGAAAGATGAGTGTCGATACTGTTGATGAACGCATCCACGTTTCAGCTTACATAGAACGTAAACACGTGGATGTTGATTGGTATTAATTCTCCGCAGTGTAGTAAAAGAGTCCGGATTTTATGCATTTGTGACAAAAAAATGGCGGGAGCAATTTAAAACAATGCAAAGATTAGAAGACTTTAGGAGAAGACTTTAAATGACAATTATGACTGAAAAATATAAGTTCATATTTAGCTCCTGTGTCCTGCAATTGATGCACAACCTTTTCCATAAAGATCCGGAGTCTATTTATTATACTTGGATTCGAACTTTTTCATCGTGTAAAAGCTTCCGGAAGAGAAATGGGACGTTGATATCTATCGCGTCTTTATATTTTCTCCAATGACTAGATATCTTCGTAACACACCTGATTAATGATCTTTGTTGTAATTATTCGCCACGGATCCACAGAATGAGTGGGCAACAGTCTAAATTCGTACAGAGACTCGTACTTCGCGTAGAAGTTATCGTAAAGGCGTATCTCCGAGTGGCCGAGCAAACCGATGATCCCGCTCAAAGATAAAAGAAAGAAACTGTCAAAGAAATCGAGATTTGCGAACTAAAAGAGGAATTTTGTCTGTGAATCGATTCGAGAGCCGTGGTCTCCTGTTCTCGGTGGTAGCCTGCGCGATTTAGCGAGAAGTTTGCTCGATGAAGGCGATTACGGTGATGCGCGACTCGAACGAACGAACGGTCACGCGTACACGAGACTGAGCGCATGAATAACGTCTAGAGTTGATATCTGTGCGAGCGACCCCAAAGATTCGGAGATCGCGCCTGTAGTTTCTTTTTTCCTGTATATGTAAAGTATCACAGACTTCGCATGGAACTGAACACTGTCGGAAGAGTTGCGCGCGCGGTGTGTCCCCCGTGTGTTCTCGTTAGCACCTTTTTTGTTGTACGGGAATAAAAACAAAGTAAAAAAGAAAAGAGGTCCGAGGAGAAGATGAACATAGACTGTGATGGAGGCGGTTCGGGCGCTAACGAGGGGACCAACGTGGTGCAACGAGACCTCGAGATCGCGTAGATCATGGTCGCAAAAAAGACTCTGGCTCCGGCAGGCCTCCCGACAGTTCGTTCTCACTATGTGTACTCTCTCGTTACCAAGCGGTACACCAAATAACACTCACTCACTCTCTCTCTCTCTCTCTTTCACTCACTGTGTGCTTCATTCTCTCTGTCCGTGTGTGTCTATCCTACGAGAAGTCGTGCTGCACTCTCCTGAGCATGAGATCGACGGCAATCCTGGCATCCTCGACGGAGTCGTGTTCCATCGTTTGTATCTCCCTTCGCAGCACTGTTCTCGCGAGTTTCTTTAGGCTGAGGCGGAACGGATAGCCCAAATGGTGCGGAAACACGACGCTCGTGTCGACCAGAGTCGTGTGAATTATCCTGAGGGCCCTGAGGTCATTGTTGAGCGCGTGACCGATCAGTATCGTCTCGGCGCGAAGGAAACTCATCAGGTCGTTCTGCACGTCGATGAGGCGCTTCGACGCCGTGGACAAATCCTTCGCCGTGATCCCGCTGAATCTGGTGTTGTAGTCGATCACCTCTGCGTCCGGCTTGACCAAAGTGTCGTAGACGACGGTGCCGTCCACGTCGACCACCGTCACCTTAGTCAGCTCGAGGCCGCGCCTCGTAAAACACATCTCGCAGTCCAACGCGTACACACCGTAGTTTCCGTCACTGGGCACGATCGTGGATGGTTGAGTGCGCACGTAACCCTCCAGTGGTCCGTTGCAGCCCGGCCCTAGGCCCGTCCACACGTGCATCTTCGCGCTGGTGCACCCTTTCGATTTTTCTCTGCCCTGGCAACACTCCCAGACGTCTCTGTGCGAACTGTTGAACATGCCGTTCCGGAACTTGCCCCAATGATACACGCACCGGTCCTCCTGCAGGTACTCGCCGTCCTGCCGATTCACGTAGAAATTCTTGTAACACCTGGCGCACACCCTCTCGGCGACCACCAGCTCGTAGGTTTCCGGTGTCCAGTACCTCATCGATCTGTCCTGGTACTGGTAACCGTGGCCGGACGAGGAACACGAAGACGAATAAGATGAAGAGTCGGTCGACGAGGAGGAGGAGGAGGACTCGCCGATGTCCGAGTTCTTATCGCTGTCCGAGGAGCTCTCTTGCTCCAGATCCGAGCTCTCGACGGAGCTTCCGCTGTAGTTACCGCTGTCCACCTCGCTCTCCTCCGTCCAAATTCGTGGGGTAGTCCCGCTGCCGGGCACGAATTCGCGAGCGTTCACGTCCAAGTGATGGTAGACGTCCGCCGGGCGGCCCTTGAAGTGCTGATGGAAGTTCATCACCACAGCGTAGCCCGGATAGTAGCTACACTCCAACGGGTAGCCGAGATAAGCCAGTTCATCACCCGCCAGCGTGTAACTGCGGAGCATGGCGGCCAACGCGGCCTCGCTCAGGTGATTCAGTTCCTTTCGTTGGTTACTACGGAACGTCCTGTCGGCGTTCCCAGCCCCAGTCATCCCACTGTTGCCGAAATTGGTTGCCCCGTGATGCATCATCTTTTGAACAACACTTTGCGACTGACGATTTCTTCTGGAACCAACGGTCTCGCTCCGCACGGACGTCGATGAGCTCTGCGAAGACTCGGAGCTTCTCGTCGAGCTGTTCTGATAGACCTGCTGTCGGCTGTGGTGGTGTCTGCGTATCCGTTGCTGTTGCTGCTGACTAGCAAGCTCTTCCTCCTGCTCCTGTTCGTGCTCGTCGTCGCGCTCCTGACGCTGATCGCGCGGAACTCTGGTGCGATTCTTCCGTTGTCTGCGGCTCAGAATCGCCCGATCCTCTTTCGTCGATGATCCCGACGAAGCTTCGCTGCTTGCCGACACCGAGGTCTTCGATGAGCCTATCGAGGCAGTCGACGCCGACGAGGAAGCCGACGATTTGCTCTTTCCCCTCGGCAACGGTAACGCCGACGACGAGGTCGATGTTGAAGCAGATGCGAAGGATGGCTTCGTCGACGAAGACGACGACTCGCGGCTGCTCACCTTACACTCGATGTACGGACCGGTCTCTCCGGGGTCCAGGACTTCCTCTTCCGGTCGCAAGCCGCAATCTTTATATCACATACAAAAACATATATATATTCGTCAGTTCAGCGTCGAGGCAGGAGGTGATGTGACTTACTATCGCGACCCTACGTTAACGCAAGCTGTTCCTTCCGTTCGACCCGGTTCCAAGAAAATTATCATTCTTCGGGACGATGGAACGCGACGATCGAGAATAACGAAATGGCGATCCGCTGCTTTCGACTTTCGTCGATCATATCGAGCTGTTGTATGTGAAATGTCCTGACCTTTAAGGCCCTATCTTCAGTTTTGGAAATGCTTAATTTTACTGCTAATTGTCCTGTATTCTTCTTACACAATTGGCTTGATCTACCATTACACAATCTACCACGATCAAGAAAAGTATGCCGATTGCCAGACTGCGGATTTTTGTGCAAAATAAAAGTATCTTTAAAAGGAGAGTTCTTTCCTTGTTACCTAATTTGAGTAAGTGATGCTCTCGCGTCTCTAAACTATTTTGATCTAGTCTACAATGATCTAGATATACAATAATTACTATTGATTGCAATAACCAATTTGGTTTGATTTAGGAAGACATGTCACATACAGCAACGTAATATAAGCATCGTCGCGAAAAATCGTCCCTCAAAATATCTACCACCTGTTGCCGAACAGCCTGCGTATTTGTTAAAGGTTTTCTGGCCACACACCACGCACATGCATCTCTGTCAGTCTCTTCTGTCTTTCTCCGACAACGAGATCGTGGGATACAAGGATCGAGGGATGGTCTCCGATGAACAACGGCTCTTCCTTGTTAGGCACGGGAACGAACGGAGACAAAGAAACGCGAACGCTAACGAGACGAGCCCGTGTAATAAAGGTTTCGATGAATCGAGTTCCCAGGTTGACGCAGCACCGCGAAAACCGATGAGATCCGCGATTCGGCGACACTTTCTTACGCGATTTTATTTATACAGTCGATGAGTCATGCAGTTGGCTGGATCTCTCGCATGGCTAACGACACTCCACAGCGTTGGAGGGATAAGGTGAATAGCTCCGCGAGTCTTCCTTTTCGTGTAACAGGGATGCGCGGTTTCTTTACAGATCGTTTTTTCAACCGTCGAGCAATCACCAGTTTGCCGAATTAATTTCTAAAGTAAATGACAATAAGTTACCCTGATCTACGCTCTTGTCGTCGCTCTTTGACGGCGTCGACCGTGCCGAAACGCGTTGTACTCGTCGATCGTTTGCCAAATCGATTAACGCTGAACCCGCCAACACTTATTAACCCTTAGCACTCGAGTGGTGAATTGTATTAATCGGCAAAAATTGAATTTATATCGGCTAAAAGATGTATTATTCTACGTCGGAAGAAATGAATTGAATTTTCGAGTTGAAGTAGCTCCGAGTGCAAAGAATTAAAAGTGAATGGTGCCATTTCTAAAAGTGACAAGATTGATTCCGATTGTGTTCGCGATTTTTATTGAAGTACATAGTCCAGCAATTTCCCATCAAGGCACTTCTATAATTTCAGTAATTGACGACTGGAATTAAAAAACGGCTGTTAGCGCGGAAATTCTTCAAATGTATAATGATGCAATTTATGTGAGAGACGCTTAAAACAATTGCAATTTGTCGTTAAGACGACTTCAAAGCCATATATGATTTAAAAAAAAAAGAGGAAAAAAAGAAATTCCACATTTAATTCCAGTCTTAAATTGTAGATTGCTAACAAAGACCGGTCGTTCGACCGTAGTAAGTTTACCGTTAACATTCGTTTGGAAAAGTGCATTCCGGGAGATTGAGTTCGAATGGAGAAGGTAGCCGAACGTCTCGAAGGACACGTTTCGATCCTACGTGTCGCTTGTCGTTGAAAAAAACGATGTCAGGAGTGTACCAGGCCAAGCTTTGGGAAAATGCGGCCCGAAGGTCTCGCGACTGCGAATTGTGATTGCAATTGCTGCTGGTGCTGCAGCGACCGATGCACCGGGAGCCGGGAGCGAGACCCACGGTCGCATCGATCCGAGCCGCTCTTGACCCAGAGACCGCCATATTTCCGCCTTGAACCGGTGCCCTAGCCACGCGACGAGATGCGGCGGGATGCGACGAGATGCGTCGGGATGCACCGCGATGCGACGCGACCACGCTACCGAACGATTCACCGGGAACATCGAGAATAAGTTGATCGCTTCTCGAAATTAACGCTCCTACTTTCTGGCACTAGCATCACCGTTTCTTTCCTCGTTCGCGTCGCACGGTATTTGGCCCGAAAGGTCGGAAAAAGATCGATTTCAAAATTTTCCGCGAGTTGTACAATTTTTTCTGTCCCCGACGTAAAATACTTGCCGTATCATTTTCTTTACAGTTACAGTGATCGAGACACGTCTTCATCCCCGGAAATGTAGAGAAAGAAGAAAATTTATATTTTTTGTGCGGCTACGTTCATTTCAATGCTTCAATATTGAATACTAGACTGCGGATTTTATGCATTTATGACAAAAATGGGTATGTACAATTTAAAACGATGGAGGTATTATAAAAAGTCTTAAGGTCACCAATGTATTAGTTTCACCTGAATAAGATAATTAAAAGAAGAATGAAATTATTATTTGACTCCTGTGTCTTACAATCAATGCAAACATTTTTTATCTTGCATAAAGATCCACAGTCTATTGATTACAAACGAATCAGATTTTACTTCATCTAAAAAGAAACGCGTAACATTCGTATTTGTTAGACTTCGTTTTCCAGCTTTTCGGTGAAACTCCATTATTATAATGTTGGACTGTATTTAAACATCCATAAATTTGTATATATTAACTTTCGAGCAAAATGTTTTCCTACAAGAAATATCATTTTGATTTTTTAGATACTAAAATGCATTTTTTATTTCATAATGACGTCAAGAAGAATTCAACGACCTGCTGTATCATGACCGTGAACCCATAAATAACGCTAAACAGTTTCTCCCGACTCCTGGAACCATAAACATTTGATGGATGTTATTAATAGACAGCGGGTCTTCATGCAAAGTAAAAGTTTTCCACGTGAATTGCAACAAACTCGGAGCGAAATAGAAATAATATTTACTTTCTTAATATGGTTAACAGATTGAAAATAATATAACAGAATTTTTAAATACTGCTTAATGTGTTTGCTGTTTCAAATTACACCTACTCGTGTCTGTTGTAAATGGATAAAATCCGCTGTCTGGTTACTAATTACCGGTTACTAATTCTAGCAACGATTGCCCTCCCCAAGTTGTCATAATGATTATATAAATGCATGTGTACATGAAAGTACCTCGCACAGCGATAGAAGAACCATTACGTATGAGAAACTATGTATACAGTGTATTGTTAAATAAGAATTTCACGTCTGCCTATTGTTGCGCGCGATAAAACTTTGAGTTTCGAAAGAGTGAATTTATAAAACCTGTAAATCAACGAGAACTAGGTAAGAGAACAGACCACGGAACGCTGGGAGATAGAGACGCAACGCTAACGAGGTAAAAGCGTACAGAGAAAATCCCCGTGAACAGAAGCCCGCGAGAGACAGAGAGAGAGAAGGAGAGCATGGGTCAATTCGATTCGAAAAAATCGTAGAAAGTGAAAGCCTGCCACGGACGTATGAATCAAAGTATATGAGCTTCTGTCTGCGTACAAGATTCATAATGTCAACGCATTATCCGCTCCACGAACCACGGGGTGAACGTGTTTGGCTTTCTTCGACGTTCAGAACGGAAAACGAGTAGGAAGTCGCGGCTTCTCGGGGTCGCGTAAACCGTAAACCGTAAACAATCGCCTTCTACAGCGTGCTCCAACTTGACGTCCGAGTTCCGTCAAAGAGTAGCGATACAAGAGGCGACACTTGGAGAGAGAACAACTTTTTCGAGAGAGACGACTCGTACAACCAATTTAAAGGACCAATATGCTCGTACAGTGACGCCCATTAATATTCGGACGCTCTAAAAAACGCGATAATCTTTTTAATATTGGTCTATACGATTCAAACTTTTTTCGAAAGCTAGAGCACTTAGTTCACTACAGGATGTGAAACGAAATTTTTTCGAAAATTGCAATTGGTCGGAATTGTAGAGAAAATACTAAATGAGCCATTTTACAACTTTTTTATGTGGGCATATATTGAAAATGTAAAAAGTACGTTTTGTAGATCTGTTTCAATTAAACATATCCTGAAAATTTCGTCAAAATCGGTCGACGTTGCAATAAGTTACAAGCGTTTAAAGATGGTACAAAATTGCAGATTTTCACGATTTTAAGTAAATCTTAGTAAATCTAATATTTAATCTCTATTTTAGTAAATCTAAGAATTCTTTCCTCTTTTAATCACTGTTATTTTTCCCCGCATCAACCGATTTCGATGAAACTTTCACAATGCGTATATATAACCCACACAGATCTACAAAACATATTTTTCAAAATTTCAATATAGGCCTGCATAAAAAAGTTGTAAAATGTCAATGTTTCAGAAAATTTCTTTTCACATCTGTAGTAAACTAATTGCTCCAGCTTTCCAAAAAAGATCAAATCGTATAGTCCAATATTTGAAAAGTTACGGTGTTTTTAAGAGTGTCCGAATATTAGTGGAAGTCACTGTATGTACTTACATATTTACATTATTATAAGCAAAATTGCATTGTATATATTTATGTTATCAGTAGACTGCGGATCTTTATGCATTTAAAGTTCAAAAAATTAAATAGAAATGAGCTAGAGAGTAAAATTCCACAGAATTTAGTACGATTTTTATTTATTTCGGATCTACAAAGACTACTACCACTGAAAATAACATTTCACATGATTCCACTTTCTTAAAATCTGCTTACAAAAATTGAAAATTGCATAAGAACATCCGCAGTCTAGTTGTTATATAATATCGTAAGCAATAATAGTTGGAGACATTTGTATGATAAAATAACGGTGTGCAAGAATGATAATACGATGGGTCTCTGACGTTAAAATTATAAATATGCGTATGTGATATGCTATGATATAATTTATGTGTAGCATGTTCGTAATAAACACGTCTCTGTATCGGATATTTGTAAAAAGAACTGTCCAGAAATTAGCATACAGTAACGTTTGTAAAAAATGAAAATTGTTGGGGTAAAAAAGATACGATATACAGTAGGACGACGCCAACGAAATCCGTTTAGCGCTTCAACTTTTGTAGTTTGTACAACTTTCGCCGGACGCGACACACGCAAAGGGTCGCTTTCTTTTCTTCGCGTCGGCGGCGATCACGATCGTAATCGCAACGATAACAATAACGATCGAGACGCGACGAGTTTCTCGGATTGTTTCGGGCGCAGACTTTTTACAGCTGGAGAGATCGGGGCTAAAGTTCACCGGATAAATTGTTGCGATCATTGTTTATAGAAAAGGAAAACAACGCATAATTCGTTTTCAATTGTTTCTGTTATAAAAGTGGGTAGAGACACCCTGTCGTCCATTTTTCGTTACGTTCGAGATCAGTAAATATTATTCAATCCTTACTTTTCGGTCTATTTCGATTATTTAATATCGACATCAGTGAATCTTTTATCCGTATCGATGAAATGACATTTAAGAACATGTTGTAATAGATTTTATTAATGAAATATTGTTGTAGATTGCACACATGAATATAATTCTTGTTGCGTTTTATCTAGTTTTCAAAAACTATTATGTAGTTACCATTTTATTTTTAAAATACGAAAGCAATCGCGAAATACTTCAAGATCTGTCGCATGACTTTGTCAAGATTGATCAAAACACTAAAAGATGGACACGAGGCTACAATCATTAACAAATTTTATTCTTTAGTAACAACTTGCCCCACAACGAGGCAAAAAGTTCTGCTTCGGATAGAAAACCTATTACAACAATAAATGTACAATTTCTACGTAATTTTATATGTTTGTTCAAAGTCGAAAGTTACAGCTCTGGTGTCTCTCCTATCCAAAAAGAATTGACTCGATCCATCGGGGGGAAGTAATAGTCCTCCTCGACAAGATTCTACTGCTCGTTTTCGCGGTGGATAGAACTTTCACAAGGAAAGTCCGAACCGCGAGATCTTGATAACCGAGAGAAAAATCTGCACCGCTTCGAAACGAAAGCCG
Source organism: Lasioglossum oenotherae (assembly GCA_028455765.1). Taxonomy (NCBI): domain Eukaryota; kingdom Metazoa; phylum Arthropoda; class Insecta; order Hymenoptera; family Halictidae; genus Lasioglossum; species Lasioglossum oenotherae. The sequence goes on along the minus strand of CM052297.1, from coordinate 10,315,863 downwards.
ACGATCCCGAAGACTCCGCAATTTCTATACAGAGTTTAAAACTCATCCTCACTGTCCGAGTCTATTCGACGAAATAACCGTCGCCCTCCCATTGCATTTTATGCATGTATTACAACAATGGATAGATGATATTTAACCCTCCGTGGCGGTAACGAAATTTCATTCTTGAATTTCTTGATTTTCTTTCATTCCTATATTTACTTTTAACATTTGACGGTTCAACGATAGTATAATCATGATTATACTGCGGATGTTTATGCAATTTTCAATGTTTCTAGAAAAATTTGAAGAAAGCGGTACCAAATAAGATTCTATTTCCATTGGTAGATCCAAAAATAGCATTCGTAGATCCAAAACAAATACAAATCATACTAAATTCTGTTGAATTTAATACACCAGCATTTTTTAAAAATTGTTATACGCCATAAATGCATGAAGATCCGCAGTCTAATAATAATAAAGTGGAGACTTTGATAAGCGTTCACGAATATGGTTAGATTTTTAGAGTATAGAGCAGTAAAAAACAATTAATTAAATGAGTCAGCTTGCATTTAAAATAGTAAAAGGATTTTAAAAAATTTAAGAATAGATACCACAATGTACTATTCGCATCCTATTGAAATTATTAAAGGAAGAATTCAACTTTTTTAACATTCAAACCTTCAAATTTAGTATCAATGAACAAAGATATCAACTATGCTAGCAAATATTTATTTTGTACTAAGATATAGTACTAAGATATATTTTATTCAATAGAAATTAATTTATTGTTCGAGTGATATTATGTTCCACGTTACACAGAAAGCGAAGTGCGAGAAACCAAAGGTTAATTTGCACGAAGATTCGCAGTCTGGTAATAATTATCTCTCCAAATAATAAACGGTAATTTGAGTTGCCGTTAGCTGATCAGTAGACTGCGGATTTTATGTATTTACGGCAAAAATGTATATAATTCGAAACAGTGAAAAGATTAAATGAGTTTAACAGTGTCGATACACTATTTTTAACACAAGAAAAGTATTAACGAAGAAAACAAATTGTTGCTTGGCTTCTATAGATCGTAATCGATGTGTGAAAATTTCATTTTGCAGACAGATCCGCAGTCTACTAATCAGAGATGCGTGAATCCCAGTGCAAACAGTTAACAGTATCTGCGTATTATCGAGGCTGAGCCGCGTTGTTATCGGATGAAAGAAGATCGAACGATGGAGCTTGAGCAATACGCGTAACGTTCGATGCGATTGACGAAATAGTTATTGGACGCGATTGACGAAATAGTTATTGGACGCGATCGATCCACGCGGCGGATCGTTCTTGTCGACTTTTCCGGAGCAATGGCGTTGCGTCGTAATGGATCGCGCGTCGTTTTGCATCGCGTGACAAAGCATGCGATAACACGCCGCACACACGAGCATTCTTTTGCGTAATTTATTTCTGAAGAGCCGAGTAACTTTCGACCGGTGCTCGCGTCGCAATTTTCATCGCTAAAATCATTCTCTAATCTTTCCACGAGTGGGAACTCGAGCGAAGCCTTCCCGTCGGCGCATCGGTACATCGATGCTGCTACATACAGGGTGTCCCGTTTCAAAGTACAGGTGTGCCACGATTTCGGTAAAAAATGCATTTTCGAAAGTGTTAGGTCAGTGGAAAAATTCGTGCCCGATTCCTTGCATTTTAAAACAACATTTATTGTATTCTACATTTGTCGAGATTGGCCATAAGTTTCAATATGTTGTAATAAATATCGTGAGAGATTTCCTGAGAAGAAGAAATAAATAAATGCTTGGACAAGGAAACTTGTTCCACTACTTTCCACGAATGAATTATTATAATCTCAATGATCGTAAAATATAAAACCAAATTTTTTGTGCACTGATGCTGTATCGATACCACTCGACTCTTTGAATCTATCTACCAATCCACAACTGCTCGGTTTTGTCATGAAAGCGCAAAAACCGCAGTCTGGGGACAGGTAGCTTTTATCGTGGGCGGACGCGTGGAGAATGCACGAAGGTCAGCTGTGTATTTTTAAATTGAGTCGTGTATTCTTCAAAGCGCCGATCGATGCATTCCGTAATTCAGTGAAAAAAACGCGCGCCCGACCATCGATCGCTAAAAAAACGCAATTGCCAGAGTCGTGTTAACGTAATTGGCAATGCTACGCGATGTTTGCGTTAAAATGGTTTCTGTATGGATGGTATTAAGTGGCCGAACAGTATTTTATAGGGAACGATAGAGCCACGGCCTAATACGGACCGGAACAAGTGACGTGGCAACACCGTATATACATAGACAGACCAACACCCAGTGTGTGTGTGGTTACGATTAAAAAAAAATAGTTTTAGAAATATTAAATAGGTGCGGCAGGGTTGACAAAAGAAAATTAGTAAGTTTCTCCGATGGAAAATCGTATTCGCGAAATGTTCACTTTGAAATGCGTGTTCTAATTATAATTTTTATTAACTGTCATTGGTATCGACATTTTGGCATTGCTAAACATTTAGAAAGTAATGCATTAAATATCGACACGAGGCAAGTGATTTTTTACCAAATGAATATTGGAACGACCGTGATAAACCGCGAACGAAATCGCTTCAAATCGGACTGAGACGACGTTGCCAAATTTACCATATTCCAGCCTGTATTAGAGCGCATCGGTGACTTTTAGCGCGTTCGACGAACAGCACACTGTGTGTGCATTGGCAGAAAAATAGCAGAATTACGTCAGACACTCGCGTGTAGCCAGAATTACGTCAGAAAGAGTCTCGTAAGCGATATCCTCGCGAGCGTTCCTCGGTGAAAATTTCAACGAATGGGGGAGAAGATAGGAAAGATAGAAGGAGAGGAAGATGCAGAACAACCTCGCCCTCGCGAGCCTTACCCTTACCCGAGCGATCAAGAAAGAGTGAAGAAGGGAGGAGAGGGAATCGGATAACGGAACTCCCGGCTGCGGTATCCCCGTTTGCAGGAACGACCGGCTCCGATATGTACCGTTGCGTCATTTAATGAAATCATCCGGCACGCGTACACTCGCTTGCCTTACTGTTCGAGGAAATCCCTGGGCTCCGTGGGAAGTCTGACTAATGTTTGGAGAAAGATCCGCGGAAACGACGACTCATCGTCGACTGGCATTGGTCTAGAACCGGTATGGGAGCGCGTCACGTCGGGTTTCTCTCGGTGATCGGGATGCCCGACGCTGCAATCAATGTCCCATTTTCCGCCTCTACGAATCTAGGTCCCAAAACCACCTAAACCTTTGCGTATACACAGCGCACAGTGAAACTAGTTTCTCGCGGCCAAAATTCAATTTTGTCAAGTGTCGTATGTTCAACCAATTTTAGTCAACTGATAACCCTTCGGGGCTTCGAAATCTAAGTCAATTCCAAGCGTTCGGGGACGTCACTCTAAAGACCAAGTCCAGAAATGAATATATTAGGTTGGCAACTAAATTCGCGACATTTTTATTGTGTCATTATAAGCTCATTCAGTGACCATTCTTATTGAACTGTATATCAGTGGAAAGCTCTGAATTTTCTGATTGATTTGATATAAAATACTCGCCCTTTTAAAAAATACAGATATACAAACCACTTTGTTTGAGAAAATGTGGATTGTCGCCAACTTAGTTGCCAACTTAATAAAAATCAGCCGCTTTCCACGCTATTTATCAGTGTTCAGGCACTCCTGATAATCTGGCAAAAACATGTTTCCAACAAAAGTTGATGAATATTCATTTTTCTTGAAATTTAAATATAAATACTCTTATTTGCATAAATAAAATGAGGTCACTCCGGTTTTTTAAATGTTCACATATATGTTTCACTTCATATTATTCTAGCTGGTAACGCTAAAATAATTTTGAGCAGGCTCCGTTGCTCCCGATTTCGGCGAACGTGCCCCGGAGGGCAACACCTTTCTTTCTCGTCTATCGCAAGATTAGTTTGTAATTTTTGTAGTTTTTTTTTATTAGGAAATCTCTTGAAACGTTACTTCGGTCAGGCAATTTTTGCGATTCGATGCCGTGAACAATCCTTTTTTTGTTTCCCGCGTAACTGCCACACGGAAATAGAACTAGACGGCATTGCGAACCGGTAGACATTAGCATCGAATATATGTACGCGTACATAATTATGCTAACTACCCTGATAAGAATATAATTTTAAAAATATGTATCGCGTGTGTTTCTATATTTAGCTGTTCCGATGCGTTTGTACGCTGATTGTGTTTTCAAACTGTGCTTGGTAAGCGCATCTACCTTTGAATGTACATTAACAAATTAATAATTGAGAGCATCGAAGACACACTCCCGAATTCGCGTTCCTCCAAACTCGGAGCAAAAAGTAGGGAACACGGAAACGTTCATTCGGTAAAGATCCGGCAATGCTCGTATATACTTCATAATATATTTTAATTATGATAAGCAAAATTATAGTTGGAAATATTTGTATGACAAAATAACGGTGTGTGCAAGTATGATGGGTCTATAAAGTTAAAACTGTAAATATGTACAGTGGGTGTGTACAAAGTATTCGTATCTGGAAAATCTTTATGCATATATCACTTCGTACATCAATGCTTCTAATTGATTATAAAAAATCAGGCTGTTTGGTACAATCATAAAACAGTGATTGATTTTTAAAAGGTGTACTTTGTACACCCACTGTATACCTACATGTATATGTATGTAATTGTTTCCGGTGTATGCTACGATAATTTTGATATAATAATTTCGAACTGCGGAAAGGTAAAGATTAACAGCACACATGTACAATCCAATTTCAAAAATTCTTCCAGCTCAACAAATTCAACCAAATGGAAAATTTGGTTACTAAAAACTGTTGCCAACTTTCGTCGAAACAAAGATGAAATAGTTTTACTCGAATAACTTTTGTACTTCGAATTTTGTAATATTATTGTGTATTGTAAGTCTGTTATTTTCTACGTGTAACTGCAATGTTAATAAAAAAGAATGTGTTTTTCCAAATTAATTTATAATACTTAATGAGGCCCCTGGTGGTAAACGAGTTTGACATGCCTTCTCTATACAATTTAAAGGGACGTTCGAACGAGGTGCTACCCGGAGTGTCGCCTCTTGTACCTCTACTCTTTTCCCGGAGCGCATTCAGGGTTAAAAGGTTGAGAAATATTTGGAAGAAGTTTGAGAAACTCTGCTCCGCGGCCCCCGAGCGATCCGGCCCTCGTTGTCGAGAGCGGCGATCTGTCGCGCGACGTGTGGGCTTGATTTAAGGCCAGAGAATTTCCCATGTCCCGCTATTATTAGCAACGTTACAGACCCGCACCCGCACCAGTGTGCTCATGTTCTGTTACGTTGCGCTCCGAAAAGGTGGTACCACGGCAGCCAATGGCCCCGAATTCTATATATCCGTTTCGTCGAATCGATTTCGCTCGATCGAATATTAAACAGACCGGATTCGTCGATCACTATCGCGATTCATCCTCCCAGCAATCGAAAGCGATCGCAGTTCCCCGGAATGCCCGCGGAATTTTCAACCCTTTGCACTCGGAGCTATTTTAACACGAAATTTAACATTTTTCAGACTTTGAATATTTCCATTCCCTTTGATTTCTTAAATTTAATTGATATGAAATTGGTACAATACCTCATACAATTCCTAAATGTTTACTAATTGACTAGGTACCGATATATTTCATAATGTAAACAATATTTTGAATAATGGCACAGCAATTTTTAAATTACACCTACTCGTTTCTGTCATAAACAGACCGCGGATCTTTATGGAAAATTAACATTTTCCACCTGAATTGCAACAGATCGGAGTGAAATAGAAATTAGGGATGTCCGAAAAATAAAATAAAAATGTTCATCAATTGCAAGAATACATTGAGTAAAATGTATTTCTACCATTCATAAGTTTAGTTATCTAAAAACAACATGTCTTTCTGTTTCACGTTATCAATTTTCTCGTTAATGCATAATATTTGCGGTTTAATCTTGTATCAGTGAATGATACGGAAACCGTTCAAGTGGCCAGAAATGGAACGTCTACCCTACCGAACGCGAAGGCTGCGGGGCACTCAAACGATTGATAACACGGATCCAACAAAGTTCAACTTTTTTCTAACGTTAATTTTTCTCCCAGGCATAAGACAAGACACACTTTTCAACATTAGACAAATATTGTGATGTTGTTACAAAAGATATTGAACCGTTCTTTACAGCAAAAGATTCTGTAGAGTTCCCGGGAATACAGTGATATCCAATATTGATACATCATGATAGTTTAAAACATGTTTAACTTTATTTTTTTGGCTGTTGGACAGTGTAATCGCTGGGAGGTGTGTCAATGCTCTCGGAGTCGCGAGGAGCACCGAGAGAGCGCCCGGCCAAATGAGTCACGGTAATTGCCAAGTAATCTGTCGACGATAATGTGCGGCGACGGTCAGTTTTTGAGAAATTACGAATATCGCGTTATGGACGTTATCCAAGCGAGCGGTACACGCGCCTGCCGTTGCTCGCGATGAATATGCAATACCTTGGGACTACGCCGGAAATGCAAGACTTCGAGGAATTTATCGCGCCGCACAGAAAGCTATGCATATGATTCGCGATTTATGCGAGCATTGTTTCCCACGTGAGAGATATGCCGAGCACGCTTGCAACTCGCATGCGAGGAGCGAAAGCCTCGAGAAAGCTCAGGGACGCTGGTGGTCCACGGATCTCATCGACGGCAAGAAGTTGGAAGAACGTTCTACGTGCTGTAATCTATGTGGTGAGGGTTGCCATCTATAAAATCGCGAATACAGAACGAACAGCATGAAAAACCCCAGACTTTTCCGTTTGAGACCCAGACACTTATCTATGGAAACATTGGATTTGTTTAAAATAATTGTCGCGAGGGAAATATGTAATTACTCCAAGTGACCTTAGGCATCGTCCCTTTTAACCCTTACGCCAATAACTAATATCTTCTACGATATATTCAATGATGTTACACTTGATGTTGCACAATTTCAATACATATTTTTATACTTTAAATGTAAGTTAATCTGTGATCATTAGACTGTGGATTTTATAGATTTATAACAAGAATGGGTGCGTACAATATAAAGCAGCGGACATATTCAAAAGATTTAAGGACACCAGTGTACTAATTCCAGCTTGGTAAGATAATTAACAGAACTAAGAAGTTTCTATGTAGCTCCTGTGTCTTGCTATTAATGCAAACATTGTTTATCTCGCATAAGGATCCACAGTCGAGTGATCATCCAGAAACAGAAAAGTCTACTACAATTTTGCTATTTGTCAACAGGAATATTAAAAGAATTTTGAAAAGAAATTGTAACTGGGTACCTGAGTACCCGGTTAGTGGCAGAAGGGATAAGGAACTACAACATTTTCGTTGAACTACATCGGAGATGAAAAAAGCAAAAGAAAAGGTTTGTTCTCGAAACATCAGCTTTAAAAGCTGAGAAATTTAGCTGCAACGAAGCAATACAGTTAAGGCCAGACTTTACACAACCTCATAACTTTAGAAGATCTTCAAATTAGTCATTTCTTAAGTGATATTTCGATTATAGAAATTCCCGAATGAATAGATGTCGCTGTACGAGACACTCTAAAAAGTACTTGAACAACGCAAAGCAATTTATTATCATCCGAGCGAAAACGGGGAAGGTGGCAACCCTGAGTGCACATCTAACAAGGTAGAATTCAAGAAACGGGAATATCTGTCGAGCTGGTTGAAACAGAAGGTCGAATTCGATTGGAACGTGATGCCAAAGCGATAGAATTCGCAGGAGAGCTTTGCTTGTTCGACGGAATTCGACAGACCCGATTCCGACTCGGGTGGGGATCGATAGAGGCGGAAGCTGGACGCTGTAAATTGCGAATCTGTGCGAACAACGCTGCCAGGACTGAGAGAAAAGAGAAGATGCTTCGAAGGGAATCACCCACGACACGTAAAAGTTTCATTTCGGAGGCGTTGCTCGTTGTTCGGAGAACTGGAGGATCGGTGATCGAGCCTGTTAGTCATGGTTCTCGGTACAAGAGCACGGTGTTCGCGCGAATCGTCTTCCGATTCGAGGTTAAGCGCCCGCGGAGAAACGGCAAAAGAGAAACTCTCGGCGAGGCGGGCAGGGACGAGACGGGTCGAGAAGAGACGAGGAGGCGAGGCAAGGCGGCACGCGTCGGGAAGCTGACGCGCGCGCGTTTTACGAAAATCTTCCATGGCCAACGGGGTCACCCACGAACCTTAGCAGGAGCGTCGCCGAAGGATAACGCTCTTGTGTGCTCGAATATCTTAACCCTTACACGGCGGTCCGTTACGAAACCAAAGTCTAACGTCACGTCTTATGAAAATAGAAGATGTCCCACATACCGGGACCAATGGTCGCGCGCGCGCGTTCGAAACCGCGTCCCCCCTTCTCTTGCGGCGACGGAACTATCGAATTTTCGATCGTCGATCTCGCCTTCGATCGCTCCTGGTTTTCCGGCGTTTTCGCGTTGGAGAGACCGGGGCTAAAAGTTCTCCGAGTATGTTTTCCGAGAAAGAAGGAACGCGAAGTTCGTTTTCAGTTGTTTTTGTTATTAAAGTGGATAAAGACACTCTGGAGTCCATTTTTGTGGCGGCCACGGTAGTGGTGCGTGTGTTTTTAACGAAGTCTTGACTACGTTCGAGAGAAGTAAATGTCTATTCCGATTATTTAATATCGATGTCACTGAGTGATTTATCCTTCTCGATGAAATAGGTTTTATTAGTTAATTCATACCTATGGCTAAAATATTGTTGCAGATTTCCATATGTGTCAATTGGTGTAAGTTGTTACTGTGACTTGGGTTACATTGTACATAATTCCTATTGTGTTTTAGTATTTTATTTTAAAAAATAAGTAAAAATTACGAGAAACTTCAATATTCGTCGCACGACTTTGTCAAGATTTATTAAAAAACGAAAAGATGAACGAGAGGCTACAATAGGACTATGATTTTGAAATGTAGGTCGATATATTTTGGTCTTTTTCCACAAGAAGCTTAGAAAATTAGCGTTCGAACGTGCAAGAAAATTTAACTTGCCCAACATTCCACCTTCTCGGTGGATGAAGAATTTAATGCAATATTGTGTGCCAAGTAATTTCATATCAAAGATAATGTTCGAGTTATTATATTGTTTTGATGTTTTGTTAAACGTAGCATATTTTTGTTAAATGAATCGCTATTATTTACATAACAGTGTTGTATTTCTAATTACTAGCAAATTGTATTCTTTACTTGGCCCACAACGAGGCAAAAATTTCCGCTACACCGAAGACAAATAAATGAGAAAACATGAAAAACCAATCGGAATATTTAAATTTGAAGGTTAGAATTTTAAAGTATAATAGTTTCTTGAAAATCGGAACTAGTAGCCCCGATGTCCGCTATCGTGCGACGACGATGCTATCTGTTGTCAACGGCGCTTCGAAACGCGGTCGAAGCGTTCGCGAGTCGCGCCAACGCCGGGAGAGATCGGCAGATAGTAGACCCGTTCCGATCTCAAAGATGAAATAGTGAAAGTAGTCGTTCGGCCCGAGCGATTTTTCCACCATTTTCTGCACTTTCACTCGGCGCCCGAGAGTCCTTCGGCTAATCGGGTATCCTCTGAATCGGCCATTTTCGAAACGGTCTCCACGCGATTTCCGGTGAACGGGAAAAATTCGAACCGGGCCGCGACGGCGCCCGACGACACGGTGAAAAGAGAATCCATCGATCGTTATTGCAAAAAGCTTTTGAAAGTCTCTCTCCCGGCTGGCAGCATCGTGCGACGCGGCGCGACCTCCTGTCTAATTGTAATAAACAACAGCGAGAGGGGAAAAACGGTTAATTTCTCTCGCGTGAGTAACGACTCTCGTTTCGAATCGAAAAACCCCGAGTGCTGGTCCGTTCGTAAAAACTGAACGGTAATCGGGAACAGGATAACGTTTTTCGAGAGTTTGAAGCGCGAACGACTCGGTTTCACTCGAAACGACCTACATCGACGACCGCTTAGTCCTGCCGCTGCTTGAGGCAGGACTAAGCGGAAAAAGCAACCAACAGGAAAAAATGCGTTACTAACGAGTAAAGCTGGTGTCCGATAACGAGTCGAGTCGATTCGTTTCATTTCGTCCCGTCTCGTTCCGTATCGACGTGGTGAGAACCGTTTTCCTTCCTGGGACAGCTACCTTCTCTCGGAGATGTCGACCGCGATTCCATATTGAAATCGATCATTGCGGATCTTTATGCATTCGCGACACTAATTATTTGGTGCATTTAAAACTAATTGTCGTTAAAAAATTATTATCTTCAATTAATGAGGGTCATTAAAAAGAGAATGCAATTTTAATCGTGTTTCTCGCAAAAAGAACAAGAAGGGCATTCGAATTTGAAAATTAAAGCAGCACTCTAGGTATCGCGTCAAATTAAACTACTTAAATAAACGGCGAAAGTCCCCTAACAAAATAATGAAAGTGTTTACGCGTATGACACTAACTTGAAACGTTGCATCAATCAAAAGAATTAAGAACGTCGATGTATTATTTTCAATGTATGAGGATCATTAAAGAAAGAATGAAATTTTAATTGTGCTTTTTGCAATTGATATTTTCGTTTGCGTTTCAGAGCAAAATACAGTAAATCCTCGAACTAAGAGAAACGCTTGGGTCCGCGCTCTCTCTTAGATCGTGAAGTGCTACTGTTTTTTGTGACCTTGAAGACCGCGCCGAACGTAAACAAGGACAGCGAGTGTAAACATGGACCACGTGGCCGAAGGAGCAACACGTCCAACATGCCTCGAACGCTCGCGCTGTTTTCTGTTTACATTTCTGAGATCGTAAGGTGGACACGATTTTAAAGGGGACTTCTCGCGTAACTAATTAAAAAAATTAATAGCATTTTCTGTTTACGTAAACAGCTTAACATCTCAAAGATATGTTCTCAAGGATTAGACTAGAATTTTTCAAATTAACGGAGCTACAATCCGTTGAAAACCTACAATTTTTCGAACCACTCATTTCAGGGTTATTCTTTTTGATTTTGTTCAAATTTAGTTCTCGATATTTTGTTCGAAGTGGTATAGAAAGTAATTTCCCTTTTTAACACTTTTGTAAATTACCCATCAAACAAACAAGACTCGAATGCCAACGGGTCGATCGATAGGCTGTGATCAGCTTGCTGGAATCCTGAAATAAATTATTCCGGATTCCGTGGGAGAAAAACAAACGTGTTTACAGCCGCTTTGCCCGTTTATTTTTGCTCAGGTAGGTGTCTGCGTTTCATAGTAGTGCGGCGATACCGAGGGCCGAGGTAGGGACGCGCACGCGGAGAAAACAATGGGGGAAAACCGAGGGAAAACCGAATGGGCCAACGAGAGTTTACAGCGCGAAGAGTGTACGAACGATAGCAAAGAGGAATAGGGTAAAGTTTCCAAAGAGGAATCTGCTTGGAACTGTTCTATCACACCGCCGGCTTTTTATCGCTTTTCTCGCGCAACAACGGGAATTCTTGCGCGGGCCGGACCGGACCCGTTCCGGTCCGTTGAATGGCGTTCGACGGATAACCTCTCCCGGACAAATATGTCGTCCAATTCGAAGGATAATCCCACTCTACAAAGAAAAAAAAAGAATCTGTTTTTCCCCCTGGTACTTTCGCTCGGCAGTTTTCCACATTCCGAAGAGATACTCTCCGTTCAAAGTTCATAAAGTTTAGCAATTCGAAGAGCTTCGACAATTGTAAATTGTCGCACGCGCGCATGACTATCGAAAAATTGCGTCGGCGTATACCTTTCTCTCTCTCCAGAATTTTCCGATGACAATCCGATCTGGAGATATTGTTTATCGTCGGTCGAATAAAGTTGCGTAATACGTTTATCAAGCTCGTTCCGCGTTCGAACAACAACGGTCGCCGATCGTCCCTGTCGAGATGGCATGTTTATTCAATACAAAGAAGACGTACGGTCTGATAAGCGAATGAAAAATTAATCTCCCATCGGGACACGATCGTCTAGTGTTTGCTCGGTTTATCTCGAAATACTATTTCATCCTAGCGCGGGCGCGGCGCAGCGACGCGATAATACTCGGACGCGGAAATCCAGCGGTGCACGAAACACCGAACAAAAATCCTATACAGCTTATTATAGAGCTTGGTAGAGCAGATAGAGCCAACATGTACACCCGATTGGAGCAACCTCTGCGCGATCCGATCCACAACCTCTTCCCAAAAGTATCCACGTCATATTCTATCACTCTGTTTTCATCGACATCGAACCGTGCGAATACAGGAACACGCGGTGCAATGATAAGCGTGGTGCAACTAGTTAATTGAGTGGTAAGTGCGGGTGGTGAACATTCTCGATCCTTGCAGCAAACGATCGGTAATTAAAGCAATTAGCAGGAGAGACCGAGGAAAGTCTATATTCATTCCTGCAATTTTTCTCTTCGCATTAGTCCGAGGAAAGTATGAGTTATAGACTTTTTATTCTATACGTCTCTATTTTTAATTCTATTCTTCCTATCAATTTATCAAATATAATCTCGCGTTATTTCACCAGATTTTGTTTTTTAATGTAATTTCGAACCATTTCTCCAGTAGTAGAAGGGAAGAATCCAATTAAATAAACAAAACTTGTACGCTATGCTAGCCTACTGCAAAAAGGAGGTTATCATAAAAAGATTGTATTTTCTAAACTAATTCATTTCAACCTAGGACTTTTAATAAAAAAATACAATTTTGCTAAAGGAATCAAGCTCACTTTAATTTCTAAAGCAATAAGGACCTCTTTGCAATTTATCCCTGTGGAATTACTGATCAACTTTCGTTTCAAAATTTTCTTTATCGATTTATCGGAAATGCGAGAAAAATCGAAATGATCACATATAGGAAAATAAAAAATTTTTCTTAAATTACAAGGTACTATCTCGGGCAAATTTGGGCAGCTAAACTTGCTTGGTATTTGAAGTTCAATGTATAAAGAACCAGTCACACCAAAAAATCACAGATGTACTTTTTCGAAAACTCGAGTCAAAAATGATAAACATACAACATGAAACACTTTTAAAAATTGTTAATACTTAAAAAAGCTTTTACTGCAATTTCAAAGGTCTTTGTACATTAAACATAACTTGCAAGTCTAAAAAAATATATAGATATTTTCTATTTTATTTTGCGCATGAAATTTGACAATAGATTCATATATTAGGAAAGATTTCAATTATTCACTACTTGAAAAATTCGAATTTTCAGCATTGCATCGAACATTTAGACTTAGATCGTGTAAAATCTACACAAATATTTGCTTCGCCGCTAGCAAAATGAATTAATATGAAATAACACGGACAGAAGTTCCATCGAAAGGAAGAGTTAACTAACGAATCTCGGATATGTAGCAATAACTGTGCTACGCACAGTGTCTAGATAATATTAACTTTCTCCGGTCTGCCCTACAGTTTGTTTAGAAATGGATTCGCCCGTTTATCGTGCCAAGGTGTTTGCAGTTGTTCGTCGGAGAGCATGAATGGTGGCGAGTTCTCGAAGCGGATGGATACTTTTGTGATTGGTCGGGTGCGTTAACCTTGTACACACATCACGTTATCACAGTCAACCCTCTCATAACGCGATTAATCGGTAACGTGTTAAAGGAAACTCGGAATAAGTTCAAATCGGATCAAATTAATTATACGAATGACAAGATTTAATTTATCTAAAGTTTGCGTGGTTGTTACCGCGATATGTATTCTAGTAAAGATATTAAACAATTTCTTATGAAAGCATTTCTATAATTTCTATAATTGTCAAATAAAAAATCTAGAACCGGTCACTTGGTTTAATGTTCAATGAAATTTCATACAAATCGCCTTATGCGAGAGTTGACCGTATGCATTTGTTTATGTTTGTTTGTACATACCTTCGGCACAGCTTGCGAGGAATTTTCCGTTGCTGGAGAAGCTCACGTCGAGAACAGGGGCGGTGTGTCCCTTTAACGCACCCACCATCCACGAATGCGTGAACTCTTGCTGCGCTTCGCGTCTCTTCTTGTTCTTTGCGCGTTTGTTGCTAGCTGCGCCACCACCTCCAGTTGTTCCAGGCCCAGTTCCAGTCGCAACCGATCCGCTCGTAGACTCCGTGGACTCCGCAAATTTCACTTTTTCCGATTCCTCGGCATCTGTAATCAGAAAACACCCTTTACCAGCTGAACACTTTCAAAACAACAGGGAACCAGCGCGTCCGAAACCACCCCCCTTGCATTACACCCTTACGAACATAAATTGAAATCCTAAATTAAAAAAAACCGGCTTTTTCTCAAAAATTATTTTCACTGTAAGAAATTAGTTTGTTCATTTTTCTGATGTTCTAATATTTATCTTCCTCGCGTTAACCACTTACAAATTTGTTCAAGCGTCTCTTAAATAAATTGCATTCCTACAAGTTTCACACGGAATTTTCATTCTCTGTCTTGAATTTATATAGAAACAAAGCATTACAACTTCTTCGTCGTTCAATTCTATGCGAAATCCACGTGGCAAAGGTTAACGCTGCTCGATTATGTTCACGAAATTTCATGCAACACCAGATATGTATACATATTTTGCAATCGATTAGACGTAGTTCGAGAGATAAGGCGTTGCTCTCGCAAGGCTCAAATCTACGAGGTGGTTGCATCAGCCTGATGCACATGGTGTTCCGCAAGTACGCGCGGACTCTGATAAAACACCTGAACCGCGTATGAGAATATTTCTGAATCGGAAACATACTGAAATACCCTGTACAGTTTCACCGAGATGCAACAGGATATCGCGAGGTGAGCACGAGGAATACTCCTTGTCTACTCCAGTTTCATTCTGTCGGTCACGTTTCAATATTTCGAGGATCCTATTGCCGGCCACTAGATACGATTACTCCAGTTTGAACGAGTCTGTACAGCAAGTGCCGACACGGAAACAATAATAAAGAATAGAGGACGGGTATATACCGTGATAAATACTGGATGCACGCGTACCCTAATCGATAAATGCCGATGAATCACTCTAAACAAAAACGGCGCGCAAGTTGCGTTGAGTAATTGCTACCGAAAAAGAGTTTCCGAAACGTTTCGAAACTTTTCGCTGACCACCCCGGCGAGTACCTCATAGTATCTACGAAAATTATATAGTTCGTTTGTCCCTCAACTCGCTCGGAGTCATTCACGGCTACGGGAACACGCACGAATTCAAATCTAGCCGGAATGCACTCGGCACGTGGCACTAGCCACGTGGAACATACACACGCAGTTTCCTCTCCAAGGAATCTATTTACTATGCACTCGCGTAATAGCTACTGCTGTATTTGTTCGAATCGACGGTTTTTCTCTCGTATGTCGTCACAGAAAACGCGCTGACCTTATCATCGCGAGAGGGAGGCAAAACAACGCTGGGAAAGCACGACGTGCGAGAACACGGAGCACGTGACGACTATGCACACCGGCGTTCGAACTTTAAATGCCGCGTCGAATTTTGATCAAATTCTGTTCTATCGAAACTCTCCGTAATTGTAGCAAATATCTCCAACGTAGCTGTTCAAAAAACTGTATTACTTGGGGACCCAGTGACCGAGTATCGATGAAATATACGCTAATGCAAGCTAAAGATTGTAACTATTCTAATTTCTTTTTTCTTACGAAACTGATATCATCGGTATGCGTCTCTTTTTTGTGTTAATCCAATCATCATAGATTACTCAACATTTAAGGAATCGAAATATGCATTGAAACTATAAAGCAGACCAGCAATGGAAGATTAAAGATTGAAACGACCTCTGAACACGGTATAATCACGATTGTCATTACTAGACTGCGGATCTTTATGCATTTATAGCAAAATTGAGTAAATAAAATTCAAAATTATTGGAAAATTTAAGAAAATTGAAGATGTCAATATTATTCAATTAATTTCTATTAAAACACTGCTAAACATTACTATTAAAATTATTAAGGGAAGAAATAACAACCAGTTTGGTTTCTATTTCTTGCAATCGATGCAGTCTAGTCATTACTCGTGTAATAAGCGTTTAATTTAGTAACTTCTCTAGGTATGAAAATTAACTTGCACCCGGCGATAAGGAATACTCACACAAAGAGTTAACAATGTTGTAGTCGCTACTGACTCTATGATACGCTTATCGCGCTGAAGACTGGCTAACGCGAAACTTTGGCAAACAGAAAATTTCAGGTAAGAGATCTGAGTAGTAAGACGATTGCACGTGTACTGTGACCTGAGGACGTCGCCCGCCCTTTTATAAGACTGACCAGCGCAACAGGTATACTAATATTCTGGGGGTGAACATTCGGCCCTCTACCGAAACTCGACATTTTGACCCACGACGCTTACCCCCTCCTAATCACGCCGGAGCGTGCGCGCGAACCAATTCTCTATTCCACCAAAATCTACATTTTATCGAACATTAACTTTAACTTATCTATCATTAACAATTAACTTGACAGAGCTAATTATACATTTACTGAACTAAACACAATGTATTTATACAGTTGCCAAAATCATTTTTTTTTCAATGAAATTCGATTCCTATTTTATTTAGAGAAATTAAAGCATTTGTATCTTAAAGTTTCCTAGTTATTACCTATTTTAATTTGGACCTAGCAATTTGTTCGTGATTCTTTGAAGAGTATACAGTGACTACTATTAATATTCAGACGCTCTCAGAAAGAACGGTAACATTCCGATAAGCGGTTAATTTACTAATTTCTCTAGGTATGAAAATTAACTTGCACCCGGCGATAAGAAAACTTGAAACAATTATATAAATAAATAGAATACTCACACCAACTGTTAACAATGTTGTAGTCGCTACTGTTTGTACGGCACGCGTTTCGCACTGAAGACTAGCTAACCCGTAACTTTGGCAAACAGAAAACTAACCAACGCGTATCGCACTGAAGACCAGCTAACCCGTAACTTTGGCAAACAGAAAACTAACCAACGCGTATCGCACTGAAGACTAGCTAAAATCGTAACTTTGGCAAACAGAAAATATCAGGTAAGAGATCTGCGTGGTAAGACGATTGCACGTGTACTGTGACCTAAGGACGTCGCCCGCCCTTTTATAGAACTATGACCGGCGCAACAGGTATATGTATATTCTAGGGGTGAACATTCGGCCCTCTACCGAAACCCAACGTTTTGCCCCACTGCGCTTACCCGCTCTTAGTCGCGCCGCACGGTGGACATTTCCGATGAAATCTGTATCAAAATCAAAGAATTTTCGATAGAAATGAGATAGAGCTATGATTTTTTTTTGTTTAAATTCAAGCTGAGACATTGCAGAACATGGGAAAAATAGAGAGATTATGTTACGAACGTTTCTTAACCTTCAAAAATTCGTTAAACTTGCATAATTTCAAGAAAATTGTGCTTTATCCAAATCATTATGTTTATTTTTGTGTTTTATATATGAGAATACAATATATGTACCTTCAAACAAGTGTATTTATCAAATGATTTCATTAGTTTTGCTCATAAAAATCGATTTTTTGCAGTCACAAAAAGGATATAATTTTTTGACGGTTCCAAAATGATTCAAATGACTAGAGAGTGCGAAGAAAAACGAACGTGTAGTTTGTTGTAATTTTTTAGCAACAAAGTGCCCGCCAACCCGCCGATCTGTCCGTAATTGGGTCAGTTACCCTATCGAGCATCGAGTAGACTACAGCAGACTTCAAATCGTTCAAATTATTTAACACGTTGACTGTCGGATGATAATCCTAGAAATATTCCTCGAAATCAAAATTGAATTAGTAAAAGTAAAACTGAGAAGACAAAATGATCGTGGCCGTTCCTGCAACCTTACTTCATATTCGAATCCGAATTCAATTGAATCTATTCGACTGGGATAAAAATGAATTTATTAAACAAAAAACGAGTCCTAGAAATATTCCTCGAAATCCAAATTGAATTAGTGAAAGTAAAACTGAGAAGACAAAACGATCGTAGCCATTCCTACAACCTTACTTCATATTCGAATCCGAATTCATTGAAATCTACTCGACTGGGATAAAAATGAATTTATTAAACAAAAAATGAGTCCTAGAAATGTTTTTCAAAATCAAAATTGAATTAGTGAAACTAAAACTGAAAAGACAAAGCTGACCGTGGCTATGCCTGCAACCCTACTTCACATTCGAATCCGAATTCAATCGAATCTACTTGACTGGAATAAAAATGAATTTATTGGATCTGGTTGAATAATAGTGTCACCAATACATATACATATGTATGTACGATCGACATGTTAAACGAGGAAAAGCCAAGAAATCAGGAAGACGTGCAGTCTCGAGTGCGTGACGTTCGACGACGCGACGTGACGAACCGTAATCTCGGAGAAAAGACATTTTCCCATGCGGAACAATGATGGATCTCGATGCAGAAGAAGCTCGAACTAATTCCTCAGGTATATGCAGGATGGATCTCTCGCGACAAACAAAAAACACGTTGCAGCGTTATTAATCGCCGAACGAAACTTCGGGCGTGTAATAAGATTACGGATTCGTGTCCAGTGAGAATTATGGCTGCGTTCGGCGTATAATGTGTTATGTCTCGCGGTACAACGGTAGTGCCACACATTTTGTAAGTAATCTTTCCCACTCTAGGCGTAATATTTTATTTTTTCATTCAATTATTTATCATTACAAATTCGAGTTTAAGTTTGAGAAATTTCATAGCTAAAAACCAAAACGCGTCCCGGCTTTACGACAGTCCCTTACGATACTTGGAAATACCAAGTTCCTTTAGCTTCTTCAGAACTTATTTAGAACGACTCAGAGAAGCTGTACCATTATTCAAAATATTGTTTTCATTGCTAAATATGTTGGTATCGAATCAATAGACTGCGGATTTTATGCATTTATGACAAAAATCGGTGGATGTAATTTAAAACATTAAAAACATTGGACTCTATTCTATTCTATTCTCGAATTCTACGTTCGACGAGACCACAAAAAATAGTAGCCCTACTGTAGCATACTGTAAAACTTTACGGTACAATACCTACATAAATAGACCGCGGAACTTTATGCAAAATGAAAATGTTCAGCATCGATTTTGGGAAGCAGGAATAAAATAAAACTCGATTTCATCCCTTAACGTCTTTGTCACATTAAAAACAGCATTACGATATTCTGAAATTTTTCTAATCCTTTCTGTTTTATATTTCATCCAACCAGTTTCTTCATAAATGCATAAAAATCCGCTGTCTGATGATGAGCGCCGATTCAAGAGGTTCCAATATTATTAGCCGAGATATCGGACATTAGGGGTTTTGCTTCCGTTTCGAGCCGCTCGAGCAACGAATCGTGGTGCACGATTGTAGGAAAAAATTCTTTATACGTGGCTTTTATCGTGCGTTAGTATCGTCGAATAAATTACGACCAGCGAAACGGCTCGTTTAAATGTAAATAAATTTCTGCTACGCAACAAGTAAGCGCTTGCGAGCGTTCTGGAGGAAAGATGGGAGGGAGGTGGAAGAAGATGGCCACCATAACCCCATCCCTCCATCGATTCCACGCGGCTCGACTCGACACGGTGGAACGATAAGGATAATGCCGTGAAGGTCGTCGTTGTTTTTTGGTCATCGGACCATTTTGATCAAGCTAATGGTTTCGAAAAATGTCGGAATTTCGATGTACATATTTGTACATTTGCGCATGTAATCGAAACGGCAGAAGATTAGTCATCGGTACACGTGGCGCTACGTGATGTCGTTTATCATATCGGTTACGTTTTTTCCTATTCGTTTCATCCGATGTATCGGCCAAATGGTAATGGTTGCAGATTATGCAATCATGATCGCGACTTTGTCGACGTGTCTCGGTCGTGGTGACGTCGAATGCGTCGATATAACACCGGAAAAAAGGGTGATATATATTCACGACGATTCGCTAATTACTACGGCATAAACAAAAAAATGTGTATCATTCCGTGCGACTATATGTACGGGCGGCCTTGGCGGCTCGAAACAGCTTAGACCGTGCGATTCCTCGACATTTACGCAAGATTAGTTTTATATTTTGTTTTGAACCGCATAAAAACGCGACTGCTCTTTCCAGAGTAATGACGGCTATTAAATGGCTTGCAACGACGTCTCAAAGGTAAACACGCGACATACCGCACGAGTGCAAAAAGAAACTCCGTTTTATATCGGCGACGTCAAGATAAGACTGCTTTATTTGGCGTTCATGAAATTCGCCAAGGACGACAGTGCCTTGGTTAACACTTCTTGTATCTCTGTTTGATTATGCACGCAGATAGGCAACGTTCCATGAATATTCGTGCAAACAAATCATCGCGTTTAGTCTGACTGGTACGAATGCAACGGTATGTGCGTTTTCTGCAAGAAAGGGCAGGTACCTGCTGATTGTATTCGTCCGAGTTGCAATGACGTGTCTAGGTTACAAGGGGAGAGTGTATGACCTCCATTTCGAGCCGGGAAGAGTCGTTGATTACCTGAACCCCGCCCCGTAATGTCGCGGCGAGTTCCATTCTTCTCGTGCTAATCCCTCGACCGCCCTTCCCGAAGACCCATAAACGCTCCGCGTACATTCATAGACATAAAGAAAGTAGCTTATAAAATGGTCGAACTTTACACCCCCTTGCAACTCAAACCTATCGATGTCAACAGTCTCGGTATTCCCAAATCCTGGAAATTGTATATATATATATATATATACCTCGCTTTCTTTCTCCTCTCTTACCCTTACTTTAGTACGTGCTTACAGTTTTATCGTTTCCCTTTCTCTTTGTCAATAAGCGTCCGTGTAGCTTTATGCATATTACTTAAGCGTTTCGCCTGACTGATTAACCCTGGGACTCCTGCGAGCTCTATAGCTATGCCGTATTCATTTCTGAGCCCCACACCGAGAGATACTTCACTAATAAATATTGACACCGGCTCGAGCTGATCCCCACCGTTACCACCACGGGTCACGAATCACTCCGCCGCACAGTGGTCTAAAACGCGAAATTTAGTGACATATTGGTATAACTTCTAAACTATAAAAGATATCTACGTGAAATTTGGGGTGTAGGATATTAACATGTAATCTTTTTTAATAATGTATAATGTGGTATACTTTTAGTTTATTTAATAGCTTTTCGAGATTCCACCCATTTCTGTTTCAAATTATAAACAAATTTTTTCAACCCTGCTTTTAACATATTTGAATTTTCGGGTGAAATATTGATTTCTTTACATATTTTGTCATGCAAGAATAGATAATTACTTAAATCTTCCGACGAATTTCTGAGAATCTTAAATAAATTCAGATTTGTACGGAACGCCTCCATTCTTAATAAATAACAAATACCTGAATAATAAAGGAAGAAATGTTGAACAAGGAAAATAGTTAACGTAATAAATGTCCAACTATTTATGTACTTACCAAATATTAGTAAAACGATATGTTTTATCACGAACGAGATATAGCAAACACAAAATATAAACACAAACACGCAATATAAATATAAACGCAATATAACAAACACAAAATATATAACAAATACAAAATATAAATTATTGTAAACAACGTATGGCTCGTGTTGAGTTAAAGTATGTTGCACTAAGTGTGTGATGATGAACGAAGTGACAACAATATAAGTTTGGAGTAGCCGTGAAATTGACGATCGGGCAAACCAATTCAACGATAGCATTTTCTTCTGAGTATTGGTGGGAGAAACGGTCGTATAAGATGATTGTTTAAAACGTATACAACGCGTTCGGAGAATTATACTTAATTCTCCTTGTATATTAATATAAACTGTACTAAACGATGGTAATACTGAACTAATGCATACAGTATACTGAGGTACGCACTAAATATAAACTGCACAAAACAAAATTTAAACAAAAAGGAAAAAACATGGTATATAACGCTCAAAAAATTGTAGAATACCATAAAGATTTGAAGTGTTTAGAGTCTACAGTGTTTCTTAGTTGTCACGGAGTCCCGACGATGGATGCGAGAACCAATACTCATAGCCGCACGGGCAGCTTTAAACAATAATAACTTTTGATATAGGACGATCTAGGAAATGATTTTTGCATGACTACATAGAGGACAGTATGCTGAAAATATTCCATTTTGTCAAATTCTATGACTTTTTATGACTCACGAGATATTCCTTGCGAAGTCTTGATAATTTTGCAAATTTTCTTCATTACATTTAGCGTAACATTTTTAATGCATTACAAATACTAATTTTCAATTGACAAATAGTAATTTACAGCTTAAAGATAAACCTTTAATTTAAAAAGAAATTGGAAGGAAAATATTAAATAGGATCGTCAGGGCATCTTAAAGAAGAAAAGCAATTTTTTCCATGAGAAAGGCTATCTTCAAAACTTCCAACTTTAATTGTTCGTTACAGTAATGGTTTTTATTAAATTTTATTAATATTTTCATTTTCGAGGTTGATGGAGATTTAGAAAGCAATAAACACTCAACAGATATCTATATGATACAGTTGGTTTTTGGGCAAAATGTCACTAAATTTCGCGTTTTAGACCACTGTGCGCCGCACAGTGGGACCTTTTGTCCAAATCGGAGACAAAATCAAAGAACTTTCGATAGAAATGAGGTAGAGCGATGAAATTTTTTTTAAATTAAAGCTGAAACTTTGCAGAATATGGGAAAAATAGGGAGATTATGGTAAGAACGTTTTTTAACGTTGAGAAAATTCGTTAAACAACTGTCCGATGACGTGTGAGATGATGGTACATGAATCCCTAAATATGTATGCAAAATATTAGGTGTAGTTACTCGATAGTTTTAAAGATATAAACAATTGAACTTTCACGCAACCTGCTTACACGGCTAATGGAACTTCGAAATCATGGTATATCAACAAGGTATGAAAGTTTAATTGTTTATATCTTTAAAACTATTAAGTAACTACACCTAATATTTTGCAGACATAGTTAGGGATCCATATACACTACAATCGTCTCGCAAAAGATTATCAAAATCGAAGTCGGACACTTAGGGTTCTGCCCTTGTTAGCACCTGCAAAATTTCCATACCGGTATTATGCCAAGGGTCTGTACCGAAACCGAAATAATACCAAAATGATTTTGCCAAAGGGGAGGTGCACCAAAGAAAAAGGAAGTCGATGGTGTCATTTACCCCAGAACCGTCGAGAAGCACAGTGACCTAAATTACTTTATTATACCCAATATAAAGACGTAAAGTTCCGTCGTAAAACCCTTCGTGCGAAGAAACGAGGGCCAGTCCAAATTCAGGTAAACTATCCTCCGATAACGCATTTATACCGTGACCGTCATAAAACATTAATCAAAAGACCTTCCAGGATACCATCGTTAAGGCGGTAGACTCGTTTCCAGGATTGCCATGGGGCGGAAGTCATCTTCTCCTTTCTCAATAATACAAACACTGGGTTTTTCACTAGTCAAAAACGCCAAGTATAAGATCAACCTATGCTGCGATCGTCCTCGAAAGCTGAATAAATCTTACGTTTATGATGGGTAATCTGCATTATTCGGCAGTACGTAGCTATGAAAATGGCTACATGCGCAGTTGTATGCTTTCGAATAAAGCAAATTGTGCGTCTACTCCCTTAAGCGAATCTTAAACATATTTAATAATTGTATGTTTCTTGCTAAATATATTCGATTATTATTAATAAAATTTACTAAAATTTGTGGCAACGTTAATTATGAATAATGTGAGTCGCGGAATATGTACAGTGACTCGGAAAGATATTCGGACGCTCTAAAAAAGACGATAACTTTTTGAATATTGTGCTATACCATTTGAACTTTTTTGGGAAGCTAGAGCAATTAGTTTACTACAGGATGTGAAAAGAATTGTTTTCAAAGAGGGCAATTGATCGGAATTGCTTAAAAAAATTTTTAAAATACGTTTTGCAGATTTGGGTGATTTTTTAAACAGTGTCCCGCTAAGACGTTACATAAGTAAGTAAACACTAACGTCTAGTACGACAGTAATGGTATTTTAGGGTTTTTTTAAATTGAAATATCTCCTGAACTACTAACTTTTCGACATACATAGGTTAGTACTTTTTTATAACGAATGTCCAGCTGCATCGATTGATGTATTAAAAAATACCTCATTCCATGAAGAAAAATGAAGGCGACCTTCATATCTCTAAAAAAAATTACATGACGAAAAAATTTTGTTGGTATCTTATGAGCCCCATTTTACCATTCAACTTTGTCCTTCACACATTTGACGTATCTTTAAAAACAACAAAGACATTCAAGGTGGTCAAGTTAGCTGGGACACCCTGTATATGTATATTAATTGATGAAATGTTTAGTATGTACACAACCAACATAGATCTACAAACGGTATATTTTAAATTTTCATTAAGAGCCCAAATAAAAGTTTTAATGCTTCTAATTAATTATAAAAAGTCAGGTGGTTTGGTACAATTATAAAAAAAAGTTATTCTATTTTAAAGATCATCAATAATTCGATTTCAATAATTCATCATAGATTTCAAGATATAAATTTCGGCCACGAATTCAGCCGAATTCACCATGGTGCGCTGGTTTCGGTTACCGAACCCGAGGGGATCCTCCCGGTGCGGTGGTAAGGATACAAGTTTTACAGTTACGTAGTAGAGAATATAGTAGTAGCATGTAACACACGAATACGTAAAGAGAAAGAAACAGAATTTTCGTGAAAGTTTACTCGATGATTTCAACTATTCCGACGGAACCGTTTATTTCACTCGAACGCCGTGGTCCGTGAGGTCACATTTAAGTTCCCGAGAGTAGAAGGGAAAGAATAAAAAATGAACCTAACCTCAACCCAGTTCTACGACACAATACAGCAAGGTAAACATCCAAGTAAAACGGGACAGAGGCTGAGACCGCGCTTGTAAGTACCCACGTTTACGTGGTGTCTCTCTCGATGGTCCGTGATCTACGTTTACGGCGATTACTATATGTATGTATCGCGAGTTCAGCGCCAAGGAACACCGTCGCGTATTACGCGTCCGATTGATCAACTCCCATTTAAGTCATGTTCGAAACGTTCGTAATCTACCGTTCGACCAACAAATCTGAGAACCTCTACGCCGGAGATGGTATGGTCCTAGTTTTAAGAAAATGTTCTCTTTCAGCTGCTGATCTCTACATACATATACACGCGCAGCAGCGTGGTATGTACCTGCTCGAAGAAAAGGAACAGTGACATATGGCTACCGCAGCCGAAATTTTTCCTATCGTTTCTGGGTCACTAGGTCGGCCGTTAAAACATCGTATCGAACACGGAACGAAGGAAACCGAAAATAATGCTATCGCGCTAGGCTACCTCGGTTGCTCTGAGCACACGATAGCTTATCGTCATGATTTTTCAACGACGCGACGATCACCCGAATGACACGGCCGCGACGATTGCTACCGTGCTGATATGTACAGTGGCGCGAGCATGTAAATAGGGAAATTGGCCCGTCGATGTAAAGTACATTCTTCTGAAGTTGCAGTTATTATATTCCTTAAGCTAACTCTTGCACAAAGTTTTCATAATTAACTCAGATTAATTGTTAGTCAAAAAATTTTTGGAGAGCATGGGTAATTATTTACTTTCACGGCTTCCTCACCGATTTTGATGAAATTTAAATGTTGGTCAAACTCATCATTCAGAATTTTCTGTATTCCTGTACGCTCTACGGCAACGTAAGCCTGTCCCGGCCCACCATTTGTTTACATTTTGCTTGTAAACACGCTGCGGACATGAAAAAAACAGGGTCTCACTCTGACCATGCATATATAGGGTGAACTTTCGCGCTTCCTTCCTTGTTCTCGTTTCGGTTCGAACGGAAAAAGCAAAACACGACAAATAGAAATAATTGGCAGCGGTCAGTGCACTACTCGCGGTGCGCGTCCCGCGTTTTCAGGGACGTGTTTCGTCGCACTGGCCCGGAAAATGTAGCGCACTGCGACAAATTTATATCGGCCGCCAAATCGGCACGGGAACCTCAACTCCGAGTCATCGATCTCTTTTCAAAACAATCGCGACGTTTGCCGAAAAATCCGGATACGATTCCAAAGCGAATAATATGCAAATCAATTTTTACGCATCTGAACGTGCTTCGAGATCTCGAGCAGGTTTTCAAATCCTTAAGGCCAGATCTAAGATGAAGTGCCCTATGCCTGGACAGCATGTTTTTCTATTTTAAATTTTATCACTTTAAATAAACAAAAATAATTTTTTTAGATTTTTAACATACAGTTCAGAGTTTGTAAAGTAATTTAAAATTAAAAAATCATTGTTTAGGTTAATATCTTAATTGTATTAACAAGAATAATTCAAACCCCTATAGTTGGGCATATTAAATCCAATCTAAGCTAGTACCTGGACAGAAGTAAAGCCTATACCGGGACAAATTGAATTTACATATACTCTGCAACAGACACTAGTGCTCCAAGCACTGTGGCCGCCACGGGGAGCGAGATGCGCGACCGGGAGGAGTGGAGGTGTTCCTTCAGAATGCCTCCGATCAAGCAAAAATTTGCCCATGCCTGATCTATAACATCGAACTTTATTAAATCTTTAATGATGCACATATGAATATATTATTATTGTATATTACATTCTGCCCTTAATTTGTTGTGTAATTATCTTTTTTCTTTCGTGTAAATTATTATTGATTTCTTCTTCTTTTTTAATTTTGTATCTCTCTTTTTCCTGCTTTTTTGACAAACGTTCTTCTATAATTTTTTTCCTTGCTCCTTTTTTCAAGATCTTTCTTCTGTCTTCGACAGTACAGTTGGTGGTCCTTTGTTAGCATCCACCGAACTTAAATTTTTCATTCTAGCTTTTTTTTCCACTTCCCCGCAAGTAATGCGTAAACATTTTATTTCGCATAAAAATCCATGTCTACTGATAAACGTTTCGCTCCTCGAGTTTTCAAGTGTACACTGCTCCTTGGAAGCGTTGTCTGAAGCGCAAGATCGATAAAAAAAGATCGAGTTCGCGGAAGTGAATTAGCAATACAGCGGTCGCCTCAAGCCGCCTAATTTCGAATTCGTAAGGCCCGGTATTGTAATGCGAGTCGTGTGTGAAATTAAGGACGAGCATAAAACGCGTTTCGCCTTCTACGCTACCGCGGCAGGACTTGCACGATCGATCGCGCGAGTCGTCTCTCAAATGAATTACTTAAAATTGCTGACTTTGCAGAGGAAGAAAATAAAGGCAGCCTGAAAAAAAAAGCAGCCGGTCAGAAGTTGTATCAAGGCGGGAACTGGTCGATTCAAAATTTTTTAGGCGAGGAGAACATCTAGCAAAAAGTTCTGGAAAGAAATTAAGCAAATCATCTGGCCATTAATGCCAGCGGCAGTAATCATTTTGATGGATTACGTTCGGCCAGGGTTAGTAGAAAGACCTCGATGGATCGGTATGGTCGTCTCGCGATTGTCCATTCTTCCCGCGTGTTTGTACGGTGTACGGCCCTGAGAGCGTTTCTCCTCGTAAGTACACGTGTACGCACGCGAGACGCGCGTATAAATACACTAGCGTCGTCGGTTTATTTATACGCAAGGGTGCCCGTTCGTGCGCGCGCGTGTGTGCGTGTGCGCGCGCACATCCATCTGCTCCCCGGTCTCTTTTCCACGCCGAATGCACACGCACACGTGCACGCATGTACGCGTTCACACATGGAACAGAAAACTACCCGCGGCTGCGAGACAGTTTGTTTCTCCTGGCGAAGCAAAATTCATTGTGGCGACGATGGTTTAGCGAGCGACGGCCACGTTTTCCGCTCGCGATCGACACGCTTGATAATCGCGCGCAGCGGCGAAACTTGCGGACGCGTTTCCAGGTTCAAGATCGCGACTTTCACGCTGCGATCTCTCAAAATTCGCACAAGATTTTTCCATTCACGACCATTGCAACGTTAACATTGTCACTAGACTGCGGATCTTTATGCATTTATGAAGAAATTGGTTGGGTGAAATATAAAACAATATAAAAAAATATAAAAAACCAAGAATGTTGTAACGTTGCTTTTAATGGAACGAAGTCGTTCAGGGATGAAATCAATTTCTATGCTATTCCTGCTTCCCACCATCAACGGAAAACATTTTGATTTTGCATAAAGATCCGCAGTCTAATTATGACTAGGCATTTACGGCTTATGAAAATGTTCACAAAAGGCTAGAATATAATATTCGATAGAATTCTCTGTGGAAATTTCATCTGTTTCGGATCTACAAAGGCTGTTTCCATTAAGAGTAGGATTTTATTTCATTCCACGTTCTTTGAATTTGTTCGTCTGAAATTGGATAATGCATAAACATCCGCAGACTAATTATATCACTAGACAGCGAATCTTTATGGAAAATACTTTATGGAAATTTATTTTCTTGCTTAACCCATAGAAACTGCTGTACCATTATTCAAATTATCAATTACTAAAGATTTAAGCATTGCATGAGGTATTCTATCAATTTCATATTCATGCAAAGAAAAAAAATTAACATGGAATGAAATTATTCTAGGTTGGAAAAGCAATGTTTCATTTTCGAGAGAAAATAGCTCCGAGATCAAAGGGATAATATGTTTAATAGATTGAAAATATTATGCTGTTGCATATGAAATGCTACATATTTTGCATTTCACAATTAATGTAATGGCTTCCGAATTGTAAAATCTAGATGGCGAATTTGAAACTTATTCGAATCAATGAAATATCGAGAAATCCTTTTCCCATTTCGAAACTCTCGAGAATGGGGGTGGGTACATATTTGATTATACACGACCATAACCACGTGATATTTAAAAAGTCTTACGAGTAAAAGGTTTTCGAAAAGTCTGGAACAAATTGAACGACAAGTACATACTGTATACATGTTCCGGTACGAAATATTGCGTGCTGACGCAGCTGCGCTTCCCTCTTTGTATCTTTCATTCACCCCATACTTCTCGTCGCCCCCTCCGCTTCTCTTTGTCTATTCTTTTCTATACACTCTACTCCGCAAAACCATTTGAGTCCCACCGATGCGTTACTTTGATATGTATTTCGAACGGGCTGGACTGCCGAATGCGATTTGCGATCATCACATCATATTTCAACGGTTGACTACATCGGAAAGAACGTTTATCCAGTGCGCTAGTTGACATCGGAGTTTCATGATCGTTAACAGAAGTAATTGTATGTTATCGTAGTGAAATGACGAGGGGAAACGGTAAAATTTCCAGAAATTAGAATACGCCGTATAAATTTATAACGTTTCTATATTTAAGATTTTATCGTGTTTTTATCGTTCGTTTCGAATATAATTATTCCGGCCGGTAACGATAGGTAGGCGAGGGTAGGTCGGTTGACCAGTGTGTTCGCGAAACCGTAATTTCCCGCCAATTCTTCGCGCATTAACCGGACCGTGAATGAAGCAATACATTGGTTTCGCGAAAGTATCGGGAGCACGCGAGTCGATCCGTGTTCGCGTTTAAACGAATCTAATTCATCCGGATCGAATGAGGCCGGCGGCAATAGAGTTTTCACTGGATATTCGAGCGGTTCGTGAGCAACGTGCTAGGATCGCTTACCATCGGCCGACGCCAGCCTATCGGCATTCATGAATGAAAAATTCGCAGAGGATGAATGAATAAAATTCGTTAAAACGTTTCTCGCGTAAACGAATCCCGGAATAGATTCAGTATAGCAAGAAAAAAATATTAGTCGATGCCTCGCATCTAGTCGACGAAACGAACGTCGGAAGCACGATATCTATTTATCGAATGTTTCTATTATCTCTCGATCTGTAAGTGAAAAAGCACGATAAACAAAAGAAGATCGTGCGGCAGCGGCGGTTCGACGGCGCGAACACGCAAGCGTGATTTCTTTCCAGGAACCTATACCTATGTGCACCCGACGGACATAGTGAAATTTTGTCAATGGCAGGCAGCTTACTTTTCGGTGAATCCGAAGCTCGGCTAGACCGTGACAACCGGCTAACGATGTAGCCAATCACGAGGACGACTCCGCCGAGGAATAACGTGCTCGCGAGCACGAGCATGGACACGCTGAATCCCGGCGCGAATCTTGTCTCTGCATCCTCCATCTTCACCGCGTGTTCTCGAGTCACTTCACTATAAATTCCTGTTTAACTCACCGCACCACCGACGCGACGCGCGTTTTTCGTCTAGTTTCTGGACCCGTTCGAAATCAACGTGAACCCCGGAGCCACAGACACGACCGCGTGCGTTCCAAAAAACACGAGTTTATCTTGCAACGATCGCGGCCAGTGCGTCAACTCCACGGCGGGCCTGAATCACTAGCTTTATAGACACGACTCGCGAGATCGACGCGTCTTCTGGCTTCCGCCACGGGCCACGCGAACTGTAGAAACGAAACACCATGGGCCAGTCGTCGGCCCGTCGGAAATATCCGCGCGCCGCATTCGAATTCTCACGTTCTTTAACCCTTTCCCCTTCGGCTCGATCAACTTCGAATAGCAAGCACACGTTTCTTCTACGCGGTACGCGTAGGCTTGCGCAAACCCTTCGGACGGAAGGATCCAGTTCCGTGCCGCGAATTTCGTAACCGTAACCGTAACCGTCACCGGTGTGTCGCGGTGTACGTTTCTAGACCGCAAGAGTGCTCGTACCCGCGCCGCGCACCCCGTCGATAGAACAACGTTCGCATTCCTCGATCCCTGGATCGGTGTTTTTTTCTTGGCACCGTTGCGAGATTCGTCCGTTGCGATGATTAAGTTACCGCTCTGCAAACGGTTTCTGGGTCACCGATGTTGGATTTCGTACGCGACACACTTCGAAGCCCGAAATCTCGTCTGCCGGAGCGATCCTCGTCCCGACGGTGCTCGGCGGCTGCGGTTATCGGCGAACACTGTTCAAGTTTTGTGTCATGGTTGTTCACACGAACCAGTGCGAAAGCCTGAAGCCGGCGACTCTGTTTCGTTTTCGTAGGAAGAAACGAGAGAGTGTCGAGCTTCGTTGTTGACAGAATCTCGTAAAAATCTCGTCACCTGGTTGCTTTTCCGAGGTTGCGAAAGAGAGACAACAAAAAAAAAACGGGGAAAAAAGAAATCAAGAATTGCGATTCACTCACGGCGATCGTTGTTACCGCGCGGAACTTATGTAAGCTCTTCTAGCGATCGCGTGCTCTGGCGGCACACTCTTAAATTAGACGGAGTCATCGCGGTGTTCGGAACACGTTCAGAAGTTCGACTCGCGAGTGAACGGAACGATCGTCGCAGCTTGGAACGCGTGTTTGCCGAAACGCGCCATTAGTGCCGGTATATACGCGCTGGCGCCTGTGCTTCCTGCGGTTTAATCCGCTCCTACCAACATCTCCCACTATGCAACATCCCCCACGAAGGATCCGAGATGCTCTCCCACCGCGGCGAGCGTCGGACTTGCGCCGTCGAAATTCCACGAGTTGAATAGCGCGGCGACCGCGGCGTTCGCGTTCGCGGCCGCGAATCGCTTCTACGGTTTCCATTTCTTTTCGAATCGCATCAATCGATCAATCGATAGCATTCAAAATTTTTATTTCAACCGCTCAGTCTCACGTATCATTCAATAAAATATAAACAGATGAATACTGTGGACTCGAATGGACCGGTATTCGTCACTTGTTATGGGATTAATTGATAATCGTTTTCATATTCTAAATAAATTGATAAGATAGAGTTGAATGAACCTAGATATATCGTTGGCTAGTAAGTTCCCATGAGCCACCGCGAATTTCGGGGATTCGAGTGCCATTTTATCCTAGACACGAACCACGCTTGCTCGGTTATCGTAGGTGCAGTGTCCCTGCCTGACCGATAAAATCCGTATCTACTGAGTAAGATTTGCATTTCCTACGCTCCGATGATCTCATCGGTTCGTACGTCTCAAGTGGAATTCCTCGAGTACAAGTTGAGGAAAACACTCGAAGTAGATTATTCTACTTCTTTGACGTAATCAGACCGCGCCTCCTGCAAAATGGGAAATATCGAATATCCGGAAACGACAGTATTACGTTGTTGCGTTAGATCATTCGTAGAAGATGCTCGTTTCCTGAAACGCGAGAACGGTATTCCCAGCGTTGCAACGACTATGTAGACATTGTAGACCTAATTTTTTTTCTAACGTTCGTAGTCGGTCAAGTCGGAATTCGTAATTACCGATCAATTCGACTCCGTCGCCGATACTTCGCAACTAATTGTTGTCGTGCTACACCGGAAGTAGGTCTTCCATGACCGAAATACGGTAGAATTATCCACGTGGAGCCGGTCACTGTTGTTGCACGATCTACGGTGACCTAACGACTGAGCTGACAAACGTGAGCTCGTAACGGCAAGATGCGTTAAATTCAACCCGTTATTCGCCCCGTTACTTTTCCTCATTTCGAACGTCTTCGTCCTCGATTCAGCTCTCTCACGTGCAAGCTTCGGCCACCATACTGTGTCAGTGTGTACATAAACAGATGTCTTCGCATCTAGGGTGTTAAATATATTATGTTAAATCTCGCGCGCTATGCCATCCTTTACTCTATCAAATTGTTTAAATTTCTTTCTTCGTATCTTATATCTTACAATTTGTAACTGAACTAAAACTGCGGATTCTTTTCTAGAGAAACGCTCTTTCAAGCCGTTGCGATTCAAGAGATTAAATCAATTGTGTCTGGATTAAGGAGTACGCAACTACTGCATATGTAGGCAGTCTCCACGCACTTGTCATCAAAGTCTACAGAAAGCTTACGATAAAAAATGTAAGCCGTATCGGGCTAATGCGTCTTAAGAGTTTGCTCCGTGACTCAAGTTTTCGTTCCATCTGGGACTTTCGATACCAAACTGCTGCGCACTAAGCGTCAACTTTTTTTCGTCGCTTTGCTGATAATTAAACAATGACTGCGGGCGATACGAAATGGTCTTGTTTGTTTTTTCTTTATCTGCGCGTGGCTTTCGACGATTCGCTGCTAAACTCGCTGGAACGATCGGGAATTTGTCAAGTAATCTTGTTCTTTTTTTTATTAACTGTTCGTTGAAAGACGCGGTACAGCGAGTCGAACAAAAGTCACACGCGTTCCTTTGGGAACACCATTATGGTCGCTGAACCCTGATGCGGAGTTAAAGTTTGCCCTACGCGGTAACCTGTCGAGGTCAAGTTTCACGGACGCTTTCCCCTTCTATGGGGTTTGGGGAACGCATTTCATAAGAATAACCGCGTTACGGGAGTACACGTGTAACTCCTAAAACCAGTCCAATCGTGTATACATCGTTTATTTCAGACTTTCTCAATTGAAAATAAAGAAAATAATGCACAACAAAACGGTTTCCTCGGTGCATCCTTTTCCTCTTTTCCTAAGAAACTGCAACTTATAACAGGAAAGTCTCAACGCGCGTGCTGTTCTTACTCGTATTCGTGGAAATTCGTCATTAGCAGAACGTTACCTGTGGAAACAGAGGGGAGAGGGAACGCTGAATTCAAATATTCCGAAGCTAAACTCATCGGGTTTCTCGAATCGGTATTGTATCTTATCTCCCAGAAGTGTGATCTATATCGGAATCATTAATAATGAGTCACTTACAAGTATCGGACGCCTTGTGAAAAAATTGCCGCGCAATGCAAATAACACAACTTTACAATGGTAAGTATGGCTAAATGTAGCATAAGCCAATCTTATTCTGCAAGTAATATAATTACGGTGTCCAGAACTTATGAAAAATTTGGAATCTACAAGCAATATATATTTAAGTACTTTTTCCGTGTAATAATGATCGATATGGGAAGTATCGTTCGATATGTAATGATCGTGTGATTTTGATTCCAATGCATGCCCGGATCCAGGCGGCGCGTGTCGATCTCAACTGTACCTGAACTTTGAAATTGGCAAAGTGCCATGAAAGAAGTGCGCAATTCCGCGGTTGAGATCCGCTACGCCACGTCTACGTTACCGGGAAGAATAATTTTGGGCGGTTGCGACGCAGGGGTGATCGGTGCAAATTCAACGGCCGAAGAAACGATCGACAAAGAGCTGCAGAACGAACGTCTTGTTTGCGTGTTTGATCCGACACGACGCGACGCGACGTCAGACTCGCTGAACTTATACATATATATATATGTGTGTGTATACCGGTTGGACTTCAATCCGGCGAATGTAAACACACGTACAGCATTAACGCGTGTCTTGAATTTGCTCGTTCCACCGGACGAGATTGGTGTGCAGGTTGTTCCCGGTTCCGCTGGTCCCTTTAGACACTTCCGGTTCAAGTTTTCCGCGGTCTATCGGCAAACAGTTCGATAGTCCCGAACTGTCAGACTATCGTCGTCGCCATCCGATATTACGTCAGTTTCCACTGACAGAACAGACCCGCTTTAATAACGGAGCTACCAGGCATGCCGAAATAATTTATTTAAATGTCAACATCTTCCCTCGGAACGACGAACGATGTCTGTCGCTTTGTTTATAAACATAGCTCTCGCGTCCGACGGTGTTGCAGGCCTCGATCGGCCAAAATTCATTCTTAATGAAATGTGCACGCGTACCCTCGGTCCTCTTATCGGCTACCGGAAAACACTTGTCAGCTCACGTGCGTGTCGTACAAAAACAATCGCACTCACCGTCAATCGGACGATCCAAGTCGATCTCCAGACGATCAAAGTCGATCCTCGGTCGACACTCATCCGCCAGCAGAAGAATGGTCATCCCAGGAAGAACTGTTTACGTTTCGATTCTATTCGATTCGATTTTTTACCCTCAATTCGATCCAAGAAAATCCACGTTTATTCCCGGTTGGTGGTGGTGTCGGCAGTGCCGATGCATCGGTGTCACGCCTCTTTGTTTATAATATAATGCAGGCGTGACGAGGTTCTTCTCCGCCAGGAGTCGCATAATCCCCTCCACCGGTTAGCCGGTTCTCCCACTAGTCAGCTGACTGTTTACCACCACTGTAACAAGCATTGCCGACGTCAGCATAATATGTAGTATATGGCGAAATAAATGCGAGAGGAGACCGTTTTGGCGGGATAATGTTGGCGGATCATGAAAAATAATAGAAATCAAATAATTTCAATTTTTTAGACGTACCAATCGAGTTATTGCAGTGTTATCGAAATATTCGATCGGTCACACAGTACCTGCTGTTTATGGTTTCGTTCCATTGTACGCTTCTCAATTTTTAATTAATAATTGATAAGAAATTATCTTATTTTTTTTCACATCAACTCAATTTAACTAAGATGGCACTACTGTTCGGTGAGGCGAGTAGGAATAACAGGAATCTGTGTTTTGGTCGGTATTTACCGCGTAGAGGTAACTGTGAGACTTACCTCATCGACGGTGTCTCGTTCTCCGTTATCGACTCGCTCTCTCATGACTCCGTTGTCGTTGACGTCACGTCTTTTCATTTCACGAAATATAAAATACTTGTATTAGGTAATCAATTGCGTTCAAAAATTTCGCGTTATTTTTATAAAAATGTTTCGATTGCAAAGCCAACATTATTTTGAGCTAGATTTTACTTATTAACGCGCACTATTTAAATTGGTGCTAATTTATTTTTTAAATACATCATTGAAAGCAAAGAAAACCAATGATGTACATATGTATGTCTAAATCAATGGCGAATCAAGTAATTTTGTAGGAAAATATTTTAACGATTGTAAGAGAAAAAACAAATTTGAATCTGAAGCGCCATCTTACATTTTCTTTTGTTTTAGGAAGAACAATGATCCGAATTGAAATTAACATATGTTCCTACAAACATTTAAATTCTAAGTGATAAAGAAAATCGTATAACTCAAAATTCTTATAAATAATACATATACATATTTTTACTATTGTCAGTTACGTAATGGCTTAACAAGCGATAATCTTAGAAGAAGCTATATAGGTTAGTAACTAATTCAATGATGATAATCCTCATATATATACATGTATGTCACATTTTCAAGATAATCATTCGATATTTCATAATATAATGAAAATGACGTATTCAGTATTTTCAGTTGCGACATCGCGTTAGATACACGATATATTCACGAATCATAAACATGTTACAATAAATATATATATTATTCTTTAGAAATTGATTATTTATATAAGCGTGTCTATATAAACTATTTTACGTAAAATCGTGCAATACTATTCGACATTCTCGTAATATCGAGTAATTAAAATCGGTAGAAAGTTTCTGCTTGAAAATAAAATATTATTCTAAAACATTGAAAAATATTTTCGATGATATCGATATATTTCTGCTTGCATAAATTAATTTTTTCGTTACATAAAGAAGCTGTTCACTTAAAAAGTCACATGTCTGCCAACTTCGTCATTAACTCGCTCTGCGCAAATCGTATAAACAGTAATTCATACTTTACATACAATTTTAGCAGATATTTTAAAAGACATTCACGTTATATAAGGTACATGACAAAATAATTGCAGTATTATTGAATATTGTATGGGCGATTTCATAATTATCTAGTCAAATTTCCACCAATTTCCAAACAGCCTGAAGTGTGCTTTAGTTGATTGTTCGATCTATTTTGATCTATTTCTGGAAAATTCTAGTGCTTCCGTCTGCGATTGCGTCTGCGTAGAAGCTGTGGTTGCGTAACCTAACGGAGAAGTTAACGATTTAGCAGCACTAGCAGCAGTCTTTCACGAAACTTGCAAGAGAACAAACGCAAGTGACACACGAAGCAAAGTTTGTAAAATTCTATAAAATGCCACGACGAGGACGTGCATCTGCTCCTCCACCGAGGACGTAAGTATCTTTTCACCGAGCTATATTTTTTTTAATAAATCGTACGCGCAACGTCACTTCGTTTTACGCTATGACGGTCAACGTGACGTGGTTGATCGACTGTTTGTTAAAGGCTTACCACTAACGCTTGATAATAATGAATAAACAATAAATTTTCGTATCATTGCAGAGTTAGGCCCGCTCGTGCAGCGGCGCCAGCTGCAGCCGCCCATCCTCCAGCACATGCTCCGCCATCAACACCAATGGTTGCTCAACCTCAGCAGCCATCCCTCATGGGACAAATGGCTGCTACTGCTGGAGGTGTAGCCATTGGATCCGCTGTTGGACACACAATTGGACATGCTATGACCGGGCTCTTCAGCGGTGGCTCCAGTGAGACTGCTGCTGCACCTGCTGCAGCACCTGTGGCAGCACAGAATGCACCAGCCGCTGCACCCGCAGGCGGTGCCTGTGCATGGGAAGTCAAGCAGTTCCTGGAGTGCGCTCAAAACCAGTCTGACCTCTCTCTGTGCGAAGGTTTCAACGAAGCTCTTCGCCAGTGCAAAACCGCTCACAGTAAGGAACTTTTTCAAGAATTATTACAGAAAGTTTCATATTAATATATGCAGACAATAACACACAATGTATTCTTCTCTGTTTCAGGTGTAATTTAAATAAGTATTCCTAGACAAATCTCAGGTAGCAGGTGACCGATAGGTGGAAATTTTAGAAAATAAAACTTGAAATTATTATATTCACCTTTACGCACGAGTATTATGCAATTATGATCATTGGGATGGAAATCTAATCCAGTATATGTAATTAGAAACGATTTTCTTTTAAATGCTATATGAATAAATTGATTCTTATGTTGATGTACATAATGCGAGATTCATTTACATCAACTTTTCTCCTGTGCACCTATATGTATATGTATGTCCATTTCGGATGCAAGAGCCTGTTTCAAACTTGATATTACGATTGCGCAATTATCACGTGGATGGTCTAAAATATCTAATCGGGAGACAGAATATTATAGATGTGTTATATGATAGATGACTGTTGTATTAAAAATATAATATTTTCCCGTTAGTTCGGAAATCACCTTTGCTTTTTATTTCGTAAACACGTGAAAAGATCGAAAGGGAGACGACGCGACTTAAATTCTGTTTACACATTGATTTCATTTTTGCGCGTTTAAATTAAATGGTGTCCCTAGCGCGGCGTTACGCAACCAATTGCGAGGTAGCAACGAATCGTAGACCAATCAGGACAAAAATAAAACAGCTTCCATTGCTCCCGACAGTTTCGCTCTGCCTCCCGAGTCGGTTGACATTACGAAGGGAAATACCGTTCGTAACAATTAAATATAAGATTGAAACTTCTGCTAATACGTCAGGTACACTAACGTGCTAACAATTTGTCGTTCATTCGAAATGAATGTACAGCTCTGCAGAGCATTGCAAGTATTCTTGAGATAATGAAGTTCTTGAAATATGCATTGGAGCAGTGATGAGCAACCGGCGGCCGACGGGCCGCAGGCTTTCGTCCACGATTTTCCCGGCTATTTTCTCTAGTATTCGATAGTCTTCGCTGGTCTGCGTCAGAAGACACATTCTTATCCGATACTGGACATGCGATTATTTCTTCGCTTGTATAAATGAAAGTGCTGTTCGTTTGATATGCAGTGAAAAACATCTGTGTTGAAGAAATGTAATATTAAGAGACAATGTGAAAGTAAACATTCTTTAAAATTTAATAATTTGCAAGGACAGTTACGCTAGGACATGGCGGATCAACTACAAGCGAATTTACATTTAGAGCTACCAAACCAAAAATCCGCTGACACTTTCCAGCCGATCCTGAGTCTCAAAGCAATAAATTCGTTAAAGAGGCACTAGGAGACCATAGCGTACACACAGACTGGAATCGGAGCTGGTGACGCAACAAAGTATTTAATATTGCGTTCGTTGCGGGCCGCGCGTAGTATTAGGTTTCCACTTTTGGCCCATTGCAGTCCGCGGCTTGCTCATCACTGCATTAGAGCTTACAGAGCCTTTCGTTATATGCGGATGAGATCGAGTCGGAACAAATACAAGCAGCATGAAAGTATCGGCTAACAGAACTCGCTAAAAAGAACAGAAAGGTAAATAAGGATGTCGACTTCCGCAAGACATATAAAAAAATTAATGATTTAAGAACATAGTTTATTAACTTAACGCGTTTCTCAAAGACGGCTTTATACTCGGTTAAAAGAGGCAGTTAAATGTGCAAGAAAATGGATATGGTAGACTATCTTTTCTCTGTGTTCAAAACACGCATCACCACGTAGCCCGCGACAGTGGCGACAGCAATTCCAAGGCCAGCTTTCCACCAGACTATGGAATCCCCTTGCATGAGTCCAAATTGATTTATATGTCTGAAATTTCAATAAATTATTTGACACATCAATTACGTAACATTTCATCGAAATGTTTAGTTCAATAAAAAAAAAAGAATCCATGTATGTGTATATATATATATATGTATACGCATCACAGCACCACGTAATGAAACATTGATACAAAATACTATCCTACGGACTATATAGATCCTATTGATATTTGATCTCATCACATCTTAATTACACACAAAATTCGAAAACGTAAATCATGTTGAAAAATATGTACAGGGACGATCATATGTAACAAGGCAAGACTCCAAGGTTCAATTGCGATTTCATGCTCATGCAAGAAAAAGTAATACAGCCGCGCGGGTTGATTTGTATTGTAAGTCGTGAGCACGCCGTGAAACAAACAGAAGTTTACAATACGAACAAAAACCTTGTAAAAGAACTCCACCATTGAGTGGGTGAGGATTTGTCAAGCAACATGTGGACCATACGCCTCAAAGGACTGAAAAGATTCAAGTCTCCGTTAAAGATAGTCTTCAAGTCATGCGGCAACGTCTAATCTCTGAGCAAATCGCCTAACACATTTCCCTGCGACATTACTTCTGCAAGACTTGCAATGATATATGAATGGCAACAAAAAAAAGGAGAAAAAAAGAAACGAAGTATGTGATTCACGATTTGCTCAAGCTTACGAATGTTTACAGTGTGTCAAAAATTCAGACCAACCTGTCTCTGTAAAATAATACCCATGCTCCTTGAAATCGGCTAAACATGAAATTTCTGTTAGTATCTAATAAGTCATTCAATTTCGTAAGAATAAATATTACTTCTCTTAAATACTACAAAATGCAAACGTAATTCTTTGACTCATTTAAGAAATTGACCTCTCCCCGGAATTACTCCAAATAAATACCGATTGCTTTACAGAATAATCATTTTGGAGCACGTTCGTACATTGTACAAGTTACATCTACAAATTCACGTTGATGAGACTTACGGGAAAGCTGCCATTGTTGCTAGCTTAACGAAGATTTCACGTCGCACGGTACGGGAGACGCTGTACGGTTGCGGTGGCATCAGTTTGTACTTATTGCAAAAACTTACTGGCTGCAGCAAGTACTCTTGTTTCACTTCGGAAAGATCACTCTTATTTGCTATGATAAGAACAGGTATCTTGCTATCTGCAAAATATTTCTGGAACAAGGAAATCATTTTTTCGTACAGAGTTAAATCGTTGAATCGTTAACGCGGATCATTTGAAAAACGCTTACAATATAAACTCGTGCGATAAATTCGAACGATTTTGGATTACTAGCATCGTAAACGAGAGCTGCGACATCGCACTGAATTTGTGCTGGAGTTAAAGCATCCTGAACATTCATTATATTTATATCCCGCAAGATTATTGTCTTCTCTTGACCGTATACGTGAACCGTGTTCACTGTTATATGCGCATTCGGCGGGACCGCCTCGTCGGATAATTTCTGCAATTGCATTCGTAGTTCAATATACTTGTCCTCGATAAATATATGTACAGGTGCGTTGGTATATACCTCGAGTTTCGGATCAATAAACGTTCTGCATAATGTCGTTTTTCCGCTACTCTTTGGCCCGATGACGTGACAACTGTACACATTCCTGCTCGACTGTTTCTTCGCCAGATCCAGCTTCTTCTCGCGGGTGATTAGAAACGCGTTTGTCTGACATTCGTTATTATACATGTTGTAACCTAGGTATGCCATATATTCTAATGCTTTGCGCACATTGGTAAGAGTTAATAGAGCCCATTGACACACGTAGCCTTGAAACGTAAGCCACCCCTGTTGCGGATAGTTAGAACCACAAATTAATTACAAGAACGCCGGCGAACGACTACCGAACGAGTGAAAAAATTATGTAGTGGACCTTTTCATTGGTTGGGACAGTATATTTGTACTCGTCACCCCACGGCGGAGCCAGGCACCTTGAAAATAGCGATTCCAATTCTGATGGTGAAAGAGCACCATCCCGATCTCTGTCGTGTTGCAAAAACAAGAACGTTAAAAATTCTTGACCTTTGTGAGACAACTCGGTTGTACATCCAGTAGGCACCTTTAATCTGTTCAATGTATAAACAAGTTAGTAGACTATAAAATAAAATATTGCTAATCGATTCATT
This sequence comes from Lasioglossum oenotherae, assembly GCA_028455765.1. Taxonomy (NCBI): domain Eukaryota; kingdom Metazoa; phylum Arthropoda; class Insecta; order Hymenoptera; family Halictidae; genus Lasioglossum; species Lasioglossum oenotherae. The sequence continues at coordinate 10,274,595 of CM052297.1, read as the reverse complement.
AATTCGCTACTAACGGTGGATGTACGTATTCTTTCGACATTTGTAGCTCATTGTCGTAGCCGAATTTCCTAAGTACAGCCCAAGTAGTCTCGTTTCTTCCGCGTTGTATGAACAAACACTGGAGGTACATGAAACCTGTACACAGAAGAAACGTTTTTTTATCTTATCGATCTTTTTCACGTTGCAGCAAAAGAATACCTTTCATCGTAACGCATCCATTGCAGATTCCGTCTTGAATATTTTTCGATACCACAGCTTTCACATCTTCCAGAACCTGCGGCTGCAACGGCGTGTTGAAGCACCATTGTTGAAAAGCGTTCAGCTCCATATCGTTTAGTAGACCATCGTTATCCAAGTCACATATCTGAAAATTTATGATAATAAATATAAGCGTGTAATAAGCGGCGAATATACGAATGTATAAATATACATGTATACGTACTTTAAAAATTCTTTGGAGAGCAGTTTTACATTCTTCCGTGAGCTAAACATTGCATATCAATTTAATCAGTTATCCAGCAGATCGTACATACTAGTAATGATAAAAATTAATATCAAACTTTACCTCTTGGGTATCATAATTGTACAATGGGGTTGTAGGATGTAAAACAGCTCTTTGTGCATAATAAAAAGTTTCTGATACATTTTGCAAGGTTTTAGCAGAACACTGAAAATAAACATGGTATAAGTTAGACGCTTGCTTCGCCAATCATTTGTTTATTAAAGATCGTAATCTCGGGGCCAGACCAGCACCAAAGTTCAAATATGCGATAATATTACCTCGATACAACTCTCAATCTCAGTAAACTCTTTCATAATAGGATATACAGCCTATAAACGGAGAACCATAATTAGCATCTAGCATCTAAAGAAACTTAGTACAACATTTACAAATATAGATCTTTCTATAAACCTCGATAGTAGAATAATCAACCAGGTCTATCTTGTTTCCCACAAGGACGATTGGACAACGATTATTAGCAGAACACCTCCTGATCATTGGTAACCAGTAAGTAGCGGTTCTGTCCAATGTATCCTCGTCCACTACAGAATATACAACGCAGATTACATGTGCCTTTTGAATCTCGTCCGCCAACTGATCCTCGGTCTGTTCCGCTGCTGTAAGCGTAATCAATAATTAGAGATCGAGGCTTTTGGGGTCGGAAAGCATCGACAGTGAGAACCATGTAATCGATAATGCTTAGAAGAACTGTTCAACGGTTCGGAGATTGACAAAAAATTAAGATAAACGTGGACTAGCTAGAACAAAATAATGAAATAGTTGAGATTATCGGTTTAGGTTGAACACTGTCCTTTGGCACTACATAGAGACAATAACATTGTAGATACTAGCCTGAATAATCAACAATGTGCGTGGGCACTTGTTCAGGCGTAACGTCCGCCGGTATCGTGATTTCCTCTGCCTTGCAAGGCACATCCTCGGCATACTCTTCGCTAACCAACGATAAAATTAGGGAAGTCTTACCGACCCCGCGGTCACCGATCAACAAAATTCTAACGTTGCGCTTGGGCGCGACCGACCGTTGAACCATGCTGTCTCTCGTTAAATACTTCTCACTCGCTCGCAACAGCGTTGTTCACCGTTTAAATTCGAAGGGACATCTTCGCCGCTTCCGAGCTTTCCGAAAAATTTCCGTGTCTCTGGCCTAACCTAAAAATCCACGGCTTACCCTCTGGCACCAGCTTCTAGACGTCACCTCTCTGTACTATTTCCCGGTCACCTACGTCGACATCTTATCACCGATTATGATCGAAACGATCGGTCGCCTTCGTTGCGATTTCTCTTTCTCATCCGTGTTAGCGGAAATAAAACGTTGGTTCGGCCGCTCCGATTGAACTTGCGCTCCGAGGGTGGGCTTTTCAAGGTTACGTTCTCTCTTCCGAATGACAGTGTACACATAGAAAAACATATACACACGTGCGCTGGAGAAAGAACGAGCGAGCGAGAGAGAGAAAGAGAGAGAAATTTTTTGCAGAGAAGGGAAGAGACTGGAAGAGACCGAAAGGGTCACCCCAGCGTGTACGAGGTGAATCCGGGGGATCTACGCGTATTATGCTCGTATTAGTTGAAGTGGGTTTGAGAAAAGGAGCAATTCGCACCTCGACAGAATGGAAAATCATTCTATTCGTGGAACGAATCTCGTGAATCCGCAGCGCCCACATTTAAATCGCTTGCTATAGCGAGGACCCGGGGAAATCGATAGCGCTCAAATATTTCCTTCTCCAAGATTAACCTACGAACATCAATTTCGAATAGAGCTTTCGGATATCATCGAACTCGGGCTACTGATTAATCCTTTGCACTCCTTTGTCGAGTGTGACTCAACATGCAGAGAAAGAAAAACGTGAATGAAACGGGTTTTTATATGTATTTGGTTTTTCCTTATTTATTTATTTAATTTCTTATTTTCTTCATTTGACAACAAAGTTCGAGAGCTGTATTTAATATAGTAAACAACATTGTTTAAAATACCGGTTCTGCACTCCAAATCCACCCTTTTGCAAGTTAAATTCAACCTTATGCAAATCAGTTTCACCTTTTTGTAAATCAATTTCACCTATTAAGAATACTTAAAATTCATGATTTATTTATTTAGATTTAGACGCACGTGAACGGTATCATTACTGCGAGGGAAACAAGACTCGATGTACGCTTCCGTAAATACATATATGTATGTACTTTCATTTTTCAAATTTATTAATCAGAAAATGTCTACAATGAATATACATACGTGTCCATAATTATGAAAGTGGTCTAATAAGTCATATATTTCTTGTTTCGAGATATTTAAATGTTGAAATTTTAATGTTGAAATAACAAGCACCATCTCATTTTTGACAATATCGTAAAAATTATCATCGAATTATTATCGAGTATGTAATTTAGTTTAAAATAATGTGATGTGAAATAACTGTGATGAACTCATTTATTTTTAATTTTCACTTAGACCACTTTCATAATTAACAAAGTTAATAAATTGGTAATTAGTTTAAAATAAGTATTTGATGTACATCTTTGCAATAAATAAAATCTTGAATTTCTTAACAATCCATATTTACATTTGATTCGATTTCTTCCACAAAAACTTACTTAAAAATATTCTATTTTTAAAAGGTTGAAATTGATTTGCAATAGGGTGAAATTGATTTGGGAAACGGTGAAATAGATTATTTGAAAAAGGGTGAATTTGGAGTGCAAAAGCTGTAAGTAGCAGTGAAGGAGCTGTCCTTTAAAGTAAATTTCAAGTTGTTGGCAATAAAATTGAAAAATAATTCGGAGTGCAAAGGGTTAAAACTTCGGTTCGCCCCGTTCGAGTACCATCCGAGCTTGAGCCTATGAGAGACTAGAATATATTCAGGTATCCTTAGATCCGAGTAGTGGTAAAATTAAACCTCGGAAGAAAATGTTTAATCACGATGATTTTTATCTGGTTGAATGTTTATCCGAACGAGTCTCATCAATCAATCGTTTGATAAAATGTTGTAGCGCTGGAGATGAAAATATTGTAACGGTCGTTCTCGAAACACTTTTGTTTTTAAATTTCTACTAGGTATAGCTACAACTGTTATCTTTTGCACGCGATCGATGAAAGCACAGGTACCAGTAGATAAGGATGCGGAGACAGAAATAGATAAGCGTAGGATAAACAACGGTAGGTAAAGAAATGATTGGAAAATTCGTCTGTTTACGTCATGTTTACTTTTAACAAATAATAAAATAATTTACTATTTCTGCATGTGTCTTTCGAAAACCTAGTTTTTTTTATGAACTGTATGTATGTATAATGTATATCTGTAACTATTAGTATTGTACGTGTTTTAATTTGGATAGCGTTGCACTTTAAAGAAAATGTATTATTGCGTCAGGATAATAATGCCACATATAGTAGCGATAAACCGAAAAGATTCGGTCCCCGAATTATCGGCAACTTACGCTTTTGTGCGTTATCGTGTTTGTATGCGGTTTGTTTGTCTCATTCTCATTTGTAATTAATTTGAGTACGTGATATGTCAGTTTGTATCTGGTCCGAAAGAGTATAAAAAATACTGTGCATTAGCAACAAGAATTTACGAAACAACATTATTCATGGAATACCGATAACAAGTTTTGTAATGTACATGAAAAATCATTTTTTCTTATTAACTATTGCTAGTCAACCCCTTGCCCTACGATTTATTTTACGGTGCAGTGATTAGAACGTTTTCTGTAGATCGTAATTTCCTAAAAAAGGAGAATATTGATATAAATTGTTCTCCAATAGGCGTATATTAACAAAACCAAGATAGAATTTTATTTCGGTTTGAAGGAAATTATTAGCATACATTTTTATTAAAATCTGTGCAGAATCCTCATCACGAGTAAGACACGATATTGAAAAACAAGGTACGTGAAACGCTATATTGCTTGAAAGAGCAATTTTACACGAGGGAATATTACAGTTTAACAAATGAGCGAAAATGTATCTTCGTTATTGTCGTTTAGATGAATTGCAACATTGGATAAATTGCTTGTACGATGTAACTGTATATTTGTGTATGCACCCCCAGGAATGTAAAAATATATTCGGAGAACTTAGGTGGTAAACAAAGCGATAACCTTTACGCACATAGTCACCTGGGAGATCAAGACATTATCGTACCGCATTATCCCCGCGATAAACCTTTGCGACCTGCTAAAAATATTGCAAATTCACCAATAATTTTAGATTGTTGCAATTCAGCATGCAATTTTTCAATAAATCAAATACATACATATCAAATACACATATGCATATATTATTATTATTTTACTTCTTTACCGATCCTTATTTAAAAAATAAAGTAATACGTCTACCTTCACAGGTGTATATGTAATTATCCCCGCAAAACTACACTTTTAAATGTTAATTATTAGACTGCGGAGCTTCATGCAAAATAAAAAAATTCTTTGCATTCGTTGCAAGACGAATCCAAACGTATTTCTCTCTTCAGTGGTTTTATAAAGCCGAAAGAAATGCGTTGATACATATTCTGAAATCCTTTTAATCTTCCCACTGTTTAAAATTGCACCCACCTATTTTTAAAGACGTTTTAAAGTCGTATTTTTAGAACGTAAGACTTTTAGACCTAAAATAGACGTCAAATGGACATCCTTAAGACGTCCTGTGCGATCTGGCTATTAAAACTGAACTTACCACGACCGGTCAAACGACCGTTTCTACATTTCTTATTTTGCAATTATTTAAATGATCCAGATGCTTTCATAAGAAACGGTTTAATAAATATCTTTATTAGAACACATGTTACAATAAGAACCGCGGAAAGTCTAAATAAATTATATCTTGTCATTTTTACAAGGCAACACGAGCCTGTTACTTCTATATCTCGGTACGTTTAGTTTTAATGATACACAATGTGAGATTTGTTCTTGTTTCTAATTTGCTAAGAGCATACGTTAAATTTCTGTATAATATTTACAAAGTGATAAATTAATACGAACATTGCATTGGCTTGTTAATACTCTGATCACACGATGGCAATAAGAACCGCGGAAGGTCTAAATAAATTAAATCTTGTTATTTTTATAAGGCAACATGTGTTAATTATACCTAATGAGATTTATTCTTATTCCTAATTTGCTAAGAGCATACGTTAAATTCTTGTATAATATTTACAAATGAATTAATACGTACATTCGTTGCATTGGCTTGTTAATACTCTGCTCCCACGATTTTCCAATAGCGGCGATCCCAAGGGATTAGGTGAAGCTTCCGAAACTCCTGAAGAAGGAAATGAAATATATTTAATATGCGGTAAATTCAGAGCGAATGGATGGCCATGGTAGAACATGTAGTGTTTAAGATGTACCTGAGTAATCAGAGCAATGCAGCTAGATCACAATTGAATTTCCGATGCGACTAGTCTGATGTAGCAGAGACAATTGCCGTTGACGTGTATCATCGGTTAACCTTCGATTCTTTGAGTCGGACACATCCGAAATAGCAAGGGATATCGCATGTAGACGGCGAAATCTTGAGGGAGGTAGGTCGACAGGTCGCTGATAACCGCGTTCCTTGATAGGATTCGGGTATAAAAGCCTGGACCAACTGACAGTTAGCATCGGCCATCATTGGACACACAATGAGGTGCTTAGTTCTCTTGTTTGCTTTCGCGGCTCTTGGTGCCTGCTACAGTAGCGAACCCGCTGGTAAGTGAATTTCTTCAATATTTCTTCACCTTTCTCATACTTTGAGCTATTCGCCAAATATACCTGACCAGGATGGATTTATTGTTTTGCAAGTTCTGCCATATCTAGTCTTTAGCTGTAGGATAGAATTGCGATCTACGGAACTGTTGTGGGCATACGCTCTAGTCGAAGAAGATTGTTAATAGTCGGATAGTCTTCGGCAATCGATAATCGAAATTTCAATTACAAGAAATAAGTGATTTGCTTCGGACTGGCTAGCAGTGGTTAGTCGTTGGTGTTTTTCTAACGATCTCTCGATCCTTCCAGCTGACCAGGTTCTCCTCACCAAGCAGCAAGATGTGATCCAGCTCCTGCAGAACATCGGCCAGGAAATTCCGAACCAACAATTCCAAGAACTCGGCATCAACTATGACATCGCAAGCAACGCACTCCAATACCACGACCCGATCATCGTGAAATACTATGCTGGCGTGGTCGATGCTGGTTTGGTTCAACCAAAGGGCACCGTCTTCACCAGCTCGATCAGCCAGCTCCGCAAAGAGTTGTCCCTTCTGTACAAAATTCTGATGGGCGCCAAGGACTACCAAACATTCTTGCAGACTGCTGCGTGGGCTCGTGTGAACGTCAACGAAGGACAATTCATCAAGGTATTAAATAGCTAGCTGCGGCGCGGCGGTAGTTATTCTGGATGTGTTAAACGGTTCATCTCTTTTGTAACAGGCTTTTGTCGGTGCTGTTTTGATGCGCCCAGACACCCAGGGCATCATTCTGCCACCGTTATACGAAATCTTGCCCCAATTCCACTTCGACTCCAGAATCATTCAGGAAGCTCAAGACATCGCAATCCAAAACATTGGACAAGTTCATCAGCAACAAAACATCAATCTGATCCCAGTCAACTACTCTGCTCTCCTCGACCAGGACGAACAACAGCTCTCCTACTATACTCAGGACGTCGGTCTCGCTTCCTACTACGGTTACCTGAACCTCGTTAGCTTCATTTTGGGAGAAGTAAGAGGAAACAACATCAACAATGCGTTCTGTTTTCTATGCACCGTATCGATCGACATATATAAACGCTGTTCGTTTCTTAAACAGGAGGACCACCACCAACAGCAACAACAGCCCCTGACTCAGCAACAGTACCAGCAACATATCGTAGGCAAATATTTGCACCAAGTAGGACAGGACCAACAGCACATCGTCGGCCACGGAGCCAAATACCTGTTCCTCCACCAACAACTTTTGGCCCACTACGAACTGAACCGTCTCACCAACGGACTTGGCCCGATTCAGGAGATCAACTACGACTCCGTCAACTCTCTGTACCACCCACACCTCCGCACTTTGAACGGTCTTGAATTCCCAAGCCGCCCGGAGAACCTCCAATTCCATCCACAGAAGAACAAGCTCATCCAGTATGTCAGTATTTTGGAGCAGAGATTGATGGACGCCATCGAGTCCGGTCACGTGATCACTCCACAGGGCATTTTCTTGTCTCTCTACCAACCACAAGGTGTCAACATTCTTGGTAGCCTGATCGAAGGAAGCGGCAAGAGCGTTAACCCAAGGTAGAAAACTCTTTCTCGATACTAACGATTATACGATTTGTAGTAATACTGAGTTTCTTATAACGCAGTTCCCATAAATCACGGTACTTTGAGCCCTACCATGCTGGCACACGTTAATCCTTACTTGTCTCATTCGGAACAGATTCTATGGAAGCCTCCAGGTCGCAGCCCGCAAGCTCCTCGGTAACGCACACCACGTCCAGAGCATCTGGGAAGCACCATCAGTTCTCGAACTCGGCCAAACCGCTGTCCACGACCCGGTCTTCTACAAGCTCTACAAAAAGATCATGAGGCTTTACAGCATGTACCAGGAATCCTTGCCCGCTTACCAGTGGAACGATCTTATCCTCTCCGGTGTTACCATCCAAAACGTTGACATCAGCCAGCTCGTTACCCTGTTCAACGACTACTTCGTCGACCTGAGCAACGCCGTTCCCACAGTCGGCCAGCAGCAGCAGCAGCAGCAACAACAACAGCAAGCTCAACAGAAGATCATCGCTCAGCTGAAGAGATTGGACCACAAACCGTACCAGTACCAGATCCACGTGCACAGTGAGCAAGCAGTTCCCAACTCTGTCGTCCGTGTGTTCCTTGGACCTAAATACGACCACCACAGGCAGCCGATTAGCATCTCCGAGGCCAAACAGTCTTTCGTTCAACTTGACCAGTTCATCCACAATCGTAAGTCGGTTGGCTTCTCCTATTCAAAGTATTCGAACAGCATACCTATAATTTGCATTCGATTTACAGTCGAACAGGGTCAGAACGTGATCCTTAGGAACTCCCAGCAGGCTCCAGGCTTGAGCTTCGACTGGCCGTCGGTTCAGGAAATCAAACAGGGTGTCCAGAGTGGCATCAGCTCCCAGGGACCATTCTTCATCACCAAGGTAGCGTGTGCTTCCTCTGTTTCCTGTTGAACGGAATAGAAAGTTAGCGAGAGAAAAGTAAAAACGAAATAAAAATGTTATTTCTACTTACAGCCGCACCACATCTTCAGCTTCCCTGCTAGGCTGTCTCTTCCCAAGGGACAACCTCAAGGCTACCCTCTTCAATTACTGGTCGTGATCTCCGCTCCAGGCCCATTGAACGTTCCCTACGGTCCCGTGATCCCGGAGGACAGTTTAGTCTACCAGGACCAGCAGCACCAGATCGTCGACACCGAGCAATACCAGCAACTGAGACAGCAACAGAACCAACTGCCCCACGTGTCTGGCATCCAACAGAACATAGAAGTCCTCCCTGAGAACTGGGTCGGCCCTCAACCTTACATCCAGTACGCCCTCTCGAAAATGTATGGCGGCCAATCGTGGATGCAGCAATTGAGACTGCAAAACGGCCAGATGCAACAGGGACAACAAATCCCGATCCCGATGTACCAGGGACTTCCTTACCAGCCTCTGCAATCCGGCTACATACCGATCCAGCAAGGAATCTCCAGTAACTGGCAGAAATACGGCGTCGTCGGCCAAAACATCCAACACCATGTCCCATTGGCCCAGCATGTGCAAGGAGTACAAGGTGTCCAAGGTATCCAGCAGCAAGGCGTAGTAGGTGTACAGGGTATAGTCCAGGGTGTCCAGGGTGTGCAACAAGGTGTCCACGGTGTGCAACAAGGAGTCCAGGGTATGCAACAAGGTGTCCACGGTGTGCAACAAGGAGTCCAGGGTGTGCAACAAGGTGTCCACGGTGTGCAACAAGGTGTCCACGGTGTGCAACAAGGAGTCCAGGGTGTGCAAGTCGTGCAAGGTCTTCAGGGAATGCAACAGGGCATCCAACAACAAGGTGGTGTCCACGGTGTGATCTCGGGAGTGTACGGTATCCAGGGCCAGCATCAAATTGGATCCCAGGTACAACAGACCGTCCCCATTAAATACAACACGCAGGCTGGTTGGCAGAGCCAGTTCATCAGCGGAATCGTTGGCAACGTAGCAAGCGGACAACTCCATGCCGGTGGGTTCCAGGGCATCCACGCTCATCAACTCACAGTCCAGGACCAGTCCGTGCATGAACATTACCAGAAACAACCCATTTCCGAGATCATCGGCGGTGCGATCTCCCTCGATGGCAAGCCCCTCGGCTTCCCCCTCGACCGACCCCTGAGCGTTAGCGCTCTCAGCGTCCCCAACATCTTCGTCAAGGAAGTCCTTGTCTACCACGAGGGCCAGCCTACCAACGAAATCGTGCAGTAAACGTCGCTGGCTACCGCGGAGCTGATAGCTCCAAGGTAAACAGTGTCGCGTAACGTTAACGTCAAGGCAAAACACAACGGTTTATTGATGTAGCATTTACAATGAATAAATTGCTTCGATGAGCATACGCTTCTTGTTTAACATCTATGTTGAAAATCATCCGCGCCATCCATCCTCATTCTCTCCATCTCATCCTCATCGAACATCCTACACACTCTGCGTACTATGTATTATTATATATTTCTATTATTCAACTATCCGGATTCTATAATGTAGAACGTCGAGGAGTGAAGACGTACAGTCAAGTTTTATTTATGTACATACATGGGACTCTCGTATATAACAATTGTAAACGAACGTTCTAACAATTAATGATTCTCTAATCGCGGCATTAGCTTAATAATACTTCGGCGAAAACGGAGAAGCCAGGGCGTTTGAAACCCTCGAATAGAACGAAAGAACTAAATACAACCTAGTGTCTACAATAGTAGAGTTAGAAGTTAACAAATGCATTCATTGTTACAATCTGCATGAATTTCGGGTAGTTCTACGGTGATCCAGGGAGTCGAAGCGTCCGAAACCAATTATTTTCATCAAACGAACTCCGTGCCAGCCGTTCTTCCCAACAATATCGTAACATCGTTACGAACCGTGTCTTCCTCGACAACGGTGTATCAGTCGCCTCAAACCGGTCATCATTCTCCCGTCATCATCTCCATAAATTCTACAAAAAAACATCCGAGCGCTGTAGAAAAAGTGATCCAGGTACAAGGTTCTGCGAATACTGTGCAATATTGCCGCTGGGACTGTTTTTTTAACATTCTACTTATACGCGTGTAACTGTTATTACTAGACGCAATTACTCGATGCAATTTAAAATGGTAGAATGATTTAAAGAATTTAATAATCCGGCAAGAACAGTGACACAACTCAAAAAATAATGATTTCTAACTCCTAATTGAACCGCTAAAGGACAGTTTTACTTCCAAATATCCCAATTTACTTCCAAAAATATATTGTTCATCTTCTCTATTATTTCGATGGAAATCTTATAATTTTCTTCGAATCGATATTGTAAGAATACTGCATTTTTTAGTTATGATACTGTTCTTACCGGGTGCCATTTTATTTTGAACTTATCAAGTGGCTGGACTCGTTTCCAGGATTGCAAGGATGAGAGATGCGCGTTCTCATTTCTCAATAATGCGAATATGGGCCTTTTCAGTAGTCAAAAGCGCTAGATAAAAGATCAATCGAGGCCGCGATCGCCCTGAAAAGTCCTATTTTTACGTTTACCAGACGTAATTTGCATTATTTGCAAGCATAAAGCTGCGCATGTAGCTATTTTCGCAAAGCTGCGGCAGCTACAAGCTGCCGAATAATGCAAATTACGCCTCGTAAACGTAAAAATAGAGTTTTTTTATCTTTTATCTAGCACTATTCACTACCGAGGAAATCCATCTTCGCATTATTGAGAAATGAGAAAGCGCACCCCGCACCCTTGCAATCCTAGAAACGAGAGTCTACCCCGTTAAGATCATTAAAGAAGGAAAGAGATATTAAGTAGTATAGCTACTGTTTCTTGCAATCGACGTAGACAATTATTTTGCATAAAGATCCGTAGTTTAATCCTTAGCACTCAAGTGGTGACTCAGAGTAGCCATTAAAAATTGCTGCACCGTTATTCAAAATATTGTTTACATTATTAAATATGTTGGGATCTAATCAATTACTAGACATTTAAGTATTGTATGAGGTATTATATCAATTTCATATTCATGAAATTGAAATGAAAAAAATCATATAAAATGGAATTATTTTAGGCTGGAAGAAATTTTTAATTTTCGAGCTAAAATAGCTCCGAGTGCAAAGGGTTAGTCGTTACTTTACGCATACATACGTTTCTATGTTTGCAGAAACTGTAAACTTTCTAACTAATTTTCTACCGGTACGCCTTTCTTGGTCAAAGGGAGAATGAGAAAAGCAGTTGTCACCCATAATCGTGAAAAGTATAGCAGCATCGTCTTGTGAAGTATCGAAAAGAAATGAAAAGGAAGGTGGAGCGAAAGGTGTATACTTAAACTATAGTACACTGTATACTATACACTATACGCACCGTCAAAGTCCACGGTGCCAGACCCATCAGTGTCGATCTCAGCGATGATACCGTCCAGATCGGCGCTGGTCAGCTTATCGTCGAGAGCAGCGAGAATCTCCTTGAGCGTGGCCGTTGTGATGTATCCGTTTCCCTCGCGATCATACAAACGGAAGGCTTCTTTTAGCTCCTCCTGCATGGCCTCCGCGTCCTCCTCCTCGAGGAATCGGCCCGCGATCTTGCAGAACCCGTCGAAGTTCACCTTGCCGACCCCTTCGGGGTCGTTCTCCCCGATCAACGTGTTCAGCTCGGCGTCATCGAACAGCTGACCCATCGTGTTCAAGATCGTCGAGATCTTCAGCGTGTCGATGAAGCCGCTCTTCGTCGTGTCGAACATCTGGAACGCCTTCCGCAACACGGCCATCTTCTGGTCGTCTTCCTCCTGTGGAAAATTGTTCGATCGCACTACTCTTCATGTACAAACCAGATATTAACACTAAACGTACCGAGCTATGAAAGTAGGACAAGATTAACCCTTTGCACACTCGGAGCTATTTTATTTATGTATCTCGAAAAATAAACATTTCTTCCTAGCTAGAATAATTCCGTTCTAATATGATTTTTTGTTCATTTTATGGATATGAATTGAATATGAATACTTCATACAATATTTAAATGTTCAGTAACTGGTTAAATCCCAACATATTCAATAATGTAAGCAAAATTTTGAATAATTGTATAGCAATTTTTAGCGGTGACTCTAAATCACCACTCGAGTGCTAAGGGTTAATCTGTTTAGACTTCGTAATGTGTGCTCTAGTCAAGATATTTATTAAATTATACCTTATGAAAGTATCCTTACAACCTAAAAAATTGTAAAATAAAAAATCTAGAACCGGTCGTTTGACCGGTTGTGATCGGTTTAGTGTTAAACATACTTGGCCATCCCACAAGTAACGCGAACTTCCTTTTGTGTTTTCAACACATTGAACGCCATGGTGGTCACCGGTGATCGGATTGCAACAAAATGCTCGCGGCGTTCAATCTGTCAATAATAGCTATTAATAGACCGCGCGTCTTTATGCAAAATAAAAATTGTCTGCATCGATTGTAAGAAATAAAAACCAAACTGAACGTTATTTCTTCCTTTAACGATTTTAATGGAGGAAAAAGCATACATCGACATCTTAAATTTTGAAAAATTTCCAACAATGTTGCATTTCATCTACACAATTTTCCTATAAATGCATAAAGATCCGCAGTCTAGCTATTAATAACATTGTCCAACAGCCAAAAAGTATTTCGATTCGCACTATACGATTCATATAGAGTTTTTCGCGCTGATTCCAAATCTGCGGCGCGGCGAACGCTCATTCTATTTAGTGATGAGCGCCACTGGCGACAACTCATGTCGGGCGAAGATATTTTGCTTTCTGGTTCGAGAAAAACGTTGTTTAAACATGTTTAATCAATCATAATGTCTTAATATTGGATATCACTGTTTTTGGGAAAGTCTACAGAATCTTTTGCTGTAAAGAACAATTCAATATCTTTTATAATAACGTCACAATATTTGTTCAAAGTTCAAAACTATGTCTCTTTTTAAAACTCAATGTCCTCAAAAACTGTATACCTAGGAGAAAAATTAAGGACAGATTCGGAATCAGCGCGAGGAACACTATAAGAATCGCATTGTGGAAATCGAAATCCAAAAAAAAAGGTTGAAATTTGTTGGACCGTGTAATAGATGAAACGGAAAAATCAAATCGCGTCCTTTAGTCTTTACAGCGCAACGGGGCAACGATTATGTAAGAGCAAAGTAGAAATGTTTCACCGAAAGTTAAAATGAAGACAATAAATGATCTGTAGTCGGCGTTGCGAGAGTCTAGAGTAGATCATCGTATAATTTAACACTTTACCTACCGAAAGCCTATTGATAGGATTTTCAATAATTGTGCTGGTCGAAAAGAAAGCATATAAATTTTCTTTTACATTACAATTTTAAATGAAAGTATTAGATGACGTTATTGAGGGTGATTTGTTAGTTCACAATGAAAACTGCTGCTGCTATTGAAGGTTCCATTAAAATTGTTTAGCCATGTACCATAGATTTTTCAAAATTATGCAATAATCACCGGTCGGTAATGTGTTAATATTACGAACGTATTGCGTGAACGTATTGCATTGCGTGAAAGTGTGAATTGCCGGAGCAGCACGGCCGAGTAAAAGAAAAATGTCGATGAACGTTAACATCCGTTGCACTGTCAGTGGATTCTGCGGGCTTACCATGGTGATAGTTGTCTCGCACGACGGACGACGGACGACGGATACCTGACGGTGCCGCGGCGTTTCCGTCCCGGTATAAAGACACCGTCCGCGTCTGGTAAACCAGCTAGAAAACCGGTGGACGCAAAAATAGAGCGCCCCGACGAAAAATGAAATATGTTATAAGTGGGTCCCCCCGCGAAGTTGGAAGGCCGGCACTAAATCATCGCGGGCGTGATTGCATCGAGACCTCTTTGGTGATCGCTCGCAGCACCCTTGGTGCTTAAATCGCGGTATCGTTCGATCTCGATCCCTCGCTTTAGAATTCCGCTAAAAACGCTTGGGGCGGCGAGCGCAATTACGCTCGAATTTCTGTACGTTGCAGCAACGTATTGAATTGGCCGTGTTAATCAGCAGTCCGCTGGTGTCTTTGACAAATTGGTGACGCAACCTCTATTCAGAATCTCGCTATGAGCTGGCCCTCAAAATTCCTTGTACGCTCGGCTTCTATTCCATATGCCATATACTGTTCCACGAGATTTCGCTGACTTTGCCGTTCGTATGCGATATCTAGTGAATAGCTAATAAATAGACTGCAGGTGTTTATGCAATTTGCTATTTCTCTCTCTCTCTCTCTCTCTCTCTCTCTCTCTCTCTCTCTCTCTCTCTACACTTTACAGAATCTCAGATCAAATAAAATCTTATTTTCTGCGGTAGTAGTCGTTTTAGATCTGACATAAATTAAAATATCCTAGGATTTTTTGAAAATTTTCGAAAGCGATAATTGCATAAAGATCCGCAGTCTACTAATAAATAATTTGCATAGCGTATTTCGCCAACGTATATTCGTCGGAGAAAGAGACGAACGGTCGATCGACTTGTTCGGATCTTCGAATAGCACGTTGGTTGATTGGACTCTTATATTATACTTTGAAACATCGACGAAACGTTTCGGCGACCAAAATTGCTTGTACTTTATTAAATTCGGTGTAACGGGAGGTGTCGGTGTCCCGGATTTGATAAAGTGCAGCAGCTTACTTTGTTGGTGTGCCCGATAAACGACAACCATTTGAAATTTATTTCCGACATTCTAGCGCGACGCCCCTCGCCGAATCGAAATTAGAAACGAGTCGCGGGCGGGCTATCTCTTAATTCCGCGATCGACCAACTCGCGTGCCTCCGAGCGTTTAATATTAGGCATGAATCAAACGCGGAGGACTCGTGATCCGATGCAAATCGCGTTCATTCATAAATTCATTATGTTCGGAAAAGTTGGCCTGGCAGGTTTCTGGCAGACGGCGCACAGTCAAACAAAAGGATGTCGTGGTAATCGAAAGCACGTTCGATCGGACCAACGATAATTCAATCCTTACACTTTATACTAGACGTGATCGACGTATCAGGACGTCTAGGCGTTCTCACTGCAGTAAATATTATTATTAGTAGACTGCGGATCTTTATGCATTTATGAAGAAATTGGTTGGGTGAAATATAAAATAGTAAAAGTTTCAAAAATTTCAAGAATCTTGTAATATTGCTTTTAATGTAACAAAGTTGTTAACGGATGAAATCAGTTTTTTTATGTTATTCCTGCTTCCCACAATCAAGGCAAAACATTTCTATTTTGCATAAAGATCCGCAGTCTAATTATTAGGTTATCGTAAATGTCCGATTCTTAATGGCAACGTTAAAGAAACGTTCGTTTTTGTCTAACTAAGTACAATTTAGTCATCAAGATAGACGCCATTACATTCAACATATTCTGCCTACGAATTATAAACTCCAGAATTTTTTGGCCCCTCACCATTTATGAGACTGTCATTTATTAGCTTTTTCTAGCATCGAGGGATAGTGTGTTAATTTACCATCACATTTTAACCAAACATCATATTCAGAGAAGGTATTTTTTCGTGAAAGGTGAAGGTCACAGACGAGTTCAACGGCTTAGTATACAATGACCTTGGCACGACCTTGAGCTCAAAAATGCGAAATCAATTACTTGTTTTCGTTGAATATTATTTTATCGCGTTGTTTGGATAATAATTTGTGGTTGGTGCCTCTTCGTGGTATAAATGTTACACTTTAGTGTTCTTGAATGAGCCACAATGATTTACTCTTATCACTCTGCGAATGAAATGTCTGGATTATGCGGTATCGATTGGAACAGCACGAATTTGATCGTGTATACATCTAAACTTGTTGATGTCACATTGATCTCTCGTAAGAAATATCGACATCTCGAGTCTGCCTCACTGTTAAGACAAACATCGCATTTGTGAGTTTAAGGTCATACCGAGGTCATAGTATGGTAGGTCATTGAACACGTCAATACGAGTTATGTCAAGACATAAGCAATAATATTATGTAGGAAAAAAAATGTAATGCCATTTAAAAAAATGAAGGTGATCTTGTATTGCATTTTGTAGCCAACTAAAAACTAATTAATTTTGTTCCAAACATCTTTTTACCTGACTCCCGGAAAACAGCCTGTATAACAAACCTATAGACTGTAATACACTCCTCAAAAGAATTAAGGGATCACTTGTGCGAACTTTCAGCACTTTGTGCGAAATTCAGGCAGCCGATGTACGTGGCGCGCTAATTTCTGCGAAGCACTAACTTCTAACACAGCAGCCATAGGTAACAAATTGCCGCAGCGAGTTCATGGGATACTCAATCGAATCGGCAGAATCTCTGCTTCAATCTGACGTTCGGACCATGGTATTACGATCATTTCTCGCGGCGATATAACGAGTTAAAGGAAAAATGGAAATTGTGCAGTTTTCAAGCATATTTTCAGAAACACCTGGTCTATCGAAATGTTAATGAAATTGAAAAAAACAAAAGGAGTACCTTGAAGAGAACGAAACGCTCTTTCCATTGCTTTTTTGCACAAGATTCCACGATAATTTTTTCGCTATCTGAAGCCTGTTAAAGTTAAAAAGCCATATTTACTTCAATGTTGAATACCTCGAATAAAAAAAATCGCACAATAATCAACAACTACACAATTTACACAGGAAAGATAATCCTTCCAAATGATATTAACGCGATTTATCAAAAAAATTTGTTACTCCCTGTGTGATGTCCCAAAGTTGCACAAAATTTTTGTTAACCGTCAATGTCGCCTTCATCTCGCTATAATTTTGTAACAAACCAACATAGCAAGAATTTGAAACAAAGCATCTGAAACTAGAGGTTTCATGCTTTCAAATCATTGTTTAACGATATCGATACGGCAATTTTTGACGGAGTTATGATCACGTAAAGTGGGACCAATTTTTCGGGTTCGCACAAGTGATCCCTTACGTCTTTTGAGGAGTGTAGTATTTCTAGATGAAAGAAAGATGATGCAACAACCTGTATACTTAAAAAGTTGTCAACGTTATACTGTACATCTTCCGAATAGAATTTTCGTTTGCGCAACAAACTCGGCAACTAATTCAACGAATTTTCTGGCAAGCAATTTTCTATGGAACGCCGCGATTAAAAGATGAAACCAGCTATAAAGTAACCGCTTAGATTTTCGATCGGAGGAGCAGCGA
This sequence comes from Lasioglossum oenotherae, assembly GCA_028455765.1. Classification (NCBI taxonomy): domain Eukaryota; kingdom Metazoa; phylum Arthropoda; class Insecta; order Hymenoptera; family Halictidae; genus Lasioglossum; species Lasioglossum oenotherae. The sequence goes on along the minus strand of CM052297.1, from coordinate 10,256,722 downwards.
AAGTCGACTTTTGATGGACGTCGATTCTGTCCCGCAGAAGGTTCCCTCGGAAGGCCTGCGTGTAAATCTATCCGTTCGCGAGACGCAAATGGTTATACATAAATTGTAGCGCGATAACTACGCGGATCTACGCGGAATTTTCAGCACCGTCGCCGTTCTTGGATCCGTCCGCCCACCAGGATTCGCAAAGTATTACAACAAGCGTTCCACCTGGCCAGACCCCCGCGACGGGGTCCGGTAAAAATACAACGAGTCCTCGGTCTCTTTCCGAACGATTCGTCAACGAGTCACACGGTTCTCCAGACAGTGGGAATTATCTCTTCGCGATTCGCGCGCTCGGTGATGCGAGGGGACGCGTGTACAAATAAACAGCTTCGTGTTTAATCGTTTCCCGAACCTGTTCAACAACGCCATGTTTAACGAATTTTCCAATTTTACAAGGCAGATGTTTGTTTCTACATTAACGTTCAGCTTGGTCGATACCTTACCGCTGAACCGAGCGTAACAGGAATTTAGATACGACCGACAATAATTGTTTCTCGTTGTACCGTGTACATCTCGAGATTGCCCGAGCCTGCATCACCTACGCATCAATTACATTTTCGCGGTGGAGTGGCGACTGATGGATAACAAGCTATTTATCTGACATGCTGTCACGAGTTGCTGTTACAATTTTTTTCAAGACAGAATGCTCCGACACGGGACATCAACGTGGGAATGATCGACCCAAACGAAATTACCGAGAATTGTCGAGGAAAACTGCTAGGTGTCATTGCATATTATTAGCTAAATCTCTCTAGACTGTCACAGGCGGTCTAGAAATAATGGGGATAGTAATCAATCAAAAGCGGATCGGTACAAAATTTTCGTTTCGAGTGTCAAGATCCTAGGCGGTGTAGGCCGTTCGGTTTTCATTCAGGCGATCCGCGGTTTCGAAACGGCGCGGCGCGGCGCGACGACGCGTGTGAAGAACGGCCAACGGATAAGTAGTAAGTGAATTTGTCTCGTTAGAAATATTTTCGGTGCCAGCGCATCCTCCTCGTCATCATCGCTGTGGTCATCGTCGTTGGCTCCTCCTTCGTCCCCTACATATACGCTTCGGACGAAGAAGCGACAACGGTCGAGCGTGCAAAAGCAATTACGCTTCGGTGCCAAGCGCTGAAAATCACCGGTCCGTTGGCAAGAGCCAGAGTCAGAAGACGACTCGTTAGAGAGGCATGCGGATGCTGTCTGATGTTGGACCAGCGGATCTCTCCAAGTTTCGCCCTTCGTTCATATATTCCGCTCTATAAATAAATGATTCTTATTATTGTCCGCATCATTATGCTTCGCGTTAGAACATTAACCTCTTCAAGAACGAATTTCCTAGGAATAGACATGATTATAGCTTTCGTTTGAATGTAGTCATTTTCTTGACACTATAAACTGCAATTCCTCACCCCCACTCTGCTGGCAGCTACTCGCCGATTCGCCGAGAGTCGAACGACAGCGGGTCGACAGCCAATCGGGCCGGGGAGAACAAACATTTTTCCGACTCGATAACTGTAATCCGTATTTTCCGAGTTGATTGCAGTCGTAGAGCCATTACCGTATCTCCTACAGATGAATATGACTCGAACGAAATAAAGAATGATGTAGATACACAGTCATCTGACTAGATATTTCCATGCGTCCACCTTGAAGTGATTAACGATATCGTTTCATACGGTCTTACTTCGAATAGACGGGTAAATGCGGCGACCCGTCAGCGGCTAATATTCTATCCAGGGTCTAGAACAGGCCTCCAACAAATTTATCAAACAATTACCATGCGTCGAGTATAATAAATGTTTCGAGCATTCTCTGTGGAAAATGATTCTACCAGAAATCCTACCCTAAAAAATTCAATTTTTCTAATATTAGAGGTTCATGGCCTTTCGGCGTTATCGATAAATCATTCGTATCATTGGACTATACGAGCTCAAATTTTCTAATGCCAAGTAAAAAAGCCACGATGGAAGGGCGCCGCGGGCGCACTATATTAGGAAGTATGGCAAGAGGCCAACGAGTTTTAACGAGCCGTGAGAACTCGAGGGAAGAATCCCGTCGATACGCGAACTATCTAGAATCGACAAAGCATTCCTTGACGGTTCATATTTCGAGGAACAAGCGAATCTGCGTAACAGTATCGTTCGTAGCATCGGCATCGGGTCCCGGCTGGTTAATTTCACAGCTTCTCGGCTTCTCGACTCGTAACTTGGGATCGAGGATGCTTCACCACCCACGTCGTCCATTCGTAGATAAAAAGCAAAGTCACACCGACGAAAGTATACCGACGAGCTTCGTTATGTAAACTTTCGTTTGACAGAAAACCACAAGTGTTTCTTCCAGAATCTATGTGGACATCGGAAAGTGACAACTGTACCACGGATATCGTGATGTCACGAATGTCTTTCCAATTTTTGCATGCAATCCGCAGTTTACCTGTAATTAGTGTAAGAACAACGGATGGTTTACTAAACAACAGTAAATAATAACTCGTATACCCTGTCAACGGCCTGTGCACAAGAAATATTCGTGTACCTGTTTCGTAAAGAATTTCATGAAATTTATTAGCCTCTAAAGACTATTATGTCTTTTACATATGTCAACTTCGTCTCACATCGCACTTAGCACTCGAATGGTGACTCTGAGCGCCACTAAAATTTGCTGTACCCAGTATCGAATCAATTACTAAACATTTAGGTATTTTATGAGGTATTACTCTAGTATACTTCTATTATTATTATTAAATTTAAAAAGTCATGGGGAATAGAATTATCCTAGATCGAAAGAAATGTTTAATTTTGAAGTTAAAATATCTCCGAGCGCAATTATTTTTTAGTTAAAAACAAATATAACCTCCACAAATATAAATTACAACAAAGTTTGAGGGCTATATTTAATATATAATTAGTAAACAAAATTGTTTAAAATAAGTATCAGTCAAAGGAACTATCTTTTGAAGTAATTATTTCAAATAAAAGTTGTTGGCAATAAAATTGAAAAATAATTCGGAGTGCAAATAGGGACGATTCTGTTCGAAATGAACTATCTTTCCGTAGAAAATATCGTTCGCGATCTGCGCGTGAAAAATTCAAATATTTCAAAGCGCTGCAAAGCGCTCCGGGAGCCTTGGTTGACTGGCGGTTGGTAAACGCGTTCGCGAATTTTGAAATTCGCACAGCTTTGCGGGTGTCGTATAGAATGTTCTCTAAAAGTTCCCGAGTACGCATGCGTACACAAGTTTTCAAGTGTCCACCGATAGTTGCTGGGAAAAAGACCAGCAGGACAGCACGGGGAAGAGGAGTCTGATTGGTTATTAGCAGAGTCTCTGTTATTAGTAACCTGCGGATGTTATACATGCATTTATGATAAAAATGGGTACGTAGACATGTTAAAAATGTGTAAGGACATCAATGTATAAGTTTCAGCTTATAATTCAAAGAAGAATACAATTTTTATTTGGCTCCTGTGTCCGGCAATCAAGGCAAATATTTTTTATTTTGCATAAAGATCCGCAGTCTATATAGTTATTAGATACCCATATAGTTTTGCTATTGGTCGAAGCGACAATGTCAGCGAATCAAATTATGAAAAGGTGAGATCTCCTCTCATTCCTCTGCCGTCCCGCTAGTCTTTTTTCCACTTACAATTACAATTAGTACACTCTCGTACGCCATGCAGACAGATTTAGAATTACACATTTGACTTGGAAATGATAAGTATACGAATTACAGGCAACACTTTAAGCGAATCTTCGTGTTTTCCGTTCAAACTTCTAAACACTCAGAATACATAGAAAATTTAAACGTATAAGAACATTCGTAGCAACCTCTGCATGTTTTCTATCGCGACGTATATTGAGTTGGCAAGGAAATAATTTCGGTATTCTAAGGTGAAATAAAACCCAATTTTTCTATTCAAGTATTTTCTATTTTGTTCGATCTTTTGCCATCTTTCTGGTAGCTTCATAATTCCGCGCTCATAAAACTTCAAAATTTTCCCAAATACCGAAATTACTTTCTTGCGAACCCAATAGTTTTAGATTTGAATATTGCCGCGGTTTCCAACGTTTCAAATTTCTTGCTTGCGGAGTCTGCATTCTTGTTCGTCCAGTAGTTGAGGAAAAGAAATGAAAATATCAATTTGAAATAGCGACGATACTGGACGATACCGTGAGTGTGTATACTCAAAATTTCGAAGTGACAAGCGTGAACCTTCCGACAGTGGTTGGCCTTTTTTGAAAGAATGCTCCGTGCTCTGTGGCCTGTGGCATGGTCACGTTGCATAGGTTTGCGGAACGCCTGCATTGGAGAGGGGCTCGGCTAGCCATCGTGCACAATTATATACCGACATCTTCCATGCAGTGAGAGAGAAAAGGACGGGAAGAGAGACAGCTTATACGTTATGTATACATATATATGTATGTCAGCAAGGTAGTGTGTTCGCGGATCGTACGTGCCGAAGCGTTTAAACATTAATCACGTTACGGATGTTTTTGCCGGAGTGACGCGCGCTTAATAGACGAAGACCGATTATCAAGATGCAACGGTTCTGCGAGCGCGTCGAGAATGAAAGTCTGTGCTAACTACGGACCGCGGGACTCGCAAATAAGCAGCGCCGATGGACGCAGCCATGTTTTCTGCTAGCAGAAATCTCACCCATTAATAATTCGTTAATCGTCGAGCACAAAGTGGAGCGTGCAGAATGCCGATATGCGACGCGAGGGCGAAGTTTCTACCAGCTACTTGCGCCTGGACAGTTCTACTCGGCACCACCACATTATTCTTCTGTTTCCCGTAAGTCGCTCGCACCTCGCATCTCGCACCACACGTCTGTCCTCCTCTCGTAAGAGGCCGCAACGGTTTGCCATCCTGTTTTCGTTCGACAGATTTCTCCGCTGTCTATGTTGACACACACGGCTCTCCCCCCTTTTCAATAAAACTTCGGTTTTACAGATGCCAGTATTATGTGTTCCGATGGGGAACATGGGTGCCTGCTCTTCAGGGAGTCATCACCTTCCTTGTGCTGGCCAATTTCACGCTAGCCACCTTCATGGACCCTGGTGTTATACCGAAAGGTACTTTTTGCTTCGTAGGATGTAACACAGTTGTTAGTTTGCTCCGGCGTACAGCATGCTACAGAGCAAATACATCGGACTAGGTATAGAATACAATCGGACCTGTGTAACTCGAATTTCTTTAGCGCCGAGGTACCAAACGTCCAATGAAAAGTAAATTGCCTTCTTCGTCGTGATTGCGTCTTCCCCATTTGTTTGTAGGTGCCTATAAACGTTTTGCGATAAAGAAAAGACTTGTTCTTGGATATTGTAGAAACAATGTCTACTTACACTTACGACTGCGCTATGTCTTTTAGAGGGGACAAATGTTGCATGCAAAGTTTACCAAGAACGTTCGGTTGGTTAATGCGTATTATTTTTCTTTTAAAGCATCTCCTGACGAAGATAAAGAGGACGAATTTAGCGCGCCGTTATACAAAAGTGTAGATATCAATGGTATCACGGTGCGCATGAAATGGTGCCCGACCTGCAAGTTCTACAGGCCTCCCCGTTGCTCTCATTGCAGCGTTTGCAACCAATGTATCGAGGTTTGTAAATAAATAAGAGGATTGACATTAAAACGGATAACTTATCGAATCTTGAATTTTGTAGACGTTCGATCATCATTGCCCATGGTTGAACAACTGCATTGGAAGGAGGAACTACAGATTCTTTTTTTTCTTTCTGCTGTCACTCAGTTTTCACATGCTCAGTATATTTGGACTCTGCCTGCATTTCGTATTAGAGAGGAAACAACAACTGGGCGAAGTAGACACTATTGTCGCGTATCCTTATTTGCTTTCTTAATCAACTGGTACACGACTGCGTTCTTGTGTTGTATGATCCTTACACATACTGTAGATTTGTACTTATGGGAGTGGTTATGCTCTTATTCATTCCAATTTTTGGGCTGACTGGTTTCCACGTAATACTTGTTTCCAGAGGACGTACGACGAACGAACAGGTAACGGGCAAATTTAACGGAGGCTACAATCCTTTTTCCCGTGGCTGCCTACACAATTGCTGTTACACGCAATTCGGACCACAATATCCCAGGTAATGTTGCAACGATTAATCACGACTCCTAACTGTAAGTAATAAGTAGACGAAACGAGTAATCAATTTATCCTGGAATGTTTTAGTTTACTCAAGCCAGAAAAGTATTTAGGAAAACGACGTGGAGCTTGCACATCTGAGATATCGACTATAGGCAGTGAGAACCAGGTAAAAACCTACATGGATAGCAGCAATGGTGTTAGAAATCCCAGTTCAAATGCTTACAATAAGGTAAGAGCTAGTGCAACATCGCTTCACACTTCTGATAACTATGTACGAGAAGACTTAACAACTGTAAATAATAACATCTTCTCTAGCATGAAGTTACTATGCTTCTTCGATGTACATTTACCAGCAGTGTGCGGCTATGCAATTCACTCGGCTTTGAAAGAAACTATAAATTCCGTGCTATGCTACCCTTCCTGTGCTTTAAAGCTTTCATAGACTATATACAGTGTTAACTGCAAGTTTTATTGCACAATTGGTGCACTTTGAAAGTATTTTCTGCACGAACTTCTCTAGTTACCACGCATCCGTTCATTAATTTCACGACTTGATTTATTTAGAGTACAATATCGAGCAACGATTCTTCCTATCTATAGTACCTTGTTCACGACGTTGGAAAGTTGCTATTGCCGATCAGCCCCTGTCCCCTACCTATCCTGATTGAACCAGTCAGTATCCTTGATACACATTCTGTACAAAAGTGTGATCCAACGATTCGATACCGAACGTTCGTTCTCTACTGCGAAAGCAACTGACGCGTCTTGTCGGTTCCAGTTATCTCCGGGACGAGATGGATCGGACACAGACATGGAACCAACTGCATCTCAATCAGCGGATTGCGAGCCCACACCTCCACTGCAAAGACACGGTTCTAAAAGCAATTTCTTCCTGCCACCTGTGGAGAACAGCCAATCTCCCAGGCATCCTCCGCCAACGCAACACCGCCATCCAATGCAATACACTAGAGGCAGTCCCCACCCGAGGCCAAGGTAACAGAAACCACGAGCCAGCAAATGGTAACGCGTTTCCTAATTTCTTTTCTAATACACATAAGGTACGTTGTCGATACCTATAGGGGAATAAACGGCTCTCGAAGCCACACGCCCGATCCATTGTCACCGGAAGCGAGCGGATCACCTGCCACAGCTTCGCAGAGAGGCCAAGATCCGGGTGGTGCTAGTCCAACGACACAACGGATTAAAGCTATCGGAGTACCAACTCCTCTTGCTATTTCCAGTCCTATGCGCAGGTATACTATCACCACTTTTATCCGTCTAATCGGAATACGAATAGACAAAATTATAACGGATATAATGAACTTGAATTCTATGTTCACCTCTTCAGATAAATAATCTGCGAGCAATATACTATATTGTAATTCAATTTATAGATTTGAAAATGTAACAAGAGATATTAATCAGATACTTCGTTATGTCCCGCGACTCATGGTCTACCGATTAGGAGGTGATTCTACATGTAAAACTGAGTCGAAAAAAGAGAATAAATGTTTTCCTCGGTATCTTCGTTTTCGAGAAAATCGAAGTCGACCATTTACTCGGTACATGTCGACTTCTAATAGACAAAAATACAAATAAAATTCAAAACAAGAAAAAATTTATTTATATAGTTATATGAATGATATAAATTTATTAAATTTAGTTCCGAGTAAATTTTCGAGATCAATTTTCTCGAAAACGAAGAGACCGAGGAAATGTAGATCTAGAATATTTGATTACATCTCTTGTTAAGCGGTCCCTAGACGTTCAATAATATTGTCAATGTAGCTATCAATACGGCGACTGCGCACTGTGACGAGGTGGAAAACAAAGGTTATGACAACATTCAATCCTATCAGGAAACCGTCTTTCCAGTTAGAAATTTTTTCGGATGCGTCCCGAACAGGATGGGGGGTGTACAGTAAGGGAGAAAGAATTCATGGTTTTTGGAATGAGACGGATCAACAATTACATATTAACAGTTTAGAACTCTTAGCTGCCTTTTTTTGAACTTAAGTGTTTTGCAAAAGATTTAATGGATTGTGATATTTTGCTTAGAATCGATAACACCACGGCTATTACTTATAAAAAAACAAAAACTTAACCTCAATACAAAGATAACTTTAATCCGCCATATTTTAAGTTAAGAATAGCTTTGGAAAAATTTTCTTCCTTGGTTGTTATAAGTTGTTATAAGCGACATTATAATGTCGCGATTATAAAACTTCGCAAAAGTTTCTATTGCGGTGAACTATTTTCTGCTGGGAAATTTGTTTGTTGCTATGGTTAAAGTGATCTTTCGATTTTACGAGAAAATTCTCGTTTCACGTCGGAATCGTAATAATCTGTGCGCTAGCCATTTTGCCTGTACGTGATGATGCGATATTGTCCAAGATTTCTCGCGTATGCGCAGCGATTTCAGCCTCAGTAAAGTAAGATTCTCGATAAAATGGGGTAGCTTGAGCACCCCGCAGAATTTTAAAAAATTGGTATGATTTGATTCTGAAAAATGAATGTATAACATGTATATTTCTGTATATTTTGTAACTTGTAGGACATGTCTTGGAGTCTTTTTGCCCGGAACAGATTATTTCGGTACATTCCTGCCGATATAATTGCCTCAGGGCTCTGCTACCTCATCATCGTCAGTGGCGCACCCAGGATGTAATCTTGGGGGGAGCCGAGTTGAACCTAGCCCTAGGTTTTGCGTGATTACCTTTTTTTTATCCAAAATCTCTGTCAACGATATCCAGGGCTATTCCGCGATTTTAATTTTGAGAGCTAAACATTTTTTCCTTAGGGGTGAGACTTAGCCCCCTGGCTCCCCCCCCCCTGGGTGCGCCACTGATCATCGTAATATAGATACGTTAACTGTTTCGCCCATGCATGCGCGAGAAATCTTGCACCATATTGCATCATTGTCTAGTGAGATTGACGAAATATTGACAATGAACCTCCTAGACGTCAATGCGCTTCAATCAAAATTTCTATCAATATGCTTCGATATATTGACCAATGCGTTTGAACCCCTTTCTAAACGGTCAATATGCCCTTTCATTGCGCCTTATCACTATTATTAAACGTCTAGGGGCCGCTTTACATTTTCCATTCTATAAATTGAATTACTATATATTAGATAGCTTGCTATATATATGAACATATTTGAGATATTTTGTTTCTGGAATATTGATCTTCTAGATGTACTATATATATATATTTTTTTTTTTACTTTACTTACATCTTTTTTTTACCTTTTTGTAACTGTATCTCGCGGCATTTTCACGTTGCACAGAATATTGTTTCTAATTCTACGTAGAGAGCAAGAGGGAAGCGCCACACTAGTAAATAGTTCCATTGCATTTGTTGAGCACGCTATATCGATTACAACGAGTGAATATATATATATATACGTATATGTTGATCTCTTTTATTCGATGTTCCTGTTTGCTACCTCTCTATATGATGTGAAGCCTGTTTTACTTCAGATTCCCTGTACTCCCTCACTTATGCGAACACCTCACTCTTGCTCTTATTCTTTTCTTCCAATTACTCTCACCACTATATTTATATATATATATATATATATATATATATATATATATATATATATATATACACGTATATATACACACGCGCACGTACCTTTACGCGCGTGTGTGTGCATATATATTTATATACATCTCGATTTCTGTACGATGAAAAATTGTGTGCGATCGAGAAAATAATTAAGCAGATAAGACTAAACCAGAAAAAGAAAAGAGAAAAGGAAAACAAGAATCCGTATTGCGCGACCGTAGATCATGTTTAATATAGTAGAGAATTAGTTTCTCTGCATGTATATATTACAAGATATATGGTATATAGATAAGTTTGTGTCCCACTGCAGGGGGGTGGTAACTGCAAGGAGCTGCTTTCTACCATCATGTTGCAACCTACTGCAGGTAAACACGAACTTCATTCTACGAGGACATATCGTAGTTTCAAGTTATGCTTTCTTGCATATATTACATATATATACGTATCTATATTCTTTAAGAGAGAAATATACATGACTCGGACCTATATATGTATATATATATGTATATATATATATATATGTATATATATACATATGTACACACATATGCATATACTTGTACTCACATATATTTCAGTCGACCAACACGCAAGTATAAACGTCTCCACGTTAATATTGTTCATATTTGCTAGGTTTCGCTATATTATATATACCTTTTTACGTTTCTTGGATAGATGCTAATTTTTATAACAGGAATGTTGCGCTGTTCTGTCTCTCTTTCTCTCTTTTTAGCTATCTATCTATTTATCTCTCCTATGTATGTATCGCCAGAGCCGTATTTGTATGGCTACAATGCTCAGCACTCGCAAATATATATATATATATATATATGTATATATAAATATATATATATATCCTCATCTTGGTTAACTGTATCATGCATTTGTCAGTTACAGTAATACCTCTGAACTTGTACGCTCAATTCGAATGTAGAATCTGATGGGCCTTGTTGTTGGCTGTGGACGTTACATAAAACCTCTAAAACCAGAAGACGGATGACACGCGTGTCTCTTATACCATGCAGGCGAAGAACTTAGTGCTGTTGTATTAACACTTTAGCTACCGGTAGTAAGAGTTTCAGCGACTCGAATTAATAGGCTATTGAAACGAATCGAGATCATCTTTCTTTCATCACAAAGGACGTGTTAAGGCCGGTAGATGAAGTATTAAAAGAGGAACGAACATGAAACGAGAAGGTCAGATTCCCCGGCGTGGTAGACCGAGTCGCGTGCAAGTTAAGAGGTGCTACCGTGTGTTCGAGTACGAAACGAATAAAAGAATCAAAGTTACTCTGTCGTTCGAAGTTTGATGGAAGCCAATGCGAATTATCTGTGTTGCAGATCGAACCCGGGCACGCCGACGCAGGTTCGTCGGCCAGATTTTATAGGAGTGAACGACGCATCGACGTATTACGATGTGCAGCAGGGGAACAATGCCAGTGTAGCTGGGTCTAGCGGTGGCGTGATGACGGGCTACAGTCCCCAGCGTCGTTTCCTGTCGGAGAGCGAGTTGGTGCGCCAGGGGGGGCGGGGACCATCCGTATTCCCGGACGAACAACACCGTCGACAACATCCGGGAGCTGGCTGGCTCCCCGCAGCGCGGCGTCTACATGTGGAAGGACAACTCTCCGGGCAGCTACCCGGCTCCGCCGGGGGCACAGAACGCGACCACGATGACGATGACGACAACTACAACGACGAGTCAACACCAGTCGCCCTCGCAGAGACCACCACCTTCCTATGATTACTACAGAGCGGATCCTACCAGTCCCACGCAACAGTTGTACACGAACGCAACGAAACCGGCGTACCATCCGGCGATGAGGGGCGGCGTACCGGTCTTCCCGCCTCACCAGTCGCCCCAAGTCAAACGGAAAGCTGCCATGGTGACGCCCACGACGCCCACATCGGGCGACACACGCCGCAGACCGATGTCTTTCGTTCGTGCTCTGGAAATGACCAATTCCATGGAGATGGTGTCCGCGCCGAACGACAACCGATCTCAACGGCCCACCACGCCCACCAACGATCGAGCCAGTGTCTACGACATGAACTATGAGATATCCGTATAGCCCAGCTTCAACGTCTCCGCGCCTGCGATATCCTGCGGCTGGACGGAGATGGTACACGATCGATTGCCGGCACTTAGCGTCTCTCGTTCCAAAGAGGACAGAACAGCGGCAGCGTACGCCGCTTACGAGATATCCGTCTGAATTTTGTTGCCGATGGAACAAGTATAGTGACCCCTCTCCTTGAAATCCTCGTCGAGTGGCCTGACTTAAGTGAACGCAAAGGCGTAGGATAGACCTAACATTCTTCTCCTGTCGCGACTACCCCGAAGGACCAATTTCTCGTGTAGAATAAAGCCTTGCACTCTTTCTATTCGAAAAATGGTGACCTTTGTAACGTGAACGTATACATTCGATTCGACCAGAGAAAGTCGTCTTGAATGTATACCACGAGTTTTTTCAATGAGATTCGTCGTGTCACGTAGAAACGCCTGTGTATATTGAAGTAAATAAGATAGTCGTACCGTTTATGTTGTTTTCAACAAAATTTAACAATATACCTACAGATTATCCTACATTCAGTCTCTATTGTATCATATATATAACTGAGGCGAAATTGTCGAATGATCTGAGAAAATGTCAGGTGTTAAATCTATCTTATACCTCTTTCGTGGCCATAATAATCTTGTTTGGTAACAACCACCAAATGTGTTTTTCGCTGCATAGAAGCGGTCTCTTGCCTAGAAACGATCGATGAACTCCGATCAAACGAAAAGCATTAGGTAGACTTTCAATGCTCGAATCCAAGCATTTTAGCGTCCTAAAAACGGTTTGCTTAACCATCGACATACAACGCTCAAAGAGTTCTGTATCGTCACTATATTCGTTCCACCCGCAATAAATATTTTTAAACATGTCGATGCAGCTAGAACACGTCGAAACGATATTACAAACCCAGCCGTGGTTTTAGTTAAGTTCTTCCGGTCCAAATGATGAGCCACCATATGATATATATATGTATATTATATATATATTATATGTATTGTATACTTTGTTGAGGTCACGTGGTACGATACCGACCCTTCTTTTCCGAAGGAACAAACACAATGACTGTTGCACGAGTCGTCATTGAGCATAGACAATGATATACGGCTTCTTTACTCTCTTTCTCTCGCGAAGTGTTACAAGTTTTCTCGATGGTACCTGTTTTCAGATTTCACGACTAAACGATGGCATCAAACAATTTCATTGTACCGAGCCCGACTACGAAATACCCTCGCGTCACAGTTCACGTTGAAATTGCTTGTAATACCTCGATCGAGGAGCTTTGTATATCTGAATTGTATCCTAACGCGGAATTGTAAACGATAGTCTTCGGAGAACAGGGGTATCGCTGTTGAATTGTATTTTCCATTTGGGAACTATTGACACAGGGACTGTATGGACACTATTAGGTCTGATTTGAGCATAAGGAAGTCTGTTTTTCGGCGCAAGACTGTCGTGTCACGTTACTAGCGATATTATTGTTTTTTCTTTTTTGGTCGTTGTTAGAGATCGATGGAGCATTAGATGCGCAAGAGATGCAACGTGTTCATTGATGCCCCCTGTCCTGAACGGGGTGGGAAACGTGTGGATAGGCGTTCGGACCGATTGACGGTCGAGGATAATCGAGTCACGAAACCGTCAACGAAAGTAAACCCGAACGCGTTAGACATTATACATATATAATCTTACGAGCGGCGAGAACCAGTTTCTCCGTTCCGCATGTCGAAAAAAAGGGAAAAAACGATTCTATTTTTTAGTAAACAGTAAGGTCAGTTTAGATTTTTATACCATGACGTCGTGACTCAATTTCTAGAAGCGCAGCGTCGATTGCCATTCCTCTTCGTTTCATTGCTCTTTGTCGGACGCATGACTTTTTCGACCTGTAACAAAGAACGTAGGGATTATTATTGCGTGCATTTTTCGAGGCTCGATTCTAATCGACGTTGTGTTCTATTAATTATGCTTACCTACTTATTATTACTACCATTATAATGATTACTATTTTTTAAAGGGAAAGGTTGGAACGAGAATGATCAGGGTCGAGCCTCGGCCCCAGTATAGTTTCCTATTTTCGTTGATGCGAGAAGAGTTCGTGTGTGCAGTTTAATAAAAACAACAGACGAAATGAACAAAAACAAAAAAAAAATATATAAAGGAGAAGAAGAACGTTACTTAATCGATTTAAGTCATTACCAGGATAGAGATAACGAATTCTGTGTAAAATAATCGTGGAATGTGTAGCAAATTTTGAATATACATATTTAACAATATTTATACGTAAATAATAAATATAAGACTTTATAATGATTTCACTTGTTTGTTATGGACGATGATTTTATTGATGTGACCACTAATACCATCGACTTGATTTTCACTAGTAACAAATACAGATGATGTAGAGTTTTGGGGACGGAGGTGTGTCAATGCGAATAGGAAAGCGAATGCACGTAATGGATGTGTAACAAGAGAAATCTTCGAGTATTAGAATGAAAGCAGACGTAGAAACGAGAAACAATTACAAACATGCCAGCGTGTCAGAATGTATACAATATACAGTAACCGATTCAACGATGCAGAGGTGTACAAATTGTTAGACGCGAATTTAAAAAACGAAAATCAGAAGCTCGAATAGATATGACGTTTATGGCAGACGATCCATTTACATTCTTTGTATGTTAGTTTAACCGTAGCTTAATCTGTGATGATAGGAACATCCGACATGTAAATGAGTATAGGATAATAACTCTGTTTTTTTTTTTTAATTTTTATAGACAGCCGAGACCGATCATGGCAAGAGTATGTTCAACTAATAATTTACACGCCTTTGTATAAAGGAGACACAAGACACATCCGAGAACCGAACAAACTTTCTTTAAAAAAAAAATGAAAGAGAGAAACAAACAGTTTTGTAATATACGCATTGCATAAATTTATTAGTACATCTACCGCTACTGTTAAGTTTGTAATATATCCCGCTTTTACCAATGGAAAGCTAATCGCATGTCGGTTTCTGTATTATGTATTTGTATGCGAGACCAATAATATCAGACCTGTGCAGATTTAATGAATAACTGCGCGAGATCAACTAAAAACAAACAATTATGCGTGCTCGTTTTACTCGACGTCGTGTCGATAATCCAATTTTTCTTATAATTATATTGTCATTAATATCATTATTATTATTGTTACATAGTACACGTGTTATACAGCCAGAAAAAAATTTTACGAAACATCGAATATATATATTTCGCTCGCTAAAGAAAGAGACTTTTTCTTTCAGATAGTAGTCGTACAACAGCTGAGTTTGTTAAAAACAAAAGAGAAAACGAAAAGCGGTCCACTGCAATCATTCGAAACGTTTCTTCCAACGCTCTTTTTTTCTTAGTTACGTGTATTCCTTTTTCTTTCCTGTGACAAGCTGTGCCAAAACAAGGAAACATATGATTTTATACATATGCCACTCCAGTCATACCCGACAAAGGAAACAACGCATTGATTACAGAAAAACACACAAAAGAAACAGAAGGACACATGCAACATTCAAACGAATTGATTTAGAGAAGTTATGTGTAAGGTGTGAAGAATGTTTAGTGTTTATAATTCGGTGTATTTGTACATAAATATTGCTGGTTATTATCCACACACACACACACACACTTGAATGTACATACATATACATTTCGATACTTTAGTATCGCTGCAGCAATCTACAGAAATAAAACTCGTGAAATATGAAAGCTGAGAGTATCATTCGTTGTTTCAGATTTAAATTCACGGTATGACAACCCATCTATTATCAAACTGCAATATGCCTATCATAAAGTGCATTTTCTGAGCTTTAATTTAATCCCTTAAAAATGGAAAAATCTCTATTTAAGCGCATTGAAACATCATTTTATATTTCATTTAGCAGAGAGGACATTTGTATCAATGCTGGGTGATGCTGGGACATTGCAAGAGTTTCATGCGCATGCGCGACCAAATGCAGGAACGTATCTATTTCAGTGTCGCCAGGTCGAGAAAATCGAGGGAGTTATCAGGGAATTATGTATTATACCTACAGATAGTATAGGTATACTCTCTGCTGGTACATCCTCTCTGCTATGATTTTTCTGTCACACGTTCGGGCCCCGAACTTCGGGGGCTCTAGCACTGTAGCCACCTGTTGGCAAACATAGGTACAAATTTTATACCATAGTATGAAATAGTGTGAATAAATGTGATTCTGTCAGTGTGATACGCAGTGATACGTGATCAAGTGTGATGCAGTCAATATGTGTTTATGCAAGGATTTACAAATAAATGGTTTAAATTATAGCATGATCTCACACAAAATAGTATGCGTTGTATTACTTCCACGTCGATTTGATTTTTAGAGGAATATTTCTAAAGTACGGATAATTGGAAATTTGTACACATTCATATATATACATTTATATATAATACATCAGAGAGTATACATAAATATATAACAATAATATTGTCTAAATTTAAATTTGGAACCCTTCCATTTTACAACAAGATTACGTACGATCAAACACTGGGAAATGTTTATATTTTGAATTTCTTTTTTTAGTGGTATGACATTTGGAGCCAGTACAGAAGTATTCCCTTATTTTATGTTTCAATTGGTTTGCCTGGTGCATGGTGGTAACAGAGGTATGGAGAAAATTATTATTTGATAACAAAATAATCTAATTTGGTAATCACATTACCAGTGCGTCAAAATTATTTGCAGACACATAATTATTTATTTCTCTGGCATAATTTGCTAATTGTATAATTTATCAATGAATTGGTCACATCTTATCGGATATCTTAAATATTCGTAGTAAGTATCTTGTTTATTTAGATTTCTGTGAGAAGCAATAAAAAATCAATTAATTCTTTTCACGTTTATGCATATTTCAGGATTTATCAATAAAGTATTGATTGTATGCAGTGAGAGTCGTTGCTTAAAATACAACAAAATGCTGCGCCAAACCAGCAAGATTTCGTCGATGATAGTACGCAATGTTTCTCTGTCTCGACAACAGAAGAAACAGTTTAAAATAAATGGCACTAAGGAATATGTCAGTAAAGTAATGAATAGTTCAGTACCGGTTATTGTAAATTTTCATGCCGACTGGTGTGAACCTTGTAGAATACTAACGCCTAAATTAATAGATATTATAGAACCAATGGATGAATTAGATCTAGCTATCGTAGATCTAGAAACAAATCCAGATTTAGTGCACATGTTCGAAGTAAAAGCTGTACCTGCTATTATAACAATTTCAAGTGGATTAGTTATCGATAAATTGATAGGTCTACATGATTTTGATACAATAGAAAATTTAATACATAAACTTATTCACCAAAATATGTTGCCTTCTTCGAATTCCGAGGACGACAGAGGAAAGATTTGAAGATGTAACCAGCATATTTTGTAAAATTACTTCAATGAGATTATCTATAATTACTAGACTGCGGATCTTTATGCATTTACGGTTTATAAAAATGTTCAAACAATGCTGGAGTATCAAATTGGACAGGATTTGATTCGGTTCTGCTTTCTTAAAAATTGTCTACAAAAATTGAAAATTGCATAAATATCCGTAGTCTAATAATTACATTGAATAAATTTTTTAAATGTATGTCACATTGCAGAATACAGCTTTTACGAGTATTGTATTTTCTATATCAGATGAATGAAATTTTTAAAACTAAAAGTGCAACTTATTTATTATCGAAATTTTATAAACGACAGGATAAAATATAAAATTGTTATTTCTAAAAAGACATTGTATTTCCATTTATTATTTGTAACTTTTATAATAACTTGTTGATTATTTTACAAACTGTTGGTAATGTATTACATGTATCATTAATGTTATAACATGATTATAAAATGAATTTTTTAACTGGTTGCGTGTATTATATGTATAGTACAATATGTCATAGTAATATAAGATTAATGTACAATGTTTGTCTCGCTAGCGATACTTAATAAACTAAGCTAACTTTTCAAACTGAAATATAGTTCAAAGTACTCGCTTTCTTTTATACACTGTAATACTATAATGAATAAAATTCATTATAACTTATCGGAGCTAAGAATGATATTATTAAATAGCAAATGCATATTTGAGAAATTAAAATATATTATTAATGTAGGGATTATAAACAAACCTTTACATTCGATCTAATTTTTAATTTTAATATTTATTCTGGATGGTAAAACAATTCTGTACAATCTATGTATGAAAGTACTGTTGATTTACAGATTTAATAGGCCAGGGATTTAATAAAACTTATTTAATCCATGTTCTCTCCGGCGAAAGAGATTGTTGTCCCTTGGCAGAAAGCGATACATAAACATGTACCAACAATTAAAGGACTAGCTAAAATTTATTCATCAGTCAGGTGCTTACGAGAGACACCATGATAAGGCAATGCTGTGATTCCATGGTTACTTGCAAAATCTTTCATTCTTTGTGCCAAATATACATTAGCCTTTTTCCTCTTCGTTCAATTATAAACAGGAAAGTATTTCATATTTTTGCAAGCAACCCCGTGTCTTTTTTTTTGTTATTATTTTACTAACCAGTACGTACGTTTTAAATTTCTTTATCGGTTGCGATAAAACAAGTAAATCGAAAATGAATTGATAAGGGTATTTACAAAACTAGGAGTACGCGTTCAGTAAGTCTTTCTTCGAAAGAAAAATGATAATGGATGCATCTTTCTTTCCTAGATAAATGTCGTGCGATAAGTTTCGGGCAATTAATTTCTTTCTTTTATGATAACTATATCGTTATTCTCTTAAACTATTAGTTTCTATGAAATTTACAATGACGGTATATATCAAATGTAAATATACCACTGTGTTTATCATCATTTTCATATAATAATGTTACAGAAATCAAATTCTCTCGTTCAAACTATACATAACGCTGCTATTTAATGTACCGATATGTTCTGTAGAGGCAGCATCATGGCCCCACAAAATTACACGTTCAGTAAATACATTTGGACGCTCGAATCTTGCAGAAATATTGTACGCATATTTACAACTTATCTATATTTGAGTCGTTTAAAAAAAATGTAACAAAATGTAGAAAAGAACGAATGATGTTTATATGTACAAATTTCTAGCAATGTTACTTGTTGTTGTTATCGAATGAGTACGTTCGACAATAATAACAATCAAAATATGTCTCTATCTCTTTTTAATAAATAACATAATTTACGATCTTCTACAGAGAGAGAGAGAGAGAGAGCATTCTTTATACTTATAATCTAATGAAATTTAGTTACTTACTATAAATCACATCGCTATAACTTTCAGATATAAATATATATTGACACAGTTAATAGCTTTTGTACTTTCTTCGTTTTCACATATATCGAACATAGAAGATTTTTGCATAATTATTGATAAGAAACAATTTCCACACAGCAAATCAACGGAAAATAATGTGAACATACTCATCTCGTGTTTTATATCGAAGCGATTAATTTTTGTTAGTTTTAACAACAAGTAACACATAGTTCCCGGTAACTACTAAATCATTTAATGATTATGGTACATAGTATAATACAACATGGTACAATTTACCTTGCATTGAATAACTTGGCGATTGACATTAGTCTTCCTCAGTAAACACGTAAGAAGTAATCGTTCTTATCATAGTTAAAAGTGGCAAAATATTCAATTATGATTTTTATGCGAACTTTTCAAATTCACGGGCTTTTTCCGGAAAACGTTTCTGAAAGTCTACGACTACCGTTAATAATTATTGCGATGAGGGAGGGAATGCAGAAGCGAATAAACAATATTAATGAAAAAGTAAACGTCGAAGTGAATGAAAATCTCCGAGAGGTTGAAATAGAGAAGAGTATTTCGTAGTTATATTATTATAATTGAATTAACAAACTAGTTTTTAAAATTCGTCGATTTTCATTATGTACAATTTCAAGAATAATTTTCCATCAAAAATCTTTGTATTTATTATTTTATAGTTGGAATGAATTTTTTCATTTTTTTTTATGCGTTCGTTATTGGTAATCGCGGTGTTTTTTTCGTTTTGTTGTTGTTGAAAAATGTTCGTACGAAAATTGTCAGAATGTGTATCACTACAGAATGTTCAAAAATACTTCATCACACTTCTGCTCCTAAATCTCGTACACCCTGTTCCGCTATCGGAACATATTTATCGTCAATTTTGACAAGCAAGATGACTTTGTCCACGTGAGATCGTCGATTTGGATCACGATGATTAGGAGACCAACAATGAACAACGCATCCCTCCATACCTCTTTCGGGTACCCAATGTTTCCATCCGGATCTACCGCCCTGCTGTCTCATTCTCTCATCGGGCCAAATTACATCTATCCGACGACCCAAATTAATTGCATCGTATACTTGATTCGGATCTATGATCTAATAACAAAAAAAGTTGTAGACAGATTCTTCACATCGTAGAAAATTGAAGTTATAAATAGACTGCGGATCTTTATGCGTTTATAGCAAACTTGAGAAGTTGAAATTCAATATATGATTTCATTATATGATTTATGTAGTTTATCGATGCAGACAATTTTGATTTCGCATAAAGATCCGCGGTCTAGTCATGAAATTCGTGTTTGTTTACTTACACGCACTCTTTGGAGAACTTCCTCTTTCTCGACTTTACCGGAGAAGCTGGTTTCGCTCTTAGTTTCAGTTTTAATATCACTGTTACTAAGGAGACCAGCTAAACTGGCAAGCGTCGAGCTTGTGGGCTTACCAACCGAAGCCAACGATCCTCTGTTACCACCGAGAGACGCTGTGTTTGCTCTTCCTAGAGAACCGCGTCCAGTGGATCCACCGATTTGGCATCCGGAATCTATAGATTGCGAGCCAGATGTGTTGTAACCCGACTGACCGTACCCTATGTTAAAATTTCGTTGTACATTCTCATCTAATAAGAATCGGTGAAGAGTAGAGGTGTGTCTAAATACCTGAATGAATATTGTAAGTGGTCATTGCATACACTCCCTCGTTCCCAAAGCCTCCGTCGTCTTGAGATCCTGTTCCGCCCGAAGAACAACCCTGACCGCACCTTCTTCTGATTCTGAGAATAGCACTTTTAATAATAATAGATTTTACAATGTACTATATATCGATTAAACATGGTTTACAGAATTCTATCGTATTGTAAAAGCTCACCTCTCCCACAATTTCAATACGTTACGCTTGATTACGCACAGACTTAAATGTCCTCCGACTAAAGAACACAATTGCTTGTTAGTCTCAGCGTAACTAGTTGTCAATGGCGAAACGTAAATCGGATAACCGATTGGTTGATCGCAAGAACTATTTATTATATTTCTGAGAACCTGCTTCGCGTTTTGTATAGAGCCACGTTCTGGATTTCTATTTCTTAAATATACTAATTCCTGTTGCTGTCCAGCCCATAAGCCGCGCACGCATTCGCGATTCATTTTAATCACTCGGAAGCTTAAGAATCGTTTATTAAGCATAATCACTTTAAATTCGTCCATGCCGTCTTCGAGTACATATCTAAGAATACATAATGTGTACAATGTATAATCAATGTAATGATACTTTAATAAAATGTTCAAATAGCATACTGTAAAAATACCTAAGCGCCAGAAGACTGGGAGCATCGTTTAAAACAGCGTTTCTCCACATTGGGTCAGCTTCGTGACTAATTACAAGATTTTTATCATGACTACCTATAGCTTCATAAAGAGGAGCTAATTCAACGTATAAGTCCGGACTCATGAAATAATCCTGATGCAGCTTCAACGCCATTCTCACACCTTTCGCTATAACGCTGCGCAATAAATCCACATCGTGTAACACCCATTCATCTCGAACCGATGTTATACGGAAATCTCCTGAATACAAAACGTTCATTTATTGAATGGTAATGATTTTATTCGATCAAATGAAACAGTACCTTTAAAAAGTGCGTGCAATCCATAAATAAAGAATTCAACACTTGTCACAGTATTGTGACACGCTGCTCCCAAAGCGCGTCTTCCCAGAAGACTCAACGCAAGACACAAAGATACCAACGGCGAATCCCTCGATTTGTCCAGTGTCTAAAGGAAATTCAAAATAATTCGGTGTTGCGTAAATTTCCGATTAGTTTAGACGCGTCGTAAGAAATTACCTTATCGTGCTTGGTAACGCAGAACTGTATCCAATCCAAGTAAACATTACAAAAGCTGCTTCTTGTAATTCCAATGGCGCGAAAGTCGTAATCCTCGTCGATGTTCATTTTAAAAACTGGATCCAGATCCACGAAGTTCTTATCGAGTGTTATCTTTAAGGCCTCAGAAATATCAGGGTTCCCCAACCAGTATTTCAACTTTGACGATTTAACAGTGTAAAAAATAATACTTTTCACGTAGAAGGTGACCAACGCTTTGCGGAACTCGAACGTTTGAAGCATAGAGACCGCTGAATTATCCGAGATCGAGTATCCCTCTAAAACATACTTGGCATTTGCGACTTCCCAAGCTAGCCAACGCTGACTGAAAGCTGCATTTACATTTAACACGTTTGAGAAATGTCCCATTACGCAGCAACAACAATCGTCGTTCTCTTCGATCCCCTCCGAGATTGCTTCTACCTGGAAATCAGAATCAACGTGCTCATGCTAGACGCAACAATAAATGTACAACGATCAGTAGACTGCGGATGGTTATGCATTTATGGTTTCTGAAAATTTCGATTCATTACACTTTCTTAAGATTCGCCTAGAAAAAATGGAAAATTGCATGAACATCTGCAGTCTAACGATTAGTATTCGATGGGAGCGTACGTACTTCTCTCTGCTGACAATATGTTCCTCTAAATTCAAGACCTCTCAATTGAAATGTTACTAATCCGTTGCCCAATTGTACAATATGCACTAAACAGTTTAAGTAGTCGGACGCTAGTAAAAAACAATCTCCTTGTTCAACATTTCCCCAGCGACCGAGAGCTAGGTCTCCGTAAAGACTGTGTTGCAACGATCTGGTTAATTGCTCGTAGAAAATTGAATTCAGATTATTGTCATCCGCACCTGGATTCCGATCTAAATGCGAAGACATGCGCGTGTTCGAATGATCCATTCGCCTCGTCTTATAATCTCTTTCCCAAAACTTGACGGGACGCACGTACGAAGATATAAAAATTGCGCTTCCCAAAAGTGGGCTCAACGGAGTGCTCAGAATCGCAGAAATGCCCGCTTGCAAGAACAACATGGCAGAATGTGGGACCGATATTGGTTGGGCGAAAGCGTGGAACGCGCTGCCCCAGGTGATCTGCCAAGGCGCGATATATGTAACAACAAATCTAATCTTCAACAGTAATTCGTAGATCTTTGCAAATGCTATTCCAGTGACGAAATAATCAACGAGAAAAGTCTCGCTGCGATCTCGAAAGTCTAACTTGAAGAATAACACCGCAAAGATCAGGACTAGGTACCGAGTTGATGGATCAGAGTACGAAGATCTTAAAGATTTCAATCCACACACAACTATGATTAATGTTCCCACGCTCTCTCCAAATTTGTTTACAATCTTCGATGAACATTCGGTGAGAGCTCCTAGGAATACTATCGGATATAGAACATTTCTTTCTATGAAAGAAAGGTAAACGTACGCTTTTTCAAACCACATGATTTTCACCGGTTCGCGTACTTCGAATTGTGCATGTTCACGACTACGGAGTACCGGTCTCGATAAGCACAACCATGGTAATTGCTTTCGAAGCTGTGGTACGATATAATGTAACAGAAATCCTAGACAGCTTACGATACCCCATAAAACTGGATTCAGTTCCGGTTGTAAAGCTGTAAACACGGTGGAGCAGTGGATACCGAACGATAAGGTACCTATTACGGTGCACACTACTAAATCGTTCTTCAATCTTGCATAGACGGTTGCTCGTAACTTTTTAGGTAAAGGATCCACTAATTCTGCGTCCGACATTTGTTCGCCAACTTTAATTTTCACATCCTTCTTTCTCCCCGAGGAACGAATTTTTGTCTCCTCGTACGTCGTAGACATATTATCTTTATGAGATGTATTCTCAATGATCTTTGCTTCTTTCTCTTCGGTATAAATTTCTGGTGGCCATAGACTTACTTTAACAATGTCCCATATTACGGTAGGATCCGAAGATGATCGACTCAAATGGTAAGATATAGCAACTAATAAACCGGCAAAAACCGAAAACAAAATATGTTGAGAGGATTTAGGCTCCGTGATAGTTCCGTAAGCAAATCCGTACAGTATAACTACAGTAACGATGCTGCGACAAAGACAATATAACGAAGAAACTAGACTGGTCGTTGCGTTCCCGCCGAATAAATGAATATCTGTATGCTCGCAAAGATACATCAAAAAGGTGTTGATTTGAGGAAATAAACCTAAAGAGAACACGACCGGGAAGCAAAGAAGAAAAATCAATAAAACATTTCGGATTTGCAATATAACATCGTAATCAGCGACACGGAAGCCATATATCATAAACTCGGACGTTTTGAAATTTCTCAAGCATTCGTTGAAGATTAATATACTTCCCGAGCACAGTATATAATAAATAGGCCGCGAGTATACTATAATGCGATTAAAACCATGTGTCGGTGAAGCTGCGTCAGGCTGAACGGATTTTAATAATGAATACTGACATCCGGCGGTTACAAAACAGAACATAAAGGCGAATATATCTCGATAGAGACCTTGTTGAAGTAATATGAGACCTAGTCCAGCGACGGCCACCGCTAAAAGCGTTGAGACGATCGTCTCGAATATGGTCAGATTTTGGTCGAGCAAAACCAATAAATATAGACGGTCGAATCGGACTTTTATATGCGGTAATTTGCCAATTTTCCACTTGTAATAATGCCCTGTCTTTTTAGCTTTCGAATTGAATACATCGAAAGCGGACAATCGATTCCACGATAATCTTGCGTTCATGTCGGCTTCCTGATGCGTCGGCAACGTTAAAGCAGGCATTCGCCAATTCGAAGTGGTCTGATAAAGATTTAAATGGAAGTATTCTAATAAATTCTGTAATCCTCGATTTCTATCCGTCATTGCTTCCATACGCGACATCACATCTTGATGAAACTGATCTCGTTCCAAGGTTTCTATGGTACACTGATTTGAAGGGACTAAGTTCGATGCTACAGAGTTTTGCGCCTTCGTTTGGTTGCTTTCTGGACTGGATAAAACAGGCGGTGTATCTATTATAACACTCAAACCGGCAGAGTTCAAAGACATGCTGCTGTAACTATTGCTCAGGGAATCCGCAAGCTCCCAGTTCGTGTCATAATGTAAATTTTGACTGAGTTGTTGTCGCAACAATGTGTTCAACAATTTATCGTTATTAATGGAAGGTACTTGCGTAGCAGCAGCCACAAATCCTTTCTCATCGAACAGGTCGGTGTATAATGGTACAACGTTGTCGTCTCGAATCTTTTCACGTAGCTCGTCTTGTACGGTCAATGATGCTAGAGCGTTTCGCCTTGTTAGTATACCTCGGTTTTCCAAATTGCGACTTAATCTTAAATCAGTCAAATCTCGACCAGAGGACAACATTATAACTACCGGCCGTCTACGTTTCGTCCAGACATTCTCGGTAGTTGTATTATTATCGTCTATGGTCTCTACTGCTGGTTTTGGACGGCTTTGTTTGGGTATCGCACCTTGATGTCGTTTGTTATCTGTTTCTAGTGGCGGAAGTAACTTTCTTTTCACCTCGTTTTCCATACTCAATGTCGTTGTACTGGACGAACCGGAATCTGGTTCTTTATTATGCATATCTGTTAAACAGGAAGATTAGTACAACAATTAAATATTAAGTGTTTAGTTGAGAAATTAAATATACTTTTATTTGTTCTTGGCTCCAGTGCGCAATCGCTGCTCTCGAACAACCGGTCTATTCCAACCACACTCCCAACATTCAATGGATCATCCAAACTTTTCATCTTTTCTTGTTTATACTTCAATTTGTCTTGCTTATACTTCAGCTTATCGTGACTACTTTGGCTTGCATTACTGTATCTTCTTTTGATACTAGGCTTTAACTCTTCGATCAATGCGTCTCGAGAGTTCGCAGAATCGTTATCTATACCACCGTCTCCATAAAATCTAAAAATCAATGTATAGTTGAAAAGAATCATTTTTCTAAACATATGTTAATTAACCTTACCTTGAATATCTATCTACGAATCGGCTAGTACTAAAACTTCTGTCTCGATTAGAGGTAGCATTTGTTTCGCAAGTTTTTCGTGTGAGTAACGGACTGTAAGAGTCTCGGAAAGCATAGCCCCCAGAACTTTCGTTAGCAAATTGTTCATCGCTTTGTTCTGCTATAGGATGCACTATTTCCGATCCACAACTAAGATATGGTAGTAATTGTAGTTGGTTTTTTTTTTAACGTAGCTTGAGGTAATACCTTCAAAATTGAATATATATTTTTCAGTGAAGTACCGTACTGTATTACAGTGCAAGTGCTACGAGAATAATACCTTTTTAGCGTTGATTGTTTCAAGACTTTGTGGATGAAGCGGCAAATTATTGTCATCTGTAGTACTTATATTTTTACTAGCAGCACCAATTGTTTCAAGACTTTGTGGATGTACGAGTTGTTGATGTGGTTTTTTTCGTAATAACCTTTGGAGAAACAATTTTAGTTGAACACGTATCCAAATTTTAAGCTGTACACACTTGTAACCGTTACCTCTAAAGATTGCGGATGCGATGAAATTTTATTTTTATCAGTGTCCTCTTTCTTCGATATAATTTCTAAACTTTGTGGATGATCATTCATTAAGTGAGTTTCCATCGGAATCGAATTGGAATCGAGACGACGTACACTCTGATTAGATTTCCAGTAAGAATAATCATCCGCATGATGTTCCAGCTCCAATGAACTCGTCTGTTTAATTTGGCTTTCGGAACCTGTTTTACCAAGACTACACTGTTTCGAATGACGATTCCGTAAATCTTCGGTTGCAAGCCTACACAACTGCCTTCCACACAAGAACTCTTTTCTCTTCTTGTCGATAGTCAGACATTTATTTTGAGAGACACTTATCTCTATGTATATTTGAAAAGTTTAAATATAAATATTAGTATGTAGAACAAGTGTTTCAATCGTATAATTTTTCTGTCATGAAAATTGTAAAATTAATACCATTTATTATATTTAAATAATATTCTTCAGCGAATTCTTCTTCGTGTACATTTATACTCGGTACCATTTGTTTAGTCAACTGTTGTGCCTCTTCCGAACTTTCCGAACTATTTTTTCTATGAATTTCTACTTTCAAATCTATCGTCGAGCTAGGCTTATCTCGATTGTATTCCGATGTTATGCTATCCGCATCCGCATTCTGTGCATTTGACTCGATGAAAGAATTACGAGATGAGCATTCTACAGGTGGTGTATCTGTTTTTCCTATGGAAAAGCAATAATTAATTAAATTAACAGAATGCGCATAGAACTTAGAAACTAAATACAGTATGACAGTGACGAGCAACCCACGGACTGCAGTGGGCCAAAAGTGCAAACCTAATGTATTGTATGAAACAGTCTATATTTACACTACGGTCTCCTTGCCATAACCTATAACTGTTCTTGCAAATTATTACATTTTAAAGAATGTTTACTTTCATAATGTCTCTTAATATTACTTTCTTTTTCATTTATACAAGTAAAAAATAAAAAGAAAGTAATATTAAGCATTTTCATTTATACTTTCATTTATACAAGTAAAAAGACAGTCGTATGTCCAACTATCGATAAACTGCCAATGTTTGTGTTCAATTTACAAAAATAAAAAAATATTTGATCATTGTACGAAGCATGTGTTTTCAGATGCAGTTCAGCGAACACTGTCGAATACTAGAAAGAATGGCTGCCAGTTGCTTGTCGCTGTGCTACAGAGTAAAAGAAGATCGCTTGCGCAAATTACGTTAGAAATAGAAAATATATAACTCCTAGACTACCATACCATTTAAAACTTGTAGCTCTATTCCGTGATCTATCTGATCTTGAGATTGTTCCCTGCATTTGTTATGTGTTATGCGTCTTTTCTCGCTCTCTGACCTTTGTTGACTGACAGTTTGGCCCGATTCTTCTAAACATTCGGTTGTATCATACACACAATGAAGCGCATGATTGACACACTTTATCGTACCAAAAAGTGCTCCAATCAAAAAAACAATATGCTAACCAAACATACAGTGTTGGTGGAAAATACTGTAACAGGACGACGTAAATCATATCGTACATATTAAAATAGATAAGCATACGATTACACGGAGGAAGTATTAGATTATATAGTAACATTCTAGACAGAAATATTAGAAAACGAACTAAGAAAATTCCAAAGAGCACATAAACGTATATATTTGAATGTATGTAAGCTTACATACTAATTGTAAACATATACGATTTATGTGAAACGTTAATGTACGCGAACGAGAGGAATTTAACGGGTGTAGAAAAGCGAACTTACAACGTATATGCTGAGTGGCAGGCAGAGCAGAAAAAGCCAAATATAAAGATGAAAGAGGTTTGAAAAAACGTCGAGATGAGGATCGTAAAACCAGCCTCCTGTCAGGCTCGCCCAGACGCTTTGTCTCAAAATTTCCAGCATTTGAGAACCCATACCAGCGGCAAATATGCTCCCTCACCATCTTCCCATCACTTTCTGCCTCACACCTTTTATTCGTAGTTTATTCTCTCTTTTTCAGAAAATCCCGTGGCGAACAATAAGGCGATACATTTTATCTTGGCCTTTTTTAATCAATGGATTTGGCGCACACAGCTCATTGACTCCATAGCCATCTTCACTTCTCAGATGATTTTCGACATAGACTATACAATTCTGTATATAGTAAACACGCTCGCAAGTCTTCGTCACACTTGCTTTACCTTAAAGGCTAGTTCACATCGATCACTTGAACGAAAGAAAAGGGAATATTATCGTTCAAGAATATATTCTACAATTAAAATATTCAATCATTTACGCAAAATGAATTTATCGATCGATTAATGTCTCGTAAAATAAAGGTTTATAAACTAAAGGTTATTATTGGTTTAATGCGGACGAGCATCAAGGAGCAGGAACAACTTGAGCGGCCTTTCAAATGTCCTCTGTGTGAATCGCGGTCTAATATATCATCACGTCAACGGTGGGGCCGTCAAACGAAACATGGCGTCCGTTAGGTTATTGCTATGAGTACTGCTCCGTTTTCTATCGTTAAATGTGGAATCATCGTGCGTTTTGCGGGCTGACGCGAAGCGTCGTGTCCTCCGGTAGGCGAACACGTCGCTTTAAACCCTTCACGTCTCTCGTATATTATTCCTAATCCCAATTCAATGAGGAGTTTCGGCCTCGTCAACAGTGGCTTGTGGGTATACACACCCCGACGCGAGGCTCCACAGTGGTTTTCGGCATATCGAGCTTTTTTTCTACGCCTGGAAAATTTAATTGATTCGCGATCCCTCAAGGATTATGATACTCGACAAGAAATCACGGAATCCTCGCGCGTTGCTGCCGGACTCGCGAATCAAAATGCCGGTCACTGTTAAAGTGTTTTTATGCACGGGGTGTTAGTGGTGGTGAATTCGCCTCCTCTCACCCCCACAATTTTCACACGAAACGTGTGCTAACATTGAAAACACCACGGAAAATGTCACGTAACTTTGTTCTGTTCACGTGTTAACAATGATTTCAACTGGACATGTGTAGAGAATGAAATGTGAAATGTGCAAGGATTTGTGTACAGTGTTCGAAAATTATGGAAGGTGGACATAAAACTTGCTGATCCTTATATATACACACATATGTACGTTTCTTTATTCTTATTTTAAAACAAAGTCATATAGCTAGAACGATTTATGTTTATTATTCGACGTTCGATCTACGCGAGATACTACACAATATCTACCAGACGAACAAGCTGTGATTATCCAACAGAAGGAAGAGGAAGAATACGGAGAGAGTAGGAACACATGCCGCCAGCCGGGTTATCGGCAAGAGGCTTGTCTACCTTGATGGACCACGGACAACCAGATGCTCGTCATCGGAGCGAGCGATTTTTACTTCATCCGGAGAATGGATCCTCAAATTCTCATAGTCCTAACACAGCTAACTCGTCTCCCAGATATCAACATAATAATAGAACAAATAATCATTCCACAAGGTATACATCATTCTTTAACCCCTTGTCATACTATTTTCTTTATAGTTACACTGATTAGAACATCTTTTTCTTAATCGTCTTTATTTTAATGGTTAAATATTAATCACAAATGAGTTAAATTTTATTTCGTCTAAAAAGAAACACGTAACATTCATATTTCAAAAGCGATTAAAACGTCTTTACTCCCAAATGTCGTAGAAAGAAAAAGAACATTTATAGTTTTTGTATGGCTACATATTTTAATACTTAAATGTTAATCACTAGACTGCGGATCTTTATGCAAAATAAAAAATATTCGCATCGATTGCAGGACACAGGGGCCAAATAAAAATTATATTCTTCTTTCAATTATCCTAGTAAGCTGAAGCTAATACATTGATGTCCTTAAATATTTTTAACAAGCCCATACCTGTTTTTGTTATAAATGCATAAAATCCACAGTCATTTTTGTTAGACTTTGTTAAAATCTTTATGACGAGTCTGACTGGTTAAAATACGGTAAGGGGTTAACATGCGTATCAATGTAATGCATGTAACATTACTTTATTTTACAGTTACGCATATTTGTATGGGCGTACATCTAGCAACAATATGTCTGATAGCAGCGTGTCCGACACACACAGCGGCGGCACAGCAAGAACTGTTTCTCAACAAACTAGTCCTTCTCATGGTACACATTCCTCTTCTCAATCCAGACAGGACAATAGTTCAACTATATTCACAGCGTTATTTGATTACGTTGCCCAAGGCGAGGATGAGCTATCTTTGCAGAGAGGAGAAACAGTTGAGGTAAATTGTTTACGGATTTTAGATAATGAAACAGAAATTGCAAACAAATGTGAAAATATACGAGTGTTTCGTTTGATATTTTTGGTTCAGGTTCTATCGAAAGATTCGAAAATCTCTGGCGACGAAGGATGGTGGACTGGAAAAATCCATGGTAAAGTTGGAATTTTTCCAGCCAATTTTGTTGCAGAAGCAGAGAGTATCGATAGGGTCTCATCGGTGATCGATAAGGTTCAACCGATTGAAATTGATTTTGAGGAGTTGCAATTGGAAGAAGTGATCGGGGTTGGTGGATTTGGGAAGGTTTACAGGTACAGAGTCTTATTTTATTTAATTACATCTGTGTATGTAACGATTCTTCGAATATACCATCGCTAACATTTAATAATATTCCAGAGGATTCTGGCAGAAACATGAAGTGGCTGTTAAAGCAGCCCGCCAGGATCCCGATGAAGATCCAAGCGTTACGTTAGAAAATGTTCGACAAGAAGCAAAATTATTTTGGTTATTGAAACACGAAAACATCGTACAGTTAGAAGGAGTTTGTTTGAAAATGCCAAATATGTGTCTCGTGATGGAGTACGCAAGAGGGGGGTAGTTTGAACAGGGTTCTTAGCGGTAGAAAAATCAGGCCTGATGTACTTGTCGATTGGGCGATACAAATTGCCCGTGGAATGGACTATCTTCATAATAAAGCTCCCATAAGTCTTATTCACAGGGACCTAAAAAGTTCTAATGGTACGATTCTACTTTTAATGGTAAATTCTACATATACATGCTGATAAATGTATAAATATTTACACGATACTTTTATTTTTATGAATAACAGTGTTGTTAAGCGAGCCTATAGAAAATGACGATCTACAATATAAAACATTAAAAATAACTGACTTCGGATTGGCGAGGGAAGTTTATAAAACAACTCGCATGTCAGCAGCAGGCACGTATGCTTGGATGGCACCAGAGGTTATTAAAAAGAGTACTTTCAGTAAAGCCAGTGATGTTTGGAGGTCAGTTTTAGGTGCCTCCTATGTCACTTTAATCGTATTAACTTTATCAGTAAATCTTTCAATAAATTCTTTTATTGATCAACTTTTCATATGTTTACAGTTATGGTGTTCTTTTATGGGAACTTTTAACTGGTGAAACACCTTATAAAGGAATAGACGCACTGGCAGTAGCATACGGCGTTGCAGTAAATAAACTTACGTTGCCCATTCCGTCAACTTGTCCTCAGCCTTGGAGGTTTTTAATGGAAGGTATATTACCATGGAAATATTTACTTTGCGTACCTGAAGAATATTCGTTTCACTTTAATTACTTTTTAATTACTTTTTAGCTTGTTGGGCATCGGACAGTCATTCAAGACCAGGATTTGTAGAAATCCTTGTAGCATTGGATGAAGTTCGCAGCGCATTTGCAGCAACGCCACACGAATCGTTTCACACGATGCAAGAAGACTGGAGACTTGAAATTGAACAAGTTCTTCATGGATTGCGCATGAAGGAAAAGGTATAAAGTTGTATTTCTTCTAAATATAATTAAATATAAAGACAGAATTGCTCACATTTAAATGCTCTTCACTCGCAATACTACAACTAACATTTTTAATCATTTTTCAAATGCTATACAAAGGAATGTCGCTCCTTAGAAGAGGTAAGACAACGCGTAGCCATTATCAATGTTTACAAAATTATTTTCGTTTCTGATTACAGATTCGTTTTATCAAGCAGAGATACGATAAATTTCTAACTCTCCTGTATTTATTTATTAGGAATTGCGCTGCAGGGAAGAAGAATTAACTAAAGCACAAGTACAACAGCGGCAACACGAAGAAAATTTAAGGCAGCGGGAACAAGAGTTGGCTGCCCGAGAAATAGACTTATTAGAACGTGAACTTACTGTAATGATAATTCAACAACAAAATACTCCTACGCCAAACAAACGACGCGGAAAATTCAAGAAGTCTAGATTAAAGTTAAATAAGAAGGAGCCTGGTAGTAACATTAGCGCTCCTTCTGGTAAGTTCAATACAATCTTGGACATCGTGTCAATTAAATGATCGATGCGATACCACTGATACATGCATACTTTTATTCAGATTTTCGTCACACGATAACTGTTCAACATACAGCACTGGACAGAGGAAAAGTACGGAATCCTTCAAGACCCAACAGTCCACCAGGTTCTCCCAGTATACCAAGACTTCGGGCAATCGCATGTGAGTGATTTCTCTCCGATCAACAATTCAGTAGTTCACGATTCTAAATACGTGTGGTATTATAATGAATGATATTGCCCTACGATATTTCTTTTTGTATTTTTAAGAAATTATATTTTTAATCACATTGTTTGTGCTTTGTAGTCTCACGTTGTATTCAGTTTCTTTTCTTTTTATCTTTATTAGCATGGCGTGAATAATTGAATACACTTTTTACCTATTTTTTTAAAAGTTTACGTTGCATATATCATTTTTATGTTCGACGAAGTTCTGTTTCCATATGATTTCCAAGTACAAAACGTTTTGAAGCTGCACAAGTAATAGAATTTTGCTGTACATCTAATTCATAATAAATATTTGAACTTTCTCTGTAATAAATAATTGGATATATTGAGATTCACCGAAAGAAAAGAAAAGAGATAAAAAAAACATCTTTATCTTTTTGAAACGCGCGAAGAGTCTGGCCTAGGTGGAAGAACTGGTATTGTAGTGAGTAGCGTTTTGTTTTTTGTCTTCCTTCTTTAGTACCAGCAGACGGAGTAAAGGGTAAGACATGGGGACCGTCGACACTTCATCAACGGGAACGCGGGGCTATAATCACACAGCCACCAAATCCTGCGTCACCAGGTGGCAAGCGGTGGTCTCGTTCTGCTCCAGATCTCGAAAAGACACCCCTGCGTACAGCCCTGTTGGCAAGCGCGCACCGCTCCCCGCTTCTTCAAGAAATAGGTAACCCCTCCTCCAGAAAGTTGTACTCCTCAGCAAATAATTTGATAGACAATCAGCCAGGATATAGCTATAACAACATTCCAGAAAATTCTAACAACATTGTGCAAAGTACGAGCTGTCCACCTTGCAATATAAACGAAGACTCGGTTATTGTGGACAACGATATTTACGAGTCGGTGGTATTGCATAACAAATCGGCGAACAATCTCAAAACTCATTTCTCCGACGAGCATTTGGTAGTTACGGATAATTACTCGAAGCCTACCGCTAGTTACACTTTAAAAACATCACCCCCAAAGTGTCAGAGACAAGTACCCGGTGAATGGGAACACCCATATTCCTCGAATTTTGTACAAAACGTAGCGTTTAGTTTGGTCGGCACTGCGAAACGTGTGAAGAAGAAGAAACGGGACAGAAGTAAATCGAAAGAATCGAAGCGCAGAGATAGCTCGGAATCACGTTTAACCGCCCTCGCTGATTTCTTTCGTTCCCCATCTGGGTCAAGGAAAAGCTCATTGAATTCTCCGCGTAGCGCCGAACGAAAAAATTCTGTCACTATTAAAATCAACGATGCGGACGGATTAGAGTCGAGCCCCGAGAACTCAGTTGGCAAGAAGTCTCAGCATAAATCAAGAATGTCGAAAAGCCCGTTGAGAGTTTTCAATAAGATGAAAGCGTGGGGAAGTCGTGATGCATTGGATGATAAATCCACCGCTGTTAAAGTAGAGTACAACGTTTTAGATAATGCGATATTTATACCGCAATTGAATCGACGCGATTCCGATCAAAGTAGCGCAATACCGAAGTTCTTGACGGCGAATTCTCGAGAAGGAATCGATTTCGAAAGCCTCGAGTCGGAGCTCTGTAATTTCGATTCGGAACATTCGAACGACAGTTCTGTTTCCAAAAATTCTTTAAGCTTGTTCAACGAGAGCAAGTTCAAAAGATCACCTACGTCTCTCGATTGTATCAGCAACGTATCGGACCTATGTTCGAAGCAACGTGTCCCGCAATTAGATCATATCTCGCAATTAGATCAATTAGATCGATGCCTCGATTTAAATTCTCAGTTGCATCAACGATCAAAAAGTAACGAATACTTGCGTAACTGCGAGGAGGATCATACAGTTAGTAGTATCGATTTGATCATGCACACGCCTGGATACCAGGACTGCGATCCTAAAAATTCACCGATTAATCATAGATCGAAAAAGGATCTAGTGGAATCGCATAGGGATGTTCCTTCGCACAGAAGTTCTGAAGATTTGAACACGGTTGCTTACATACCCCGCAACACCTCTGTTACAGAGAAATTTTTAAAGAAAACTGATTGATCACGTTGCATTTCATGAAGATAGAGATGTGCGTACAGAGCAAATTCAAAACTCATAAACGCATTTCACGAATATGCCTTCTTTCTGTTTTATATGTTTTAGTAACAACCCTATATTTTCTTTACCGCAGGCCTTTCTGAGGAAAGCATCTATCCCACTCGTAAGTCTCTTCACATTGCTGCGAAACCGTTTTACATTTTGTAAAAGACCTGACCGTTTTTCTTTCTTTATCACAGTTAGCCTCGATAAATTATGGTTTTACCTTTTTTTTGCGCATTGTAGTGAAGCAGAGATCTCAGATGGACAGTGCCTTTTTATGTTTTTATATTTAAGGGTTTCCT
Organism: Lasioglossum oenotherae; assembly: GCA_028455765.1. Taxonomy (NCBI): domain Eukaryota; kingdom Metazoa; phylum Arthropoda; class Insecta; order Hymenoptera; family Halictidae; genus Lasioglossum; species Lasioglossum oenotherae. Next base: position 10,221,336 of record CM052297.1, on the reverse strand, counting down.
TTCTCCCTGCCCCCCCTTTTTTCGCTAAATTCTTCTTAAGTAGATTATGCTTAAAGTTATTTTTTTCGTAGGAGAGAGTGCATGTGTACACTATTCAGTTAGATTTTCTACGTTTTACTGTTTCTTATAGAGAAATGCCTAAATATTATATTAGTATAAAGTATATAAATATATTTTATTATATAGTGATATCATGTACAGTTACAAATCTTTTTTTACATCGATAGTGTTGTGTTTTAAGATTATTTTATTCGGTTGAATTTATTTAGAATGATACATATCGTGATTTATCTATCTTCTAATAGGAACATAGTTTAAAAAAAAAAGTTTTTATCAGGGACTAGACGGAAAAGTTGAAATGAATTTTACTCTTATTATTTCGGTAGCCTTTGCTATCGAATGTAGCTTTTTATCAATGTCTATCAAATTACGCAACGGCTATTTTGTTATTTTAAAATATTTTAATAAAGGGTAAAATCCTTTACCCTCCAATAATCTAAACATTATTTATCCTAATTTAAACTGATAAGAAAACTTCGTATTTTCAACTATAATTTAACGAGTAAATCAAATGTAAATGCAGTCTTTCTGGTGTTGGTTCTTTTCTGATGTTGTTTGGAGTACATAACATTCTAACAAAAAGCAGAGCTAACAGCCCACTACTATGTGAAAAAAGAAATCATATGCTTCTGCCATATTACAACAAAAATAATAAAAAGATCTAGTTGAGAATTGTTTCTTAGGAGCGTTCACAGAAAACGTGTATCTTTTTCACTATAGTTGTAATCTTTGTGACATAAACAAATCAAAATTATATAGAGCATAATATTTTTGATTGTCAGTAGAGTTGTAATGTTCTTCTTGTTGTCTCGGATGCATTTTGAATTCATTCTTTGATTTGTGTCAATTGTTCAGCCCAATTTAACAGCGATTTCATTTTTGTATTACCATAGTCTCTCTACATTTTCTAGATTCAGAAATTTTGCACACATCACATTCAACACACGGAGCGACACACACACTTGTATTTAGAAATAGAAAATTTTTCAATAAAACCTTTTCAGTTCGACACATTGAATTTTGTTTTTTCGTTTTCTAAATTTTTTACGCTCGGTTTGTGGTAATCTAAGTAGTGTTCAACAAAACTTCCAAGTAAATGTAATATGTTTTTTCTTTTTCTTTATGTTTAAACGAAGAAAAAAGTATACACACTAAATTCTTTGTAAGACAACTGAGTTTTGCATTCTTGTTTTTCGATTACTATACTAACTGTAAAAATAAAACCAAAAAAAAATAATAGAATTCTTTCTGTCTGCTTTTTATATATTTACATTGTTTTTAATCGTTTTTGCCAATAGCCGAGCGTAAGAGAATCCTTCTGCATGCTTCCAGTAGGATCCTAACTTTGGGTTTGGTCCTTTTCTTACCCTAAACTTCCAATCTCATTTTTGAGTGAATACTCCACTAAATCGAGTTTTTTTTTTTAATATTCCTATTTATTCTGATTTTCGTGTAAAATATCAAATGCAAATTATTATGAAACAGGGAGTGCTGCCAAATAATCACTTGTATATAATGGACAATGTAAATTTTGTTTGTCTACTTTCCTTCGATATAAACAAGTAAACAAAATTAAGACAAACTAAGATTTTGTGTTTTCGAAACAAAGAAATAGGAAATCAAAAATGGGGTAAAGAAAACGATTTGAAATTAGTTATGGTAAATGCTTACCGTCTTTTGAGCATTTATTACTTTTTTCCTTCCTTTTTACACTCTGCTTCATTTTCAGAGATCCAATATTTTCCAACAAGTATGGCTCATTTTTAAGATACGATCTTTGCGCTTATGTCATTGTTTTCTAGAGAAATAATGTATAAGCTTCACATAGGATTTATTGATAGTAACAAATATAGTTAAAACAAGAACGCAGCATGTAATGTTTTAATACGTTGCACGTATTACATTGTGCTTGTACACATAAATAATTGTAAGTAATTCAATAACATGTAAGCATGATGCAACTACAATAGTAAACTAGTTTACTAGAAATTTAATACGATAGATTTATATATAACATTTATAAAACAAAAATCTTCTGAAAGTTTCCAAAGGTAAGAAGCAAACAGATCTAATAGCAAGAGAAAAATTATATTCTAAACTATTCTATATTGTATAAAAAAGGAAAGTAAAGATATATTATGTCTGTGCTTTTTATAAATATGCACCAATACCATCATTATTATTGTAGAAATTTGATTGTTTTTGTAGATTATACAGCTGTAGCGCCTGATCTCTCTTCTGACTGGGTAACATCAGATTATCCGTTGAAACCTGGATTAACCGGACCTTACATCATGCCAATGCCTGTTCCGATGCCAACTCTCTATAACGGAGAAATGAAAAAACCAAAGTTAAGCATAATAGAACTGGTGTTGTACAATATCGCAGCTATGCTAGCTGGAGTAGCGACAGGATACGATGTAAGAATGTCGAACATATCTCCGATTCATCCAAGATTGTATCCTCGGCTTGGTGACAGCGAAGAAGAACCTTCGAGATGGTGGTTTCAAGCGGATACCGGATCGAATCGTAATTCTGGTTATCTCGGTCCTGATTACGAGTTTAGTTCGAGTAGCGGTTATCCCCATAACACGTACCATGGACCAGCTAGACATTACAGGTAGGAAATTGTATTTATAGTCGTATCTATAGTCAGCCGCATTAAAATAATAATTGTTGCCACTACCACAGGCCATTCTTAAGTAACATGGGTGGCATAGCACCAGGTCTTCCCCCCAGCGTGATGCCCGATAAACCTTTGAGATTCACCGATTCACCTCAACACTATGCGAGTAGTACGGCAGGTTCCAATGCGCCAACACCAAGTCCTAGAAGAAAGAGCAGCAGCACCAGTAACGAAGATGTATTTACACACGACGCAGGAAGAGTGGATCGAATGGAAAGAGTACCAACGATATACATGGGTAACGTTGCTCCTTTCCCAGACTACGGACCTCCAGTGTACACGGTTGTTCCACCGGAATATTATAGACAACCAGAACCAACGTATTTTGTACCTACAGATTACCAGTAAGTGTTTGCAATAGTGTCGACGATAAATTTAGGGCTGTTACTTTCTTTAGAAGGTTGAAGATTTTGAAACTTTAAAGCTTCAATTTCTGAAACTTCGAAGGTGTAGAATAGTCTGCGGATGTTTATGCAATTTGCAATTTTTATATACGAATTTTAAAAAAACTCGAATCAAATAAAATCTTATTTTCCGTGGTAGTAGCCTTTTTTGATCTGAAATAAATTAAAATCGTACTAAATTCCTTCGTTCCTTTGAACCTTTGCAAAGTCGGAGGTTCGGAAAAGTAACAGTCCTAGATAAATTCTTAAATTTTAACTAGATGTCTCACACAACTTTTCTCCTCCAGTGATAGAATGCTTGAGTGCCCTGAATTCCCACACGCTTATGACAATCCGAGCAGTATAAATAGTCCGGCTCGGCCTGTATCAAGACTTCCTCCGTATACTCATCATCGTACTTCGTCAAATGTTTCGAATGCAAGCACATCGAGTCAGAGTAACGTGAACCCAACATTTCGTTTAGAAGATGAGGATGATTATTCATTCAACTCGCCAGGACATTATTATCAACGACCTTCGAACGTCATCTCAAACGTAGGAACGTATAGTCCTAGTATGCTTAATCAAGAATATGGTTCGCAGATACTGACACGTCAGAACTCGCACGACTCGAATTCGAACTCGGGCGAACGACCGAGCAATTTAGAAGTTGTTAGCCGATTACGATCGAGTTTGAAACGATCCAATTATTCATACAATTCTCCGAACAAGAGCGTTAGCAAAAATAATTCGGGCTCCGGCACACCGACGAATCCTACACCACCGGATTCTTTGACGTCTGAGGATTCGAGCTACGTCTCGGCTAAAGATAATCAAATTTCTATTAGTAGGGTTCGATTTTCTCCGGTGACCTTCGATCGTGATGGAGTATCGCGAGAACATAGAGAAACTTTACTCGATATTCCTGTACACGGGCAAAGCCAGGACGGTACTATACCTTTACAAGCTAATCGTCGATTGAACAGAAGTAGAAAACCAAGTATTTCGGAATTAGAACGAGAATTTTTGTCATAGCATTGGCTTATTTAAAACAATAAAGACGATATAGATGTAATTAATAATCCGAAATGTTTGTCAATCTTGAAAGTAACATTTAATTAGAATTATACGAATCAAAGAGAGTATATCTGACGTGGCAGAGGATCGATCAAATCTTTACAGGCAAGAAGAATATTGCGATACACATTTCGAAAGCACTGCCTCCTGCAGAACGTTTTTTCATATATTAGTGCAGGTCATCGAATACAGTAAGAATTTAAACATTCCATATGTATAAATACTGAGACACTGTCGTCAAAGACTCTTATATCCGATCAGACTGTTTTTAATTTTGTTAAAGAACTGGTACGTCTCATATTTTGCAGAAATAGCGTGAATGTCGGGGTTAGTATAGTTTGCATCGTGCATTCGAATACTATGTACTGTTATTTAAATTGTATGTATTACAAATATTTTATTCATGCATTCCGCACATCTTGCATCCGTTGTTGGTGTAGTTTCTCTGAATTCTATTCTTTTCTAATTCATATTTCTTAGAAAAAATTTCTTTCTTCTATTTTTCTAAGTATTCTTTCTTATTCTGCGAATACTCAAACTAGAATCAGACGATGCAAGATAGTGCTCATAATGTGCTGGGAGACCAGATGATAACACTACTCAGATTGGCTTTGAATTGGTTTTCATAAAAGATATTTCTTAATCGATTCCTCCTTCGTATAACAGATTGGTGCGAAGAGCAAGACCTGTTTTTTTGCAATTGTGTAGTTATTTAGAATGAGATAGAATGAGAAGTCTTCTTTAATCTGGTTGCCAAAGAAGTTTAGATTTTATTGGATGTAGTTTTTGTTATTGAAACAATGTTACTAGGTAACGTATAAGAAAATTAATGAAAAAATTACCATTGGTCGAAGTTAGAAAGAAAAAAAGAAAAAAGTTAAAAATTGTAATTTTCATTTTTCTCCTCGATATTCCGAGCAATAACAATTTTAAAAAATTATTTTTAGACGTTACCTAGTAAATTAATCCTTCTAACGTATCAAAAGAAAAACCCAAGTCGTTTAGTCCAATTTTTAAAAAGTGGAAAAAGTTAAATAGTTAGATTTAAAAAACAATTAGATTTTTATCTATCTTGCGTACCCATGCAACTGCATAAAGAAGAGATCAGCTAGGTTCATCTTCAGTACTTGCATACGTATTCAAAAAACATGTAATAGACATATTTATCTCAACAATAGTTTACATTCCATCAAAATTTACGTTCACCAATCAAATAAAAGAATATTGAATCTGATTATTGTATAGTGTAATGAAAATAATAACTTATAAACATAGATAGGCAGGAAAACATTGATGTAAATCTAAACTTAAAATTATTCATTTTTACATGCAATTGGAATAATGATCCATATAATTTCTCTCAGCATTATTTTACGACAATAATTTAGGTATACCGAATAGGAAAATCTTAGGTCGTAAATAATAGTTAATACAAATCGAATATCGCAATGTTTTCCTGTATATATGCAGGTGTTTTTACATGAAATATTTGTAATGCATAAGTAGGATAATAGACATGCATTTTGTTTTGTTTGCCATTATATTGTGTCAGGTTTTACAATTTATTTTACTATCTTTTACTTTTTATACACAGACACCATGGCACTGGGTACATGTGAGTGAACAAAAATTTGTACAGTGGGATTTTTTATGCATTTTTGAGCTACCAGCATAGTAGACTTAATTTAATATGCCATGAACAGTCGAAATGACACTTTTTTATATATATATAGATATATAAAGAAAAGTATGCATTCGAGTGATTGGCGTACCTTGTAGAAAAGCGTTTAACATACTTAGCATAGCTATAAAAATTCTATAGCCATCTAAGGTGTGATATATTTGGAAAAATTGTGTTAGAACGAGAACACTCCATATACATAATCAACATTGTACATATAAAAATATATTGGATAGTTACTATTTGTTTAACGATGTAACAATGGTCGATACATTCCTTTATATAGATCACACTTTGTACAGTATAATCTAAAATATTTTTTGGATTTTTAAGTGCACGAGTGCCTCAGAAATGATTTTATTCTCGAATTGTTAATAAAATAATCGAAATACCGGGTATTAAAAAGAATCCACGATTCTGTTCCTTTTTTTTTACCGATCGTACGAAAGAAGGAAAAGAAATGCTGTAATACTCTGTATTTTGATCATATATATCTTATTTCTCTCTAACTACTAAACAAAAAAAGATATTAACTAAACTTGATTTTTATATGAACATATATATATATATATTTAATTTATTGGTTCAAGAATGTAAAATATAACAGCTACATAATTTAGATTAAACTTACAAACCAATCAAAACTTATTTACATGTTGCGTATATTCTACGCCATGTTTTGTATCTAATCAAAATAATTCATTTATTTCTTTGACCTCATTTAGAATGATATATATATAAAGAAAAAAGAGAAGCGGTACAGATTCTTTTGCAATAATTTCTTGAATGATAATCAGTATTGTAGGATATGTTGCAATGTACATAAGATACAGTAAAGACGAAGAAAGGAAAAAGAGTTTACTTTGAGGAAGAATTTTTTTGGTGGAGTTTAATATCTGATAGACTTGAACAAAAAATATTGTAATATGCGTAGAGAAAGTTTCTTTTCGATAAAATTTACTTTGGATCTGTCGAGAGAATTTCTAAAAGATTTCGCCGAGAAAATTGTTCTCAAAGTAGAATTAGCAAAGCATTAAGGATGTATTTAAGTGTTTCTTAAGCAGGAAAAGCGAACCCATTGAATTGGTATATTTATAGTTTATTACGTACGAAATGAAATAAAACTCATCTGGTTTATACTCATACTTTTTCGAACTTGGATTACCGATGAAAATATTTATGATGTTATTGATGGAAACTTATAGTAATAATATTTCATGGGTATGCCTTTCTATGCTGTACAAAGATATTCTACGGTGCTAGTATCATGTACTTAATATATTAAGAGACACAAAAAAAAAAAATTGAAAATGCTTCCAATGTAATTGAAAAAAAATATTTAATGAAACCTTAGAACGCTAATATCAGTAATTGTTGATAGTAACGATGATTTACTTATACAAAATACAATATTAGGCAGCTATTAATTATCGATTGTGTAATGGCACATGATCGCCAACAGTGCTAGTCTAAGCTATATTTATTTTTTATATATTATAACTTCTTTAGCTTAACGTAAGAGAAACATCCAGTTTTGTATTTCATTAAAGACCATTCGTAGATGATATGTTCCATTAATTAGATACAATTTTCTAAGAAACAATGTTCAGAATAACTGTACGAGTGATATGATAAAAACATTTAAAAATCTACATGTATTAAAATACTTGGTTTACATATATATATACATAAACTAATTTATTACCGATCTCTTTATTTTATCTTTAAATTATGGAAGACCAAAAACATTGTTGTTTGAACATGTTTCTTTTGGTATATAAATTTGAAATTGTAAATATTTCCTTATTGAAATTACAGTAATAGTGCATGCTGCTTACGAATTAGTGAATTGTACAATAACACTTATGACCAAGATGATAATTGTGAGACATGTGGGCTTTTTCATTGTACACAAAAGTATTCGCTGCAATATCTCCTCCGTTCTTTCTATGTTTATTTCTTTGCATAATATGCTCAATAATTTTGCTTAACGATATCTGAAAAGAATTCGTGTTCGTGGAGTTATCGCAGTTGTTCGGTATTTCTTCTATGTGAAATTAATTTTTGTCAGTATTTCTTCTTTGTAATATAATGAACTAAGAGGACGTAGAATGTACTGCAACCCGTAATCACTGACGATTTATTTAAATTTTTAGATTTACTCTGTAGTCGTAAGAGTATTACTAATAAGCTATAAGTGCAATGTGTTCCACATGTATTTAAGTAACAAATGACTGCTTTGGTGTGCGCCTTAAAAAAAGTAATGAAATGCAGAACCCAAAGCTTGAGAAAACAAAAAGAAACATTTTGTGTAATATAACTTAAAAATACATTGTACGATGAGAATAGGGATTTCAGAGAATTTTCTCGTGGAGAATATAATAGATATACTTTGCCAAATAAGACATTGGGCACTGCACGACCATCAATTAAATTACGAATACGCGAGAAATAGAATAAATAATAACGAGAAAGCAGGCAAGAAATATTCAATTTATAGTGTGCAAAATTTAAAAGAAGTAAAATACGTTAAAGAAATGCAATAACGAATATCGTATTCGATTTTTTACTCGACATGTTTAAATGTAATGAAATTTAAGCAAAAAAAAAAATAAATAAATAACTGAACGGGAAACGTATCGATGCGGTGTCTAATTTGCACTAAAAATTCATGTATTTTTCCAAGCATTGTACATTATTCTATAAATATTAATTATATATAAATTATAAATAGTAACTGGAATATATATTATATTAATTATTACAATTATTGTAACATTCAAGCATCACAGATTGTAGGTGATGCTTTATTATTATTAATAAATAATTTCAAATAACAGCAGAAAACAAATTAAATCTTATTTTCTTTCATACATTCTTTTTCATAGTAATTTAAAACACAAAACAAGTGAGTTGCCATTATGTAAGCTAGGAAAAAGTTTTAAATGTGTGAAAATTATTGTATCATTTTATAAATACTGTGAACATTTTGCTATGTAAATATTGCTTCAAATTCATTGTATCGATTCTAATTTTATTAATGAACATGGATTTTCAAGGGTGCAATTGTAAAAACATAACAATTACAGAAGGAATATTTGGAGAAATTTGGGTTGGTAGGTTGTTCAATTATCTATATTGCTATGGCGCAGAATAAATTATGATTTGTATAAAATATAAATTACAAATAATCAGATAACGATGAAAACCAAATGTTCACCGACTCTATACCAAAAATAGTAAAATCGTATACTATTATAAATGCTAATCGAATGGAAGTTGTTCTTATTACTTGGGGAGCAACGATTCTGTCTTTAAAGTGTCCAGATAAGTATGGACACTCTGCTGACGTTGTTCTTGGATTCGATGATTTAAAAGGTTTGATTTCATGCATCTCAAATAATTCAATAGTATTAATCATTTGAATTTCATAGGATATATGAACCCTGTGACAAATCCATTTATCGGATGCATACTAGGAAGATGTGCAAACCGTATTCAAGATGGATATGTTACTATCAGAGGTAGAGATTACCAATTAACGCAAAATGATTTCAATGGAAAGCATCATTTACATGGAGGGGTAAATGAATTTTAAATACCTTGTACCATTACATATCATCTGATTTAAGCGCTATACATTTTCTCTAGACGAATGGATTTGGCCGTAAACTTTGGGACTCTTATATTGCTGGATGTTCGGTTGTCATGAGCTATTTAAGCACTGACGGAGAGGAGGGCTATCCGGGTGCAGTGCTGACCACAGTAAGATTTAAATTAACTACAGATAATAAGTTGGACATATGTATGAGAGCAACGACATCTAAACCAACAATAATAAATCTATCGCATGGTTCGATGTTCAATTTAGCTGGGCATGTAAGTAGTAATGTATTTTAAAAATGATATTCATCTAAGTAATTTATTGATATCAAATACATCGTAGGATGCAGGAGAAATAGAATTGAAAAAACATAAAATACTTTTTAATTGTGATCGATGGACATTCTCGGATTACACTAATCCTGTACCGACAGGTGCGATACGTGGAGTAGGTGGTACTGTAATGGATTTTCGAATACCAAGAATTATAGGTGAATATATGGAAAAGGTATAAAATAACTAAATATTACTGTAAAGATAACGTTTAAATAAAACTACTGAGAATATTTGTGTTCGTGTAGGTGCCACCAGGGGAAGGTTACGATCATAATCTTTGTGTTACGAGAAATGGGCAATCTGGAAGTTTATTTGTTGCGAAAGCGTGGCACGTAAAAAGTGGACGGTAGAGATTTACTAAATTACTAAGTGTGCACTATTATTACAGAATACTATTATCATAAATATAATACATTTTTATAGTACCTTAGAAATCTACTCCGATCAATGTGGTGTACAATTTTATACTGGGGGTCGTATACCACCCACTGTTCCAGAGTTTTCATTTAGTTCTGACTCGTTAGAAGAAGAAGTAAATATAAATATTTATCGTACTTCTACATTATAAATTCTAAAGCTTCTTTTAATTTTATAGATTATTCTTTTTGCAGGAAGAAGATAATACAAAGATGAGCGTTAAAAGTTACACAAGTAACAACGAGGAGGAAGAAGAAATTGATAAGCCATGGCAAAAAAATCATCACTGTACCGAAAAAGTTAAAATTTATTTTAGGAAAACAAGGAGCCCGTTACAAAAAGTATTGCGGCTTTACTATTCAGCCACAAAATTATCCTAACGCAATACATTACGTGAGTATGTTAAATGTTTTTAAATACAAGCGTTAAAAGAAAGCTTATATAATTAATTTGTTTCAGTCACATTTCCCGTGTTGCATATTATACCCTGGACAAGTTTACTGTCATGACTTAACGTACAAGTTCAACGTACAACTTGCAAATTTTATGTAGAGTAAATTTATACACTATATTATAGATCACAGTATTTTATAAGTAAAATTGTTTGAATTTGATACGAATTATTTTTTGTTGAGTTCATCCCGTTTTTTACTAAAAAATTTAGCTACAACACCGATCATGCTACCGAAGGTACTATGACTTACTACTGTACGTTGAATCCAATGTGGAAGTGCTTTAGTTTTTTGGGGGTATCGTTTATCAAATAATACAACCGTTGAGTAATCGTTAATATGTCGAATAGCTCGTCCGATGCACTGATTCACAGCTTTCATGCAGGCGTTCTCATAAAAACTTTGTCCAGCACCAGATTTCTGGTAAACACAAGAAAATAAGGATTTTTAACATATCGAGTATTACACATTTCTATAAAAAGATATGTACATACAACGTTTTCATTTAAATATTTCATTTTCTCTTGTAGTTCTAGCGATTTAATATTCGGATACGGCATTCCTACTACTATAACACATCTACCCAAGTCATCAGAAAAATTTAAACCTTCGCTTAGTTTACCACCCACTACGCTAAATAGTAATGACCCATTTTGTGGGCTCTGGGGGTGTTTAATGCGACGTGCATATTGCTCCAAAATTTCGTTCACCTGAAAAATTGATCTATATAAACTTTAGAACAAATTTTCTACTAGAATAAGTGAACAAAATACCTGACTAGTTGATTTAGGCTCTCGAAACACACACTTTTTCGAAGAGATTTTAGATATGATACCAGACTTGTCTAAGTGTTTGTACAGTAGTTCTTCGAAGCTATAAGAAGGTAAAAATACTACGATTCCAGCTGGTACAATGTTACATATGTTTACCAATGCTCTCCCTAGTTCATCTAACTGAAATATCCAATTATAACAATTTACAATAATTTACATTATTGCGATCTATTTCATTAAATACGCACCAGCTTTGTATTTTGTCGATTTTGGAAATTGAACTCAAATTCAACGCCAGTTGGACCACATGTCACAATACTGCATGTTATATTTTCTTGTGGAACTACATGATCGCAGGAGAACGTGACAATCCTCTCTGGTGAAGCACCCGCTGCTATAAATAATTGTTCTGTAAATTCATCCATCGGTGCCATCGTTCCACCAGCCAATACTACAGCCTTAGCATCGCGTACTATAAATGTTTCAGTATTAAATTTCCATAAAACAATAAATACGTAAATATATGTAATATATTTTAAATACATAAAAATATAATGTAAAAAATACATAAATATATAACGTATATATAAATAAATATACATACCAATATCATGAAAATAGGCAGCTGGATTTAACAATAAAAATTTGATAACACTTTGACCAAGGGTTGGACCAGGAACCACCAATATTCTTCCATCGCTACAATCACTTTGTAAGCATTCGATAAAACTCACAATTGATATTAGTGGATTATTCAATTGTTCCTCTTGGGGTACAGTGTCGGTCGCATTGTCCCCTGAACTTTTGTTTTTGATAGTATTTAAGAATTGTGTTACGCCAGATGTTTTTGCATGATTATCTTGAATTTTTAATTGATCTCCATACTGCTCCATGAAACCTTGAAGTTTATGTGTCAACCGAGAATTCTTAATGAATTTCAACAACTCAAATATATTTACATTGTCGATTTCTGTCATTAGCTCGAACTCTTCGACTTTGTATAATTTTGAAGTTGCTTCTGTATTAAGAACATCACTAGGATTTGATTTTGTGGTAGCGCCAAAAATGGTTAGAAGCTTTTTCAAGTAAAAACTTAAATGACTTAAGCTCAACACACTTTTAGCAGAAAACAAAGCTTGAAACCTAAAATAAAATAGGTTCTATTAAATGTTTAAATGGTTAATATACAAGGGAATTTGATTTAATACCTTTTTTGGTATTGCGAAAGTTGGCTATAGCAATGCAATATATTTCTTCCCGAAATCATAACGCTATGCATTCTTTCGATAGCCTCCAATAAATTATGGGCCTCGTCGATTATTAAAACGTTTCCCTTTAACTTTATTCCAGAACTAATTCTAGTGTTTTTATGTAATACAGAATTATATGGGATTAATATAAGCTGACCGTGTGGAATCGCTTTTCTCGACGCATAATATGCACAAGTTTTAATAGCTTCTCCTTTCTCCGTGATCTCTTCGACATCCTGAATTTGTGTTATAGTTTCTCCTATCAATAGGTCTTGATTACCTGGTAGAAATGGACAACTGGTCATGACTTTCTTTCTTTTCAGATCTTTCTCATCTTTAACAGTTGTCTTTTTCTTTTGCAACTGCAAACAATGCTCATTCATTAAATTCAACTGTTTCAATCTTCTAATATTCTTGTTAATACAGTAACTTTGCCTAAAATCATTCAAAATGTACAATCGTAAAAATGAACTCTAGAAAATAGACAAATAGGAAAATTACCTGGATGCTAACGTCACAACAGATACCGTTTTTGAATAAGGGCTTTTCTTCAATTCTCCTATAAATTGCGAAAGCTGAGAATGTGTTCTCGAACAGAAAAAGATTTTAGTGTTTTCGTAGACATCTTCTTCGTCCTCTTCGCTTTCAGAATTATCCGAATTTTGGACATCTTCTAAAACTAATTCTTCCTCAATCTTTTCTTCTTGTGTCACATCCTCTGTTTCCAATGGCAAATCTATTTCTTCTTTCTGTTTCGAACTACCAGGCTTTTCACGTTCATGTAACTTTTTTGTGTTATTTGAACTTTTTACCGTTTCCTTGATAGAGTTTTTTTTACATTCATACTGAAGAATACTGTTTAATCTCCTTTGAATTATTTGCTTCTTAGCACTCAATCGCATTTGTTCAGTCTGTACGAATAACCAGTTATTGGAAGTATTGGAAAGACTCTCTATTTCATCATCAAGTACAGAAATTGCTGTTTTTAACTGATCCTTTTCAAATTCTTCATGGTCCATTAGCCATTTCAAAGCACCACAAATAATTGACATAGACTTACCGGTACCGGTTGGACTTTCAAAGATCCCTAAATTGCCGTTCTCCAAACATTTATACAATTCTTCCATAAATTGACTTTGTATAGTGTACGGTGGAAAAGGAAATGGAAATCCTTCGGTACTTTGCATGTTGTTGATTGTTCAAAAGCGTGAAACATAACTGAACATAACAAACAGAAATCGCGCGATTCGCGCGCTAAATTTTGTCCGTGTGTTCAATACATATATATATATACTACATATTTAAACTGTGGCTGACTGTGGCGCACGGCGACAGGCGCCGGAGTGGTCGCGAAACGCGACACTGGAGAAAGGTAATGTACCATTATGTACATACCTAAATACATACAATTACAATAATGAATTTATTCGAATGACTTGTGAGTACATGATTCGTAAAACGATTAAGTAATATACAGGAGAATATTAAAAAGTAGGAAGGAAATGAAACAACTATATATTTAGTGATGCTTAGGTATCTTTTAGGTTAAACTTTGGTGAAACGGATTGTATATGGAACAGAGTCGGTTGCATCCGTCGATCATCATCACGTGCTTCACGAAAAGAAAGAAAGAAATTCTTCAAAATGATTATGAGGAGAAAGATATGGCCTCGAACATTAAGCGATTTCTTTTCGATGACATTTATACTAGCCATTATACCTCTGATATATTGGTTTGAATTATGGGTGGTGTTACCGGCTCTATATGGATTTGGATCACTACCGTACACGTTAAACTTTCTTCTTGGGAATTTTATCATGTTGAACATTGTTGGAAATTTCACGTTCATAGTCTTCTGCGATACTAGCACTAGGAGAGACATTATGCCAATTAGCGCTGCTAATACTAAAGACGGATGGAGACTATGTGCTTCTTGCGAAACGCTAGCACCACCTCGTTCATGGCACTGCCCGACATGTGATATTTGTATTTTAAAGAGGGACCATCATTGCATTTTTACCGGATGCTGCGTCGGTCATTATAATCATCGATACTTTATCATGTTCCTTTTGTACCTGTTCATTGCAACAACGTATAGTTTTTGTTTTAATAATCTGTTTATTTGGGATAGGATACATTTCGAGTTTCCTATGTCGATTATAAAAATTGTTTTCCCATTGGCGATATTTGTTTTCGGATTCGATGGTTCTGTAGATCAATTTTACTTAATGTTGTATATCGTGTCTACCATAGGAATGTTGTACACCGGAGTTTTATGCATTTATCACTTTCATTTAGTCGTTCACGGTAATGTAGCTAACGAAAGCAATAAAAAGATTCATATATATAATCTAGGACTGAAACAAAATATAAAGGAAGTGCTAGGCGAACGATGGTACCTTACGTGGATACTTCCTTATATAACATCTCAATTACCGCATAACGGTATAATATGGGATACGAGAAGTTCATGGCATCTAGCGAACCCCAAAAAATAAATAAACTTCAATCGTATACGTATAATATACAGGGTTTACCAGTAAGAGCTGCTGCGTGTCTTTTTAAAATGAAACATACTCAAATGTAAACAGTTTCAAGTTTCTTTATTTTAACATTTAACAAAAATGATCAATGCCAAATACTTTGACATGTTGAAGATACAAATTTTTTTATTAAAATTCATTGTGAGATAATCAGAGAGACAAATCTGATCTGTTGGAAAACTCTGTATATGAACATTTCGAAGAAACCGTAAAAGACAAGGCATCATTTGTTAAAGGTATTAATTTTTATTTTCTGTTCACAATTTAGACACGTCCTATAGACAGAAAGTAGGATACAAAGAAATTATTAGCATTGTGCTACAGATTGTTGTTGTTATTATTATTATTTACAAAATTGTTTATATCTTCATTAAACATGTGATACAAATGTTGATACATGGATATTGTGATAGATACATGTAGAAGAGAAGAGTGGAAGAGTTTGGTTCGATATTTACATATAATAAAAATCTGGAAACGTTTCTATATATGAATCCTCATGCTCATGTACATTGAAAGTTATTTAAATGAATGATAATAATATAATTGTACATTGATATAAGACTAGTCTGGAAGTATATGTATTATTCAATGTGTCTAAATGATAAATCTATATCAGTCATTCTAAATAGTTTTTACTTCAACATAAAAATGTTTAACGTTCGATAATATCTATATATAAAAATTTGGAGCTTTTCGTTTGTGACTAAAGGAGTAAATTACTATGAAAAGAGAACTTATTTTATTACAAAAAACACGAATAAATCGTATTAAAAAATTTTATACATTAAACATAAATATCTGTCACGTTCGTTGCTTTAAAAACTTTAGATATACAACATCGCATCAAATATATATATATATAACTACGATTTCTGTGTCATAATTTTAGTTAACAACATGTATAAAAGAAGCAATTAAAAAATTTGTATCTCTAAATATTACATCCTTATGAAAAATAATCTGACAAAAAAAAAACAATAAAATATGTACAATATATAAACATAGCAATCTCAATCGTTTCTCTATTAATTTCCTCGCTTATTTTGATTTTACAAATTGTTACAATTAACAAATAAGTCATACTCTGCCGAGCAGACTAACGTACGTCTTTTTCTTATAAGTTCGTTTAACTGCAAACTTTATACAGACCAATATAAGTATGACAGTAGAGGCAGCATACAAGACAACGCAGATACTTATATCAAAAATCGTGAAGTCCCAACCAAGCTTTTTACTAGTCACATATTTGTTTAATACTAGTCTCTCCTGTCTTACTTTCATTTTCTCGTCTGTAGTTTTACGTACGTTAGTCGAACCGTAATAATTTATTCCTTTGTAGCTGTATTTCGTTTTGAGGTAACGTATAACGTTTTCCTCGCTCCAAGTACCGTTTTCATACCTACAATCTGCACAATGCTCTGCCGCAGGATACTGTATCTTTTTGTGTTTCGGATCTTCTGTATTATCGCCAGCCAATCTTGCGTTTACTTCGTTGTGAGCTGACCAGAGCCATAAAATGCTATCGTTAACATTGGACACCTCAAAAATTTTATTTTTCTTAGCCATTTCCACAAAATGTTGGGAGCAGTCAGCGCACCCAAAGAAATGTTTTATGTATCCATGCATAGCTTCCAATACTTTTCTTGGCTCGTGCTTCGGATCTTTATTCTCGATGGCATAATTAACCGTTAACATATGGAACATTGTCCAAAGACCACAAGTGTAACCGCGATAACCTTCTTTGCTGCCTTTGCATCCGACCCACTGCGCAGGTCCAGAATATATCGGTGACATTTCTTCTTCGGTAGATTTGATTATTTGACTATACTCTTCGCCAGATACATTATCCCGTTTCTTGATAATGTCACGAACAGTTTCCAAGAAGATATTCCCGTGTCTCAGAGGGAAATAATCAGCTAACAGATTTAAATACTTCTTTAACGCATCCATCTTCTCCCCGGTTATTACTTTATGCAGTGGAATCTCATGGCTGATAGAATATTTCAAAGTGTTCTCTAAATCCAGTTGATACAAATGATCAACAGTTATCTCTGTACTTTTCAGTCTTTCCGATAGTTTCTGTTCCTTCGAGGTAGAGGTAGTTGTTAATTTGTTCTCCTCTGTTGAATGAACTCTTGTAAAGTTCTGTTCGTTAATATTTTCCCCTTTCGAGATCATGTACTGCATAATAATACTATAAGTGCCTTCTCTCGTAGGTACTCTGATTTTAAGAGATTTTTGCGTCTCGTTACGAGCAAAAACTATTAGACTCGGAAAATTAGTGATTTTGTTTGTCTCGCATAGTATTTCGTTTTCAGATGTTACTCTCCTTATTTGTAATATTGGAATTTTATGCGTGTCTAATATAACTTCAGCTCCTAAATGCGAGTCTGTCTTCTCGAAGAGTAAGAAGAAATACTTGACAGTATGTGGTACAGCTGTCCAAATGTTTGTAGTTTCGTAATTCCTATGGTGTTAAACAAAGATTTCGTGTTAGGGTGATAAACGTAGATTTAAAAAGATGCATGTATTAATGTACCTATATGGTGTGATATTTGGCCATGAAATACCACGTCCTTCTTGTTGTTCATTTTCTAATAGATTAATTAAACCGTATCTCAGCTCGTTCACGGTATCATATTTTTTCATGACTACTCCCATTGACGATGTGAGCGCATTCACAGAAAAATATTTCAGCATTGGATAATGCATAATTTCGTATTCACGACAGATTGGGTTGTTATCGTCATCCGCGCAATCTATCGCGGCTATTGCCACAATATTTTTCCATGCTAAAAAGATTGAATGTTCTTATATGTTCTTGCAACATATGTTTGACTTTGTGTGCAATATATATATATGTATGTATATATATATATATATATATATATATATATATAATGTTACTGATTTAAAACATAAATAAGAATTATTTCTTTGATAAAGTCTAAAAAAATTACAAGAATATATTGCATATCTGTATGCAAAATAACAAACTAGAACATAATTGAAATTGATTTTCTTTCTTAATACATTTAATGGGTTGAAGATAATGTAACAATATTTTTAAATTCTTCGAATGTTTTCACTGTTTTAAATGACACCAATTCATTTTTATCAAAAATACATAAAATCCATTGTCTATACTGATAAGGCTGAAAAAGACATGCTATGTTTACCATACAGATGTTTACAGAAATCTTCATTCCGAACAGACTATTTTACGAAATCGGACGGTATAGAAGTATTAAAAGGTTTAATTATGTTAAAAGCCAAATATAGAGCTCTATTCAATTTTATTAAAGCTTTTTTTTTATGTATTTCTTGCACACATATGTGTGCCACGAATGTATCGAGTGCGTAAATAGTTATATTTATAAAGTAATTATACGTATCTAAGAATCATCAATTAATGAATATATCAAAATTTGAGTATCCTTTTACAGTTATATATGTACGTACATAGTATTTTATGTAGATGTTTTTAACAGAAATATTGAAGTATCTATTGTTGCATGTTTTAGAAGTTTGAAAACGATTATAATATTTACCGTAAACGTCATTAGCAAAAGCTTTCCATAAAGGTGCAAATCGAAAACAAAATCCGCACCAACTATTGTAAAATTCGACTAACCATCCTTTATCGTCCCCGTAAACAGATGACTTAAAATTAGTTACATTTAAAATAACCACGTTATCACTAGCTTTATACAATCCTTGCGTAGGAATTAGACTTTGATAAGGTTCTTTAACCGCAGCTGCATTAGAATTCACTGTTATTATACTGATTAGATACACTTGCAAAAGTAAACCGACGTCAAAGTATTCCATGTTTTCTACACTTTAATCACGCGGATGCTGTTTCGATACACACACACACACACTGACAAGCCTGCGTTTCCATGAGTGCGATTTAACACGATTGGATTTGTTTCCACGAATCGCGACAATTTTTCACACGAACATATTGAAAAATATAAGGATTCTAAAAAAGTTGCCATTCAATTTATATTACAAAAAAAGAACTGGTTTGTATTACAAATAATTGAAATTGTCGGTTTATTGAAAATCAATGCGAGTATAAAATTAAATTACACATAAGCGACATGACAGAAATCGTATGTACAAATTAATATACGTAAATCCCACAGAAACGGTAGAGTTATAAAAACGGTATTGCTTTCGTCGATGGTATTTAAAGTATTTGGCCGTACAGACAATAATACTTATATTGAATTTGTTAATGTAGCGAAGTAAGTTTGAAATAATGAATCGTTTCTATTAAAAACAGAGTTTTATTAGCTGTTTCAATATGAATGATCGCTGCTTAATCCTATACAAAATGAAAACAATAGGACGTCACTCTTCAAAGGATACAGGAGGTTTTGGGATGGTGGAGGGAATAGGGGAGAAGGTATATTATACGTTTATTTATTTTATAAACACCTAATTGCGAAATATACCATATGTAACCAAACCAACTGATAAAGAATATGATCGGTATAAACCTTTGGAGCACCTTACGCTCTTCCCTACTTATAAAAGATTTTCGATGCTTCTTGAACATTTTCTGAAACGTTCGGCCAGTTTCACCCCCAACCACTGGCTTGTCCCAGGTCGGGGGCCTGACGAGATCAACGATTTCTTACTGTCTTGAGGCTTGCTTTTTACAGAGTGCTTGCAGTTCTTCTAGGCTTGAGACTTCTCAGCCGGAAATGAATGCGATTCGGATCATATTCTTTGTCACAAGCGCGAAAAACCTTTGGATCTTCGAAATTCGAGCAAGACAAACATCTTCAGATATCTTGTCTTCGACTTTTCAAAACTTTCATTTTTTCAGAGTGAAACTTCAAACTTCCCTCTATCATCCAATACCTCTTGATTCAAAACCTTATAAACAAACAAACAGGTTAGAGAACTTACTTCTATTTTTTTTGTTAATTTTATTTTTTTTTGTTTTTTGCGTTCTTTTTTGTGTGTAATGTGTTTCGTTTTCCTTTACTTTTAATATATATATTGTGTATATATATATTTCTATTTTTTTTTCTTTTGCATATAAACATTAAGGAATACCACATTTTTTCAGATTTACATCACTTTTTCAAGTGATAATATTTTTAATGTCCAAAACGCGGCTGGAATACAACTTTCTCAAGCAAATTTATTTCTTGTCAAAGGAAAATAGAAACTCAATTATATTCCAACCTTCACATTTATAGTCATTATACGGTTAAGATAACGTAAACCTTATCTTCATAAAACTATTAGGAAATGGTAGAAACATTATGAAAATAAGGTTTTCCGTGTCCATTCTAACCTTACTGTTTTTTTTTTCAATGTAAAGAATATGCTACACTCCTTTGCATATTTGTCAAGTTATCTCATTAATTGATATTGTACAATATCGTAATTTAAATGCCATATATTAATTGCATATGATGCTGAATTAGGTAAGGTAAGAACAGTAGTGAGAATGTAGTTTTTTTTGCATTTTTTGACCCGGTACAGTATTGTTAGAAGAAATTTGAGGTCAAAGGGTCAAGTCACACAAATGGTCTCCCAAACACCTGGCCTCTCGCATCACACTCGTGTCACTTAATACCGACCTGAAATTCATTAAGCAACAAAAACTATGATTGTTTGACCCAGGTTATATGGGTTACACTTAAGTTACTACCGTACGATTTATTGGATGCATTTCTTGATGCTCCTGTCTTCCATTCTTGCTAATTTAACTACTTATTTTTGTACTTAAACATCTCGTTCGAACGAAATATAAGCGGTCTACGAAAATATGAATCCAAATTATGAATTTCTCTTATCCTGTGGTATATGTGTGTATATGTAATTGTTCGCAATATCGTGCGAGTATAATGTTAACACAATTTCTCTTGTCTCACATTTTGTATCCTTATTCTTATCTTTTATTATTTGTCTGATGTATTGTATGAGAAACACTCATGCACATAGTTAATGGACAAACTTATTGATGAATGAACAATGGTATTAAGAGAGTGACGTATGCTTTTATGGAATATATGATCTCATGGATTTCTGTTTCATTCACATGTGAAAATTCTCGTCTATAAAAACACTTGAGTACAAAATACATGTTTCGAAAGTAAAAAATTTAAAAACGTTATTCACTGTTTGAATAATATTAATACATGTGATTCAACATGCTCTCTCAATGTGTTTTACTTTGCTGGGTAGCACTGTAAGTTTTGGCGAATTATACAATATCAAATCAATGAGTTTTTTTTGGTACTGTATTTCCCTAGATAAGGAGAGTTAATCGCATGACTTTAAACATAAATGTTATTTCAAAGGAGACACATATCCATGTAGACTGCTTATATTAGGCGGTGCCGAAGAAAAAGAAATAAACTTACGTGGCGAATACGAGCGCGATCTGGATCTGTCGTAGCGGGAACGTCGGCGACTGTAGTAAGGGCTTGGAGATCGTCGGTAGCTTCCCCTGTAACTGCTGCTATTCCCAGCACAATAATACGAACATATTTTTCTTTTTTTTTACTGAATCTTTTATATAATTACATTGTTGCGAGAAATATTCAGGATAATCAACTTACTCTCTACGTCTAGGTCCGTCTCCCCATCCTCTGTCGTGTAGGTGTGTAGGTTTTCCCATATAAATTCCAGGCGTGGGTGTGTGAGCTCGTTGCGTAATTGAAAAATCTACTCTTATTCTTCGGCCATCAATTTCCATTCCTGTGCATTGTTCTTTGGCTACTTTCGCATCCTCGGACGATTCAAAATATACAAAGCAGAATCCTCTAGAACGTCCAGTCTAAAAGAAACATTTCTATACTGTTTATGTAAAATGACACCTATTCATTGTATATACTAAGCAATGATAAAATTAATGTAACCAGAGGCCTTTAACATTTCATACAAACTTAATTCATGAATGGTCTAAATCTCTGGCACTATTTATTATACCCCTTGCTAAATGGTTAAGGGGATTTTATGGTTACTTTATATTTTTCTTATCTTCTTAAAAAGATTATTCGTAACAAATTGGAGTTACACTCCCGTCCATAACACTCATTCTTAGAGTAAGGTTTTTCTAACCAATGTTTTCTATATCTTAAACAAAAATTATTGTTATACTTTTGATTTATATACAAAGGGGAAGCATCAATTTTATTTTTAAAACAACTAGATACTTTGTGTTATTTTTATTAATTTTTAAAAAGTTTGTTTTGTGTATTTAATTTTCATGATCAAAATAAAACAATAAAATCAAGCTGGAAGCTTGTTCTCTTTAGTTGCCATTTTTTCGAAGAAAAGTTTCCGGTGATTTATGGATGGGAGTATAAATCGACAAATTAATAATGTTTCAAGTACCTTTGCGTCGATTACAACTTGAACTCGTTCGACAGGTCCATATTTTGAAAAGATGTGATGTATTTGTTGTTCAGTCGTAAAAATAGAAAGTCCAAATACACCTAAGCATCTAGAAGGGCAGGGATTGTCCCTGTTACCAACATGTCTTCGTCTGGATGACATTGGACTGCGGGAGTGTGAACGATAGATGTTCCTGTCACGTTCGCGTGAGTAACGAGAGCGAGAGTAGGAACGAGATCTGCTTCGTGAGTATCGCCCACCCCTGTAAGGAGAACGACTGCGACTGCGACTACTACCGCGATGACCTGCACTGGCATACTTGCTGCTCCGATAGGACTTTTTTCCTCTCGATACAGAACGGCTTCTTGACCTTGAATATTCTTTTACTGGTCTGTGGGATTCTTTACGTTCACGGGATTTCCGTGATCTTGAATGTGAACGTGAGTCTCTTAAACCTCCGTCTGCTGTTCTGGGTCGTCTGGGACTTGCACTACGGCTACCACTTCGCTGAAAAAACAAAATCATTATAAATTTACATACTTATTACATATTTTTGAAGAGATTCATAACAAGATAATAATTAAGGAAGCAAATGAGCATGTTTATCAATATCATCAGGAAATATATATATATGCGTATATTTTAAAATATTGCTTATTGTAACATGTGATATTAAACTTATACAAACATTGGAAACTCGATAAAGGTAAGCTTAACCTTACGGTTACTAAAACAAATATATTTACGACATACAGTACATCATACGATTATAAGAGGAATTGTGATAATTTTTATAATGAAATTTATGATTTCTGAAGTATCGAAGATTAACAGAAAACTGGTTAAACTATTTAGTAACATATACGTGAAATGTAGTTAAAACGTTGATGGATCAATAATGGCTGTGGTAGGCCGCATGTCGTTACAAATGTATTGCGTTTAAAATTCCGGTGAAAAAATTGAATCTTATATGGAAATATAAAGATTACCTCAATGTCACTCATTGTGGGATTCTCAGATATGTTTAAATGTTGCGGAAAGTAGCGAAACTTCAGAGAAACGTTTGGAATAAAACGCTGTAGCGTCAGTGTACGATAATGGCGTACAATCTTTGGGCCGTTTCAGCGGGCAACAACCGGAAATGATTTCAGGTGGTATACAAATGCAAAATGCCCTAACATCCGGTGTTGCCAAGAAACAATTGTTAAAATTAAACATGGCGGTGCTTTTCGAAATGGCGGCAGATTCAATGTACAGTAAATTTACACATATTTATACAAGCTTAGAATTGTAGCTTTTATAACATATATGTAGTTAATTAACCAGCAATTCTTGAATGTAGCGAGAACACTGTTACTAGATGTTGCCATTTAATTCTGTTGTTATTTGTACATACATATTTCTATGTATGCTATGTGAAAATAATCAAACATACTTTCTGTACCTGCAAATGTGAAATTAGCAAAATCGAGTTTAAATTTATTCAACCTGTAAATGCATACAATGTAAATGTAATACAATAGTCCGGAATATTCTTTGGTATATTTTAGTGAATACTGAGAAACAAATCATTCTGTATTAATGTATAATAAAAGCAGACGAAATGTGCGGTATTATTTGAAATCCGAGTGAAATGATTTTACGAGAAATTGTTTAGTTCAAAGAAGAAGAATTTGTTTCCGTAAAACCGCCAGTAATGCACCTGCGCAGAAAGATGCGCGTGCTTCTACGTCTATAAAAACTGTTCACATCGCATACTGCGGCAGAGCCAGAAACGAGGAAGACTCTCCGGTAATCAGCGAACCATTTTTCTGTCGTCAAACGGATCAAGCTTTTTGTGAGACTTGGATCGATCACAAAAAGCGGGATTCGCTTTTCGCATAGGAATTGGCCTGTTAAGGAGCCAGCTTAACCACGTAGAAAGTTTGAAAATTGTAAGTAAATGTAGTGACTTCTTTTTTGATTTCCCGTAGCGGACGATACTGTTGACCGGTTAGTCTTGTGCGCCTTCTTTTATCACCGTTTAAATATAACTCTGTCAATGATGAAAGTCGTCACTCGTTCTGTTCTCGTTCGAGTGATAATAAGACCTTAACCTTTATTATTTTATTTCTATCATTTCTATGCTCCACATACTAGAATTAATCAATGAATTTTATAACAATCATGGCTGCCAGCCGGTTTTCGTACCCTTTTATACTGTATACAGCTTACATTCGTCGATATAACTCTTCAACTAAAATAATAGCACAACTTTATTATTCTCGTTGAACTTTGCATAACGAATGCTATCGTAAAATTCAATTTTTCGTCATGCTGATTACAAGAACTGGTGAATCTACCATTTAGCACTATAATTGTCAAATTATTCGAAATTTCGTTTCATGATGCGTGAATTGTTATTTTGTTACAAACTTTAATGCCACAATTAATTTTATAGAAATTTTATGTGAACTTTTCTATGAAATTATGAATAGAAATTGCTTAAAAATATGCTTAAGTATCTTGAATACTTACCATTTTCGTTTCAATTAATAGTATTAGCGAAGTTTTGTTTATTACTGATTATCACTTTGATCATGAGATTCGATTAAATATTTAACCACTTTATAACAACATTGTATCGTTATATGCAATTACAAATTTTACTGTAAATTATACAATATATTATTTGTATTCTTACCTGAAGGTGAAAAACGTTTTTATCTGTAGGTTACAAAAATGGAGGAAATACATCAACCACAACAAGTTGGGCCTAATGCAATGGCCGTTGTAAGCGGAGTTCTTAATCATCCGAATAATGTGAACCGGCGTAACAGAGTTCGAATGTCATTGCACAGTTTAATGGTGGAAAAGCTTCCATTAAGCGAGGCTGCTCAATTGGAGATGAAATCATTGTGCAGTAAAACGCCAGTTTCTATTCTTCAGGAATTGCTTTCTCGTAGGGACACAACACCAAAGTATGAGCTAATACAAGTAGAGGGTGCTATCCATGAGCCTATTTTTCGTTACCGTGTCACCGTTGCCGATATTGTTGGTTTGTATCTAATTTTGATAACACATTATTATTTTATTTTCTATTTTTAACTCTACAAACATGAAATTTTCTTGAACTGCAAAATATTTCAGAAGAATCTTTCTAAATGATTTACAAATTTTTTTTGGAATACTTAAGTTTAATGCCATTCATGCGATGAATGATAAGTATTGATTGATTGAAGCAGATCCAATTGTTTCAGCAATGGGGACTGGAAAATCAAAAAAGGAGGCCAAACATGCAGCTGCACGAGCTGTGTTGGATAAATTGTGTAGACTAAATAGCGAGTCACCAGATTCTCCACTTCCAAATAATATATCAGAGTAAGTCCTATGATTAAACGTACACACATATATATTAGATGATTGCAAAAGTTCATTATTATTACAATTATTTAATCTACAAGTGTAATCGACAAGTTTTCTTCAAAAAAGCTATTGAGCTCTCTGAGCTTGAGGGTCACGAACTTTTGCAATTAACAAATATCTGTATATATAAAGTAGAAAAGTACGTCTGTATGATCCGATCGATACGATTCGGCCTGACGATCGCGCGCCGATTACCGAGCGAAACCGCTAGATGGTACCACGGACATAAGGGTATTATTTAAAAAAAAAACAAAAATCGCTAACATAGAGAAAATAACTCAGAAAATTGCGTGTAAGCGAGATTTTATCGAAGTTGCCCACTGGTACTAGGCACCTCATGAGTAGCTAGTATATATATATATTTTTTACATATATATTTTAATAGATCGATAATACAGTCTATTTATTTCAACAGTTCTGAGAATCTACAAGAGTTACCTGAATACGGAGAAGAAAAAATAATCACAAATCCAATTGGTGCACTGCAAGAAATGTGTATGTCACGTCACTGGCCTCCTCCGAAATATACAATGGAGAACGAAGAGGGTTTGCCGCACGAAAGACAGTTCACGATTGTTTGTTCTATTTTAAAGTATCGTGAAGTTGGTCAAGGGAAAAGTAAAAAAGTTGCGAAGAGGCATGCAGCTCATAAAATGTGGCGAGCACTGCATGATGCGAACTCTGAAAATCCTAATCTAGATGAGGATGAGGTAAGAATCATTTTTACTTATCTACGAAAGGGGGGATTCTCGTGTAAGTGGTCCAAAAAAAACGATCGTTTTCTTTTTTATTAAAATTTATTAAAATTCCAAAATTTATTTTTTTCACCGTTTACACGAGAATCTTCCCTTGAAAATGCACTTTCATATCGACGTAAATCATTTCATACTTCAAGTAAACAAAAGTAATTGATTTTGTGCTTTTTTAATTGTGCATCTCTGTTCGGTATTTGAACATTTAAGAGAACTCTACGTACGAAAACGAATATTATTATTTATATGCTTTTGTGTACTTGTATGTGTTCAGTTTTAGTGTATGTGTGTGTATGTATATTCCAGTGAAGTGGAAGTGATTTGGCACTGCAAGCAGTACTGAGGTATAAGCTACCTTTCTGATCACTTTTAATCTATAACGGATAATTTTTTAATGATATATATTGTGCAATATATATATATATAAATAGATATATACATGTATATATAATTGTTTTGTATACTAAAATATACTTGTACAACACATGTTTAACAATCAACACGCTTGGATCATTTCCACTTCATTTTACTCATAATATAAGCATATGATTAAAAACTTAAATATACTAATTGTCCGTTATAGGTTTTACAAAGAAATGCAAATGTGAATGCCCGTTATGCAGATTTGAAAGTTAGCAAAATTTCAACATTAACAACTATTCATAGCCTTAAAGTTTCACAATTTCATAAAAGTCTGAAGTCATCGACCGGTGTTAAACTATTTGAACTACAGGTGTGTAATGGAATTGTACTTTATTAGAAACACCGAGTGACGGTCTTCTTTCTCACGATATTACATTCGTCTTGTTACACTTCTCTGTTACAGAATACCTGCTTAAACGATGGTGATGTAAATTTGGTACAATTTTTGCAAGAGATAGCTTCGGAGCAGCAATTTGAAGTCACTTATGTTGATATCGAAGAGAAGTCTATCAGTGGTGAGTAATTCCCAATATTGTATTAAACAGATACACTTATTTTTCTGTAAGCACAAGATCCACAAGCACATCGTTTTCATCCGTCGGTACATCGTCCAGTATTTGTTCATTAAACGCCACTGCAATTAAGTGTGGTTTTTTTGTGTTTTCTCAAATATGCATTCAAGAATGAGTCGTAATAACCCATTCCATGTCCTAAACGTTTTCCTAGTACACATAAAAAAATACAAATTAATTTTTCAACAGAACAATCATTTTTTAACTTACCATCAATGCTAAATGCAACACCAGGCAGAATTATTAAATCCAAACCACCTGTAAAGAAAATACATGTTACTTTTATGGTCCGAAAACATTATTCATTGTGTTTTAGTTTTACTCACCCCTTTCTAACGCACTCTGTTTAGTTTCGTCAAAATTTGGTTGCTTGATATTCCACTTAGATACTGGTAAATTTTCATACTCCTCCATTGAATGCAGTTTGACCATCTCCATTTTTAATCCTTTGTACGTAGGCACAAATACTTCTCTTTTTGTTTCGAAAAGATATTTCACAATGGGCAATGTATTAATTTCCTGTGGTGTACTTAAGAACAACGAGACCTTTTTACTCTGTTGAAATTGGGGTGTAGCACATAGCTGTAATATGTAGAAATATTTTTCTTAGTGTAGATTCAGTTTATTCTGGATGCAGTAATCTGTAACATAACCTTTCTCCTGCTTACTGGAACACATCAGTTATGTTTCCATATGCTTACCTTCTCAAATAATTTTTTTCGATTGTCTATCCTTTTCCTCGGAACTAAGTTGACCAAGAACTAGTTTCATTTGTTTACGCAAATCACGTTTGACAGATTTTATTGCAGACATGATTGCTCTAAGTTCTTCCTAGCAAAACAGGAGAATTCCGTATGTCTTAGATATACTTACCATATGTAAGAGTGTACAAACATGTTTACTTTTTGGAATTGCAATAAAACAAGGCATGTGGCCTGTGTTGCTGTTATCATAACTTGATACATTTTATCTCCAAGTATACGTAATCATAGATGCAAACAGCCTCCAGCCATTTTCAATAATTTCATCAACTTTTTTCAATTTATCTTTATTTATAATATACACTTTTATAATATATACCGTTTTAATAACTAACAGTATTCTCTACACATTTTGTTAATTAATTAGTTAGTCAATCAATTAATTTGTTAATCGATCAATCTTTCCAATGTTTAAGGCGACTCGTTTCAATCAATCCATGCAATTGTTTCATGAGCTACCCCTTATTTACAAAAATGTTTAAACTAAAATATTGTTATATCGAGGTGACATTTTTTCTTGTTTTAAACAGAATTGCATTCGGTGTTTGCAAATATCTTCCGTGATTTGAAATAGGTGTAGAATTGGAAAGGGAATTTCAAAAAATTTGTTAGTTCATTTTGTATAATTCTTGTATAATATCTTATATATAGTAATCATCTTGTATAATTTTAGGAGACTATTGTATTCAAGAGCTCTATTCTAGCGAGTGACTGTACACATTTACTTTCATTTGCAAAAGCCAGGTTGACCTCCGGAGGCACTTCCACTTGAACAGGAACGCGGATTGATAGAAATGAGATAGCCTGTACAAAAAGACTGTGCCCATTCCTTTAAACAGAAACTTAAAAGATCGCTTTATTTAATATTACAGGTAAATGCCAGTGCCTTGTGCAACTGTCTACACTACCAGTAGCAGTTTGCTATGGTTGTGGTTTTACTAGTAAAGATGCTCAAGCCAGTGCTGCTCAAAACGCTTTGGAATATCTGAAAATCATGACCAAAAAGTGAGCCAGCGCTTTGCTCCTGCCAGCTGTCACGATCAACTGCAAATCCCACAATAATATGCTGTCCAAGAATCAAAACAACAACACAGACACGAAAATTTTATCATTGACTAACCAAGTGCCGGACAAGGGTAAAAGTGGTCAGAAGCTCGATCACGTAGGGAACAAAGCTAGATTGTCCAAGCTATCTTTTCGAACGGTGAACACTGTAATAGGGAACAAAGAATCAACATTGAACACGATCGCTAGCCCACCAGGCGTTTCTGCGACTCGGATAAATCAGTCTTTAAAAAAGAACAGTGGAAACAACGAGAACATGAAATCATCCGATCAACAATTACCAAAGAACTCGTCGATCGTGACTACGAATCAATCCAGCTCGAAGTTCGGTAGTGTAAGAGGTGTGACAACGACTTGTGTCAGTGGTAACGTATCGTCTCACGAGAATCCATCGAAATCCAAAGATTACTCCACGAAGAAGTTTCCCGGCGAGATCGACTCGAAAATGAAGAATTACCAGATGCAACCGGATTACAAAGACTCGATCAACAATCAAGATTACAAATCGAGGAACAACACGGCGATGAACAATCTACCGTCGTCGAGATTCGTGAATCAGGTGCCTGGATTGCACAGGGGTGAGAATCACGGTACTACCAGCAGCCATCATTCCAGGCCAACCTCTCAGAACGACAACACTGCGTTCGCCGTCGCCAGGAAAGCTTTGGAGCAGCAGAACCCAGCTTCGAAAATGGCTCCGATCAATTTTCCACCGTTGCGCGCACCGCAGAGTATCGTGAACGTTCGCCATCCGTTCGTGACGGAGGCAAGGACGAAGCACAACGAGGTGGGGCCGAACTCGAAGTCGAAATTGAACATGAGTCCTCTGCAGAGTGGGGTGAAAGACCTGGAGCATAGCCGGCAAACGTTCCACGGTTATGGCACCTCACAGATCGCTGGAATTCCGAACGTTCAGAGTTTAAGTACGGCAAACATGTCTCCTTATCCAAGACCGGATAGTTTTCCTCAGCCGACGGTTGCTAGCGTACTGTTCCCTGACACGTCGCAGTTCCCACAATCACCGCCGTTCAGCACGACGCAGATTGGACAGCTAAATCAGTATCAAACCTACGATCCTGGAAGCTTCGCGACCACGCCGGTTAACGTGAACCCGGTGATACCACAGTTCTCCGCGGAGAACTCGATCCCTTATCCGCAGTACGACAATCCTCCTCAATTCGTTCAACCGAATCATTATCCGACCGCGGATATAGCTAATAGCCAGTACCAATATCAAGCAGCAGGCGTCGGACAACTGCAGGACTCGCCGTTGTTCATACAAAGCCTACAGAGCCCGATCGCCGTCACGGACCAGTATGCTGCTCCGAATTACGCGAGAACAGTTAGAACTGAGTTGATACCGCGATTGAGGAGGCCGCCGAGATTCAACAAGTAGAAACGATCGTTTCCGTTGCTCGGTTATTCTCTTTCGTCTCTGTACACCGCCGAACAACTACGGTAACTCTGCGGTTGAACTACAGAAAGCGTGAGCGTGAGAATATGAGATTGAGTGAACCGTTTTGGCGATCGCGAAAGGTTTGGTAAAAGTTATTTCAATTTTTGATCCATTTTGAAATAAATTTTAACCAATCTGTGCACGGTTCGTGGACACGTAGACACGTCGGCTACGGTTTATTGACGAAGTTGCTCGAATGTCTTGTAAGGATTATTTGTGAGAATGATTGAAGATGGTTTTATACAGTGTACACAGGCTCGCACGCACGCACACGTATATGTATATGTACAGGTGAAGAGAAACGCGCATCGGAAACGAAAAGAATCATTCTTCGGAATGTTCAACCCCTTGTTCGATGTGACACGGCAGGGCACAGCGAGTTGAGCTCGGACACTAATTTTACAACTGTAATTTACCTACATTGTGGAAGCTTGAGCAATAAAAAAAGAGAACGATAACCGCAGAACAACAATATAATGTAAAGAAGACAAACAAATAAAAAAAAAGCGAAAAAAGATGAGAAAAGAGAAAGAATAAAAAAGAGGTGGGTGCATCCAGTTTGTTAGATTGTATATAAATTATGACTGCTGCTGCGAGGATAGTATCATTTCTATAAATATTGCGAAATGATTTTTTCGAATCGGTGAAGCAGAGCCCACAGTCATATTACCGTGTTGAACGAAGAAGAAAAATTAAAAAAATAGTATGAAAGAAAGAGAAAGAATTTCGCGAGATAATTAAGAGAAAAAAACAAACAAAAAGAGAGAGTGAGAGAGGGAGAGAGCGAGAGAGCGAGAGGAAAGCAACTGGATTATAATTATTAATACGATAAGAAACTAGATTTAATGAATGGTATTCTACAAGCTATACTTTGCATAGAATTAGTGGAGGTTTTCCAATATTTGCATATTACTTAGCTTACCGCTATGTTTTTAATGTGCTTCACTATCTAATATATGGACGGATAACGATGTTCATTGTAACGCGAGAAGGTG
Organism: Lasioglossum oenotherae; assembly: GCA_028455765.1. Taxonomy (NCBI): domain Eukaryota; kingdom Metazoa; phylum Arthropoda; class Insecta; order Hymenoptera; family Halictidae; genus Lasioglossum; species Lasioglossum oenotherae. Next base: position 10,189,274 of record CM052297.1, on the reverse strand, counting down.
GATGATGTGTTTTGTGATATAGTAAACAAGAGAAACGAAGTTGAAGGGAGTAACCTTACCGGTTCATTTGAACATCGTTACTCCGCCAAGCGTGTGCACAGTGCAAGACACGTAGCTTTCGGCGGTCCGAGTATAATAATAATATCGATCGCGATAAAGGTAACGATATAATCTTTCAGTGGTGTATGTTTTTCCTTTAGTATGGTAGCTCATAAAATCATAAGCATCATATTACTAATAACGAGTAAGGTTAATCGTTAAGGATTCCTTATTAAGTACACATCTCGTATAGCCAAGTGTATACTCGTGTGTATTGAATTTTGAATTGCCTAAGTGCGTCGACCTCACCGGATGAGACATTTATACTAAATGAAAAAAGATCACATCGCGTGAACGTTAGGTAGAGTTTCATAGAGTATGCGGGCGATAATACGGAGGGAAGTGAACGCGCGTTCTCTATCGACGAGGTTCACTTCTCGCGGAATGCGTTATCCCTTAGCACTCGATGTTAATTATTTTATATCAAGTAAATTATTGAACATTTGCATGAAATGAAACAGATCGTATAGAATGGAAATATTCTAGGTCAGAAGGAATGTTTAGTTTTTTTGTAAAAATAGTTCCGAGTGCAAGGGGTTAAATGTTCGCACGAGAAACGTGGATCGCCGCTGTTCTGAACGGAAACCGTGGTTCATTGGAGAAATAAGGAGCAAGATAGCGCGAACGAACCGTTGCGATACTGATCAATAGACAGCCGGTCTTTATGCAAGATAAAAATTTTCTACGTTTAATAGGTTGCAAATAATATAACAGTATATTTACATTCTTCTAATTTCTTTAAAAATGCATAAAATCCGCTATCTGCCGATCAATGAGCGCGGTGACTCTTCAGCAATTTGTCACAGTAGTCTCCTGAATCAAATTATAGATTAGCGCGAAGAACAAAGTTAAGTCGCCGAAGCCCTGAAATATACATATATCAGACGATGGAACCTTCAATTTTTGGATAGTAATAAGAAAAGAAAGAAAACAGAAAAAGATGTTAGCTAGAGTTAGTAGCTAAAGTTTTATGTTTCTGCATAAAGATGATCTACAATTTAGAGATCATTGCTTTTAATATTTATTTAATATTTTTAAGTTTCTGAACCATTGTCGTTTATGAATTAGGGGCTCTCGCGGAACGGAAGAATACCTGATGCCCAACTGATAATGACGTGTTTCGTCCAGGAACGATGTTTTCGTTATCGAAGACGAATCTCATCCGACTAGTTTACACATTTTTACAGTACCTTGTTTGCCTGTCTTGAAATCCATGTTTGACTAATGGCTAATTATACAACTGCCGTTATCTTTCATCAGGGACCACTTTAAGCTTCCAACATTCCCTTCTACAAAATCTGCCTTTCCTACACGTTTATAGCAGGTAAAATTGAGCAAAAGAAGTAAATTTTACAGGAGGCGAAACTATTTTGCTTTGCACGGAGATTTGTTCAAACTTTGTTTATATTCAGACACTAATTAAAGCAGTTAACAAAAAGAAATATTACCCTCAAACCTTAGAAATTGAAGTACCTAAGAAAGGCGAAGGTGAAAACTCAATGTTCATAAAAAATGGACTTAGACAGCGGTCCCTGAACTAGCTAACTTACCAAAGGGTTTCTATTGTGACAAAAACGGATCGCGTTATTATTTGTTGCAACGTGTAGTATAGTGAGCATGTGTCTGCGAGCGATAATCGATCGTAAGATGCAAATATATTTCACGTGTGAAATGGTGTATGCATATTGCGTGAATCGCTGTGCCAGATAACAACGCAATAACGACGAAAACCGGTGATGATACCCTGGCAAGCGTTTGACTTATGTCGATAGTACAAAAAAATTCTTTTTCTGTAAAGTAGATGGAATCGTTAGCCAAGGTATTATGGGGGCGCGAACGAATGGTTAATACGGCACGATCGGCGCACGACGCGCATGGTACTCGACAAATAATGCGAACAGATGGGAAATTTGTAGAATTTCTGGCTCGTCCTTGGAAATCTATAAATTCTTTTGAGTCTTTAACTTTATTCAATGTGTATGTTATATAATTTAACAACATCTCTTTAAACCGAGATGTGAAATTCAATTTTGGTTTTGTTAATGTATATATATATTAATTTTCTCCTTTTTTTTTAGAAAATTATGAACTATAAAAGAAGTTCTAATCGCTGAAATTATTATTAATATCGATAAATAATATCGATCATTTCTGACGAGTTTCTTACGCGTTGCCGATCGATCGTGCGGATCGTACAGGATAGATCGTTGTCGGTGAGAACCATGCGCCTCGAAATTAGTGTATCGAGGTGAACGAGAGAAACATAACTATAGCCGAGGCGACGCAACATCTCCGAGAGTCGCGGCATGATTTTCCGGTTCGGAGCATACTTCATACATACTTTTGGAAAATAGGCATTACTTACATGCAAAGTATAGAATGTGTATGTGTGTAACAGGAGTACATTGGTAGGCTGATAAACCGCAACCCAGTTGTTTCTTTAAGAATAGAAAGCGAGCGAGAACGAGAGAGAGAGAGAGAGAGAGAGAGAGAGAGAGAGAGAGAGAGAGAGAGAGAGAGAGAGAGAAAGAAAGAAAAAACATAATAAATTGTAAAAGAAAAAGCGAGAGAACTATAGAGATAGGAGAGAGCGACGCGAGAGAACGATTCCGAGAGCGAATCGTTCGTTAAGTGAAAACCGATACGTGTTCGGTTTGAACCTAATTATTGGGTTGGCAAGAAAGTAATTTCGGTATTTTAATGCGAAATGGAACCCAATTCTTTTTATTCAAGCAATGAACTTTAACAAATAAGATATACTTTCCCTTTTGTTCGATGATCTTTTGCGAAGCAGAGTTAATAAGAAAATATTTTATTGATTTAAGTTCATCGATTGAATACAGGAATTCGGTCTCTTATTTCACCTTAAAATACCGAAATTACTTTCTTGCCAATACAATACATGGACAAAAGTGAGACATGTTCGCTCGCTTTCGCGGGACGAATGATCACTTTTCTCGTGTGACCAATTATTTATTTCGTTAATGATTTTCCCACCGTGGGATCACGAAAAGTAACGCGTTCCTTCAGCCTTCCCTTCTTGACCGTGCCTCCTTCTTTCATTGGACGTTTCTCTGTCATTTTCTTTTCCTCGTTCGTTCGTTCTTGACTGTAGAGCGCTGCTTCGCATGGCGAGAATCCGACTAGTTCATCTTCCGAGAGACGCGAGGTGGGAGGTGATCCTTTAAATTAGAAATAGAGGCAAGTCCTTTGGAACTAAACTGCTCCGTTAGAGGATCTACTCGACTCGTCGATCGAAAAAGTTGATCGATCCAATTTCGGTTTCCTTGGGTATACAACGAAGAACGATGAACGCTTCAAAATCGACTACAGAGAGAAAGAGAAGGAAGTTAATTAATTTTTCTCGTCTATGGAAATCTTCCTTTGATTTAAAACTCGCTAGGGTTTCCTCCGCTAGTTATATAAAACACGAGCGATCTTATTGTTAGAAGATGTATTGAAATCTTGAAGAAACGTTCTTCGGTCTTAGTCTTTTCAGGGTCGGCCTTTTTTCCTCTGCTTATTGTCGTGGAAAGACATAGAACAGTATTTTCAGTGGACGATCGATGTGTCTCGTTTAATTATAGAAAAATGGAAAGAAATTGAAATTTTAAAGTATATAAATGTCTTGTAGATGGGAATACCGAAATGATTACGCGAAACGAAAGAGCCTCCCTTAATCTTTCTGATACGATCGATTTTTTAGATATGAGCGAGAACGAGGTAGAGAGAACAGCCTTAGAATAAACGAGAAAGGAAACGTGGAATGTATAAGAGAAAAGAAAATGTAGAAAGCTACTGAAACGAAAAAAGAGAAGACAGGAGAATCTTAATTATCGTAGACGATACTTGTCAATTTCCCGGTTCCCTTCTCGATCTATCCTTCGAAATATTTAGATCGTCTATCAATTACTCGAGAACACCAAGCGAAACCCGAAGATTTTACTAGGAAATGTGTAGATAATTTGTTCGTTCCTTGCCGTAAGCGGAGAGAAGAAAAGATGAGATGATGATGATGCAGAAAGAAGAAAATAAAAATGGAGGAAACAGTTTTATAAGATGTATAAATATAAAACGGTCCCGGCAACAGGCCCGGGCCTTGTAATTTGTAATTTTTATATGTGGAGGGGGATGCATTATTATTATTACTGGTAGTATTTTTTCCGTTTCTTTTCGTTTTTCATCTCTCGTGGAGATACTTCGCCCCTTTCATCCTCCCCTTCCGTACCCCCCCTTTTTCACCTTTTTTTACCCCCATACCCCCTTAGCCTCCCCTTCGAATTTCTTTTCGTTCGTAAGTTAGAACACATTAATGCATCTTGCGTTTGTAAAGTGATATTTGGTCGATTTGTAGAAAAATCGACAACGGTGTACTGACACACACGACACGGACATGGCATACAGATAACGACTTAAAAAAAAAGAAGAAAAAAAGCATTATAGCGCGGCCCGTCTCTGTAAAACGAGGGGCGTAAAATATCTATAATCAAGATTGTTTTCTGTATGATTGTGCGTGTAACATTGTTAATAAAATAACGATGCTTATGAAATTTCTTTCGACGCTTCGTTCCCCGTTGCCCCGCAGAACTTTTCAGAAATTCTCAGAATCAACATGAATCCTATCAAAATGTTACTATAAAGTAGTCAGGGTGCATCGTAAAGCAGCCAGCCACTCAAGGATCGTGCATTTCCGTGTCGAATCACAGTTCCGGGTGGATTTAATGCTCGTTGCTCGATAAGGGAGGTGTAACTCTGTATATAGTAAGAAACACTTGTTCACAGCACCAGTATTCATCGAATCGCATAACACCCGAAATATCAGCAGTCAATGAATCACATGAGAACACGGCCATAAATGTATGTTATACGCAGTGACTCCCACTAATATCCGGACACTCTTGAAAAGATAGCTTTTTTAATATTCGATTTACACGATTTACGTTACACAACGTGTAAAACAAATTTTTGAGAAAAATTCCAAGTTGTCAGAATTGCAATTTTAGGTCCACATAAAACAGTTGTAAAATGCAACTTTTAGTATATTTTCTCTACAATTCGGATCAATTTCAATATTCGGAAAAATTAATTTTCACATCTGTAGAAACCAATTGCTTTAACTTCTGAAAAAAGTTCAAATCGTATAGTCCAATATTAACACTATAGGTTTACGGAGGTCTAGAAATAACCATTTCTAGTCTGTCCAAATTTTTGGCCATTTTTCTAATATAGTATATACCCCGAGAAATAAATTTGGTAAATAATTCCTCAGGGAAGCACCTTTACAATCTTAATAATCGCAAATGAAAAATATTATAACCCGTCATTTTGACGGGCCCCGTAAACCTAGTGTTAAAAAATTATCGTTTTTTCTAGCGCGCGCGCACGTTTTTACTATAAATTCTTATATGTCTGAAGTCAGAATTTTTTTCCAGGGCGTTGTAAAGAGCGAAAAAGAAGGATTACTTTATGTATATGTCCAGTTGAAATTGGCATACTTGGTCTCACTATATTTTATGATTGATTGGAAACAGTTTAAATCTGCTCGTGTAGTGTGAAAGAGCAGTCTTTTAGCTACACGTATGCAAAAGATGAAAGTAATAACAATAATTTTAACCACTTTTTAAACAATATTCTTTCGTGAATCCATTTTATTTCCTGCTTTTTAAGATTCAACTGGACTTACGAAACGGAATTAACGCGGGGTAACGATAAATCTTGCATGGATATATTCGTTAGAACCTATTGAAGGTGACTGAACACGAATTTTGTGCAGCCGCTTGCAGCTACGAAAGTTATAACAATATATCTGCAATGACTATGCCGAAATTTGCGGCGCGCCGTGTAATGTGTGAAGTATTGGTATTATGTCTGCTTCTGTGCACAAAATATTAGGTTGTCCCAAAAGTTTCTTCCGGAATGTGTTCCTTTAATGTCGCTAAATAAATACAAACAATACGATAATCTTTATGTTAATATTTTAGTACTTCTTAATATGAATTTGCATTATGTGCATGCATCGAAAACCAACTTTTGGGACAACCTAATATTTATTTAGCAATATTAAAGGATCACATTCCGAAAGAAACTTTTGGGACAACCTAATACGACTTCACGGGTCCACCGTTATTGAGGAATCAATATTACCCATCGGACAATTGTCTGAATAAGCACAAGAGGCAAAAAACAAGGACATTAGATATTTTAAGGAGCACCAAACGCGGAAATGTTCACGAGTGACAACCAACGAAGACTTATTTAATAGATTACTATTAAGTTCTGATCCCCTTATTTAAGTTCATTTTCCCATAAAAAAACAGAACGGAAAAGAATGTGGACCAAAGCATGTTGAGAGTTTAATCGTTTTACCCGCGGATACTTGAATGGAACTAGACAATACACAACAAACAGTAAAACTGGTAGCATAGCACAACGACAAATCATTGTAAGACACTGAAGGCTGAGATGGTATGTAACATAAAATAATCTTTTTATAATGTACACAAATGTGAGCATGAGAATAATCTTTCTCCTTTAACCCTTCGTGGGTGGGGTGATCTCGCGTCCTTATTCGGGTGGGGCGGTGCACTGGGTGCGCCAGGCTGTTTTGGCTCAGTTTTACTCAGTTTTGACTTTATATCATCAGGTATTCAGACAAATCCATGTAGGTACATTACTAACAAATAATTCAGACATTATCAAAAGAACGGTTTTATTGAAAATGAGCACAAAATAACTCTCGATCTTCTCGTTAAAATTCGATCGTTGGCGCACTCAGAGTGCACCAGCCCCACCCTCGAAGGGTTAAAGTTCTCCATACATAAAGGCCAACTGGCGCAAGATTCCCTAGTTTCGTTAATAACTTTTTAATAAAGCGTTAAACAATCTATGTTTATATAACATTTATACTGACAAAGTTTGGCACTTTAAAACCTTGATTACCCTGTATAAAGGTAGTTTATATTTGTTGTTATTTATCGTAGTAAAAAATTACTCGAAAATCAGATTCTACGACCCAAGAAACCCCTAAATATGTCCTGCTCATAAAAAATAACATAAACATAACAACGCTATGAATTCTTTTTCGCGTTTTCACGGTTTTGTACAACTGTGGCACGTGGCTCTCTCGGTTATTGTTATCGGCTCGTCTCTCTCTCTCTCTCCATATAGATATAACTAACAAAACGATCCAATTTTCATGCTGTGCAAACTGAATCGGCGCCTACGTGTCGATAATCAACGTTGCCACGCGAACAATCGGCGCGTCTTGCTAACCGCGCGATAACAAGTAAACCCGAAAATCTAATTGCATTTCGCCGTCTCGTCGACGACGCCGACGTGGAAACGTTACATCGATTCATTATAGCCGGTGAAAATGATTGCCGGCTGTTCACGTGTGTATTAGCGGCACGCCTTACGTGTTCCCATAACGACAAGCTCGGCCTGGACTTGACAGTAACGACAGTGACTCGACAATAAATTTATGCAGTTAAATTGCTACCCTCGGCTACGTGCACTCGGATGAAAAACGCCGTTAAAGGGGTTCTACTGCACGATCGCACGATAGTCCTCTTTGACCGAGGTTTAACAACTATTACCTGACCCGCTGTTATGCGAAAAATAATCACTTTCGCGGAAAATCTCGCCGCGCGCGAATTTGCACGTATTTCCGTCTCGCTTTCTACAACAACGAAAGAAAATTCGTGTTACATACGAAATAAGTAGACTGCGGGATCTTCATGAAAAATAATGTTATTGCTTCTCTTAATGATCTTAATAGAGGGGAAATCGAATATTGACATCTTCAATTTTTTCAAATATTTCATCTACTTAATTCGCAGGCTAGAAATAAGTAACAAATACAGCTCTTGTGGCTCGCAATAAGATTATTGCTTTATCACAGAAACGAGCGATTGATTCGGACACTGGGAGCAAATTCGGGGAAAGATCAATGAAAATTATGTTTCTCGCGGATCGCGCGAGTCGTGGACGGTGAAGGGGGAACTCGAGGGACAAAACGGACACCGCGGGCGTTTCGGAAAATTCGCTACCCGCAAATTTTCCGGAAAAAACGCGAGGGGGTAGGATCGACAGTGTCGCCGTCTTGCCGGCAACAGTTGCGCGCGCACTTCGAGTCACGTTTCTATCAGTAGAAACGCTCAGTTGCCGCCGCGCGGCCGCGTGATCCGCAGTTTTTGAAGTTCTCCTTCCGAAAAAAAAGTTCGTTGCTCCCCGCAGTGGTTTTCCAATCCTGATCGTGCAAGATTAACGAGCACCCTCTAATTAAACGCGGAACAACCGAGCGTTCGAACGTCGTCCGTCGAAAACTATATTTGCGGAAAGTTGGAACGAAAAATAAAAATATTTCGTGCAGCACTCGTTCCGCTAAAATATCGCGTGTTCCAAGAGACAATGACTCTTGCATCGACGCTGAATGCTGTGCTGTTTTGTTGCAATGCATCCGGGAAGAGAACGGTGATCGCTCGACAGTGGATTGACTAGTGGTATCATGCGGACTTCATTCAAGTAGGAACATTCTTCTTAATAATTTATCGCAATTACTTAGCCACCCTTGTTTCTCGCACAATCGTACGCCGTGAAATTTATGGTTCCGTTGTAAATTATTGTCGAGTATCCGAGAGGCGTCTTTGCTCGTTTGTATCCTTGCAGGGGGTTGGTGTGTTTGTATTTGGAATTAGTCGGAGAGGACCGAAAATTTAGTGGTTTTCCAGTCACTGTAAAAAATACTTTTAGACTGCTTCAACCCTTAACCGAATAGGTGAAATCATTCAATCGCTACTTTCTCTGCACTCGGAGCTATTTTAACTGAAAAATTAAACATTTCTTCAGAAATTAACATTTCTTAGAATAGTTCTATTCTATATGATTTCTTTCTGTTGGTGGATATAAAATCGATATGTTACCTCATACAATGCTTAACCCTTTACGCTCGGAGCTATTTGAACTCGAAAATTAAACATTTATTCCGACCCAGAATCGGTGATTTTTCAAATTTGGTGGATATGAAATGCATACAATATCTCATACAATACTGAAATGTTCGGTAATTGATTAGATACCAACATATTCAATAACGTAAACAATACTTTGAACAATGGTACAGCAACTTTTAGTGGCGCCACAATCACCACTCGAGTGCTAAGGGTTAAAAAAACCTTCCGAAACACTGTACACAAATGAAACTTCGATGCATTTAAAGGATTCTTACGAAACCCGAGGATTCAACAAAAAGATAGGTCGTGAGTTAATTCAGCATCGGTCCCACGTGATCTTTTATTCAGTGTCAGCCAGATTTCATAAAAAAAGGCTTTCGAGAAGGAGGACATTGTGATTTATTGCTTTCGTAACTTGTCCGAACGACTCTGCTCTTGCATAACGCGGACGTCCACGGTTGTTAATAACAAAAAAGCGGATTTGCGTGAGTGTTCAGTCGGAGTGTAGTCTCTGTTCGCGAAGACGTGTTCGAAGGGTTCCGGAAGCGGGGTACGTTTCTAAGAAGTGAAACAAAAGAGGAGACCGGGTAATGGTCGAAGCAGGGTGACCTTTAGGCGATCGAGGCGTCGTTAATAAATTTTTCATCGTTATCGCTTGTTTGAAAGCTAGCCCTGACGCTGCAGCGAGGTTAGCTCGTGTAAACACAACGATACGTTTACGATCACCTCGAATGAGCAGCTTCCCGACCACGTTAGGTATTCGGCAATAAACAGTGATGGGAGTCGGATGCATGTGCAACGTGTGCGTCGGTAACTGCAGGGGGTTGCTTGATTTCAGACGTTGCTCTTATTCTCATTGTGATTCACTCGCCGCGATTTCTTCAGGACTTGAACAGAAGTGTCGCCTGACTCTCTTTTTTTTATCCTACTTTAGAAGCTCCTACTAACCCTCACGATCTATCGTATGCGGACGAACGACGTAAGATGAACGTCCTGATGGAACATGTTGAATTTTCGTCTTTTCATAATTCTACGATACATATTCTAAATAAAAACGGTATTACTTAATATCTTGTTCAATCAATTTTTGCTTTTTATTTATAAATCTTTATTTTATTTATAAATATGAAGATATGAAATCAATTCGGGAAAACAGTACCTCCGTCGGAAGTGAACGCTCGCTTTCTCGTGTCTTTGTACATTTTGTCAAATTTAGTAATCTTACTTACGTACTTTAGAGGACTGTGGCGTGAATGTTTGAAATAATTCGACCAATGTTTATTTGTACTATTTGTAAATCCCGACGTCATAATGAAACGTTGAAACGTAAATAATTGCTTATCCGCCAGAGCAATGGGTAATCTATTATCGTGTTAATTAAGAAGAAATATATATATCTTTGTTTAAGAAACAGTGGCGCACAAATCGTTGACGATAACAACAGATAGCGTGGAAACGATATGTGGGTATATATTACAAGAAATACAAATAAATATCAATTTAGTCGAGAATAATGCAGTACATATACTGATCGATGTACCAAATGCTTGTTGATTCATTCGATTAGAAAACATGGAATTTTTATGTCCATTTAACGAATTGAATTGTTCGAATATTTGCCGAGTGTATTTTCCACAAAAAACCCGAGTTTTCGTGGAACGAAAATACACGGGGATTGAAAAACGAGTTTAAAAGTTTTCGGAGAAATGTACGTGAGATTGAATAGGTTAATTGGTTAGCGTCAGCTGTCACATGGAAATCGAATATCGCCTCGTGAACCAGTCCCTGCTATTCAAGGGAGCAACAGTTGTCCCAGACTGTCACCAGGAATTATCGGTTAGCGAGCGCGTTTAATTTTGCCGGGATTTTCGCGCGTGTTTTGCTCGCGACTTCAACTCGAGGGGTGAGCGGCGATTCGGACACGTTAGAGCAATTGATTTGCTACATGACATGGAAAGGAATTTTTTCAAAAATTCCAAATTGGTCAAAATTGTACAGAAAATACTAAAACTTGCATTTTATTTTTTTTATCAATTTATAGGCATTGCGAAAAGAAATTTTTCAAAAAATTGCAATTCCTTAAAATTTTATAGAAAATTTAAAGAATACGTTCTCAAACACGGACCCTAAGTGTTATAATCAAAAAGAAGAAAGTCATGGAACAACAAGTATTTCATCGACTAAAATCGTATTGGTCACAAATAAGGATTATAAATAACCGAACATTTTTTCTCTTGTTAAAAAAGTATCGTCTTTTCAAGGGTATATTAATGGAGAGTCACCGTAACTATCAAAGAAACTCTCATCCAACCGTAAGCATAAATCGCATCCGAGATTTGGGGCACATTTTTTTTTCTCGAAGCTGCTACCAAAATATCTCGGGACTAATGCACCGATTTAGCTGAAAATTCATGATGGTTATTTCCAGTGCGATTTAGTGCTTTCACAGAATCATTTTACGCCTGTCATAAATTTTTTTTAGAAATAAAACTGGATTCTCATTGGAGTGCTGAAAATCGTCTGAAGCTATATTTATTCATACAAAAAGATTTATTATACCTTCAGTCGTTTCTAGACATAATTGATTATCTATGCAGATGAGAAAATTAAAATGCAGTACATTACGTGTCGTTGGACAAATCAAAGCGAAAAAGATGAGCGCGTAAATGTGTTTTTGATAATGATCGTTACGAAAGCGCAGGAGTGTCTGTGGCAACGTAAACTCTAATTAATGCGGACAATTTGATAGAAAATCGTGTTCATAAATCAGAAACGAAGCCGTGACACAGCCTATGCTGCTTTGTTAGTAAATTCAAATTTCGAGAACGCTAAAGCTTTAATTCAGATTCTACACAATTCAGTCGGTAGGATTTTGTACGGCTTGATTGGGGAATTGTTTCTGAGTCGCGCAGTGTTCCAAACTTCCTTCTAAATGCAGATTTCTCTCGGCGAAGTGGAAGTCGGTCTTGTTGAAAAGACTTTGAACTTTCTCATAAGAATGGTAGTTTTAATTTCGGTCTCATCGTGGGTCGCTAAAGAACCGGAATCGAAAAAGCAAATTCATTTTATAAGCGTGCAGATCCGAATCAAGATTTTTCTACCGATCGTTACGTGATTTTTGTTACAGTTTTCTTTCGGGATTGAATTCATCTGGAAATTATACCAAAGAACTATTCGCGGACAAAGAGCAGAGCTTTTCACATCCGCGGGGTGCGAGGACAGAGCAAATTAAAAGAAGAAGAAAGTTCCGAATAAAATTGTGAACGGAAAGCAACGTGTGAAAGCAATCGGCGTGGTACAAAGGGTGTGAAACATCGTCTTGGTTTCTTGGTGAATGCGGGGTGCGTGTCGGTAGAGGCGAAATTGAATGACGTCGATCGGAAACTAATTAAATTCGTCCAATTAATTGGATCACGATAAAACGTGTAAGTTATCGTTACCGTGGGTTTTCGAGCGTCTTGCATCACGCAGCTTGTCTACGGTGAGTACCAAATTCCATCATTCAAAATTTAATCCGTTGTAATTGCCGCGGATGCTTATGCAAATACCTCTTACGCGAACGAAAGAGAAAGCCGTAGTTCGGCAAACAAATTGGTTTGATGCAATAATTACTTTAGTACGCGTCGAGCACAAAACTAAACCGTGCAGCCAGTTTTATTGCGCTTCGTATTTTGCCATGTTTTCCGAAGTTTCAACAGAACAATCCGCATTGATGGTACATCGTTTTATTATCAAACTTTTTCGCCCCTGACAACACCAGGAAAAATTCAGCTTGATTTGAAAATATTTTTTTATGTTTTCCAATTTCCCAAAATGGTAGGTATGTCGAGCACAAATTCGGGTATACATAGAATTGATAAATTTTAGAAGGTATGTAGTTCTTTTTTATGCTGCAAAGGGATTATTCTTTCTGCCGACGCGGATCTAAATGTATTGGGTTGGCGAGAAAGTAATTTCGGTATTTCGAAGTGAAATAAAACCCAATTTGCTTAGAAGTTTTATGAGCGCGGAATTATGAAGGTATCTGAAAGATGGCGAAAGACCATCGAACAAAATGGAAGATATTTTATTAATTAAGGTTCATTGCTTGAATAAAAAAAATTGGATTTTATTTCCCCTGAAATTACCGAAATTACTTTCTTGGCAATCCAATAATTGATACTTTTTAATTATTATTCCCGAGTACTCGTTGCGAACACATGGAACAGTAGTTGCGCTCGTGTCTCACTTTTTATTAGGTTGGAAGGGAATGTTTTTATAAATTCATTCAAATGTTTTCTTTAAAATGCGACAGAACATTATGTGTTCTCGCGTCTCTCGTTTTCCATTTCCGAGAGAACGGAGAGCACGCGCGATTTTTGCAGACGTTCCTCGCGCAGAAGATAATGGAAATCATCTGGATCTCCAATATTATTCATCGTCTCGTTTAAAATTGTGTTCATCTATCCTGTTGCCAAGAGTGGTGCGAATATTAATGAGATCCACTGCAAGCGCTCGTTCAGCTCAAGTGGAAGAACCGAAACGTTTTTCCAATCGAACACTACAGATAATAAACGTAATAAATCTTTCGAAATAGTAGTACTTAGCAGGGGCCGCAAATAACAGTTATTCGAAAATTTTCTACGATAAAAATGATGTAGCAATTAATTTTATGAATGAAAAATTTATGAAGTAATTGGTTGTCTACCATTTGGAAGTTGTACTAGTATATAATAACTATTACAAATCTCCTTCATCAACAACTATTATGAGCGATCGAAATTAACTTCTCTCATCGATAACTGTTATAAGAGATCAAAATAAAATTCTCCCATCGATAATTGTTATCAGCGATCGAAATAAAATTTTCGTATCGATAACTGTTACCAGCGATCAAAATAAAATTCTCCCATCGATAACTGTTATGAGTGATCGAAATAAATTTCTCTCATTGATAACTGTTATACGTAGACTGCGGATCTTTATGCAAAATAAAAAATGTTCGCTGATTGCAGGACACAGGAGCCAAATAAAAATTATGTATCCTTCTTTTAATTATCCTACTACTAAGCTGAAACTAATACATTGATGTCCTTAAATATTTTCAACACATCCACTGCTTGAAATTGTACGTGCCCATTTTTGTCACAAATGCGTAAAATCCGCGGTCTAGTTATAAGTGATCGAAATGAATTTCTCTCAACGACAACATTTACCAAGAATAGATAAAATTTCCATTACTTATAATCCTTATTTGTGACCAATACGATTTTAGTCGATGAAATACTTGTTATTCCATGGCTTTCTTTCTTTTTGGTTATAACAGTTAGGGTCCCTGGTACTTAATTCTCGAGCATTCAATCGAGGCTATCGAAAATAGTCGATTCGAGTAGACACGCGGAAGAGCAAACATAAATGTCGGATCAAGCTTCGTAATAAAAAGAAAATCCGTGATATCGCCTAATGACGACTGATTTTAGAGTTCGCGGATTAATACAGTCTCAAGGCTGGTAACAACGAACATGACCTGGAAATATAGTGGCAGTGGCATCCACACTCCACACCCACATCCTCGTAAATCGACCCGTAACCATGTGTTCGGTTTTATGATCGATGCCTCGCTTCCTCGCCTCGGCCGCGTATGTTTACGCGTACGAGCGTCGAGGCGTTCCCTAATATGCTGAAAGGGAGTAGCCATAATGCGCACGGAGAGCTTGCAATTGCGTCGGGAAAATATGCGACACCGAATACCATAAATCCCTGTTGCATTCTTACCAGCGCGTCGCTGCGCTGTGGCCAGGCCGTTAAAAACCGCAAGCAAACATTCGCGAGCGAAGTTTTTCAATTATTCATTCACCTGTTACTGGGCTGGTCAATGCACTCTGCCATTCATTTAATTAGTTTTCCCTTTATTTATTTCTGCTTGCTGATGTTGCAAGTTCTGCGCCCACTGGAAGAAAAAAAGGGACGAGCACGATTATTAACACGTTCCGTTTTTCCTCGACAATTGCACAAACTTGCGTGCTTTGTTTTATGCTGGATTTCTACACGTGGATTTTCGTACGTGTTCATTTCTCTTCCGACCTAAAATATTTCTATTTTCTATGATTTTCTTACATTTGATCGATGCAAAATATTAAATACAAATATTAAATACGTTTAGTAATATAAATTAAATAATGCACAAAGGGTTAAACGAATTCCGAGAATTAAATTGTATATGTAATAATTAGACTGCGGACGTTTATGCAATTTGCAATTTTTTTAGACGAATTTTAAGAAACTCGAATCAAATAAAATCTTATTTTCCGTGGTGCTAGCCTTTTTAGATCCGAAATAAATTAAAATTACTAGTACCAGTATTTGTTGGAAATGTTGAAAAGCCATAGTAAGCCATAGAAAAGAAAACATCGTGGAAAGTTTATGGTTTTTGGTCGGGAGGGTCAATGAATTGAAAATAGGTTGTGCAGATCGCAGACAAGAGTTACGTCTATATCGTTCGCGGATCTGAACTTTGTTGCATGTGCCTTTCTTATCATTAGACTTTAGCTTTCTTTTTTGCTTATTCGTGTACAAGGTATCTCGCAATAAGACTGAAATTAGTGTGGCCAATATATGCGATAAACTCGTACAAAGTTTATCCTTAATTACCGCGAATCAAATACGCGAACAATTTCATTACGTGAATGCAACAGCGGAGAACGAACAATTTCCTATTCCGAAAGGACTTCCGCGCGAATTTGTTAAATAAACTGACTCGTCGCGTGCTTTTTATTCCTATTTTAACACCGCGCCGTTTCAATTTTGGTCGATCAAATCGACTGACATGATACGGTTTTTGTTCTCGGATCCTTTCCGCGCGATATCAAAATCCGAATTCGCATAAACGTCCGCAGGCTGTCGCGAAACCATTCGGTAGAATGGCGCAATAATGAAAGTGATACGATACACGTGTTCCAGTCGGTGTGCTCGCGGTAAGAGCTAATGGAAATGAGGTTTGATTAAATCCTTGATTAAATTCTTGATTAAGAATTCGGTCTGAGGTTTCATCGGGATGTTACGTCGACTCGAAGACCGCGATTAACCACTGTCAAAAGAGTGAATCTGATTCTGGCGAAGAGGGAGGGCGATGACTCAACGCAAACTCGAACTCGGTTGAAATCTAATTACGAGGCTGATCAAAGATTTGAGTAGAGGTTAACCAAGATTCGACCGTACGCTACGAAGGCAATTGGGGTCTAATTGAAGCCTGACCGAGTCACGTGCCATGTACAAACAGCTTTCGGTAGATTTCCGACTTAAAAAGAACTGCGTACTTATTAGGTTGTCCCCAAAGTTCGTATCGTTCTCGATTAATGTGCTCGGTGCAAATTCAGAGTAATTTTTAAGAAAACCACACACACGTTTAAGAAGCTTAAGGAATAATATAACATTAAGGAACAGAAGATTGTGCTGTTTGTGTATGCCGATGTTATCTAACAATATGAAATGTGCACGTAGCGAAACAAGCTTTTAGGACAACCTGATACTTCAATCTTACAAATATACGGAAATTGCACAAGTTCCGGTTCGAGAATAAAACAAACGCGACATTTTTCTTCGTCGTTTCATGCTAAATTGACATTTCCCGGTAATTTCGCCGTTCTAATTTTCTTTTTTTCGAGGGACGTGTACCCCAGCTGACGTGCAGCCAGAGAATAGTCTGCTCGTGGTAGACAAGTCAACACTGTCTCGACTAGACATCGAGTGTTTGCATCTTGACGAAACCACATCTCGAACTCCTCCTCGGTATCGATTTCCACTATTTCTCATGCTATTTTAAGCCATCGCTGGCCGAGTGTGAGAAACACCCTTCAATTAGTTTCTAATCAAATTTCCGAGGTTGTTTCCAAATCGCAACAACAGCAAACTAATGAAACCGAGATCGTGTTCGAATAAAAAATGAAGTGAAAAGGAGACAAAAGAACCGGAAGAAGAGTTTTCCATTTTCCCTCGACCCGCATTTTCGTATTTTCCGGCGAGAGAAGAATACCACACGGGGTCTCTCCACGATGAATTCCGTTGCTAGGCAGCGTATTTTTCCATAGATAAAAGTGCATCGAACCATATGGATAGTTTTAGCGTGTCCTACGTGGAATCGTGGCGCGCGGGCATCGCAGTTGCAACTTGCAACCGATGCAACCCGTACGTGCGTCACGGTGCACCGAGAAAGAGAGAGAGAGAGAGAGAGAGAGAGTCAGGTACACTAGGCACTCGCATGGTTAATGGCCATGTTGAGAGCATTATCGGGTGACTTTCGTTGACCTATGTCTTCGTTCCTTCACGTGTGTGTTCAAAATAAACGCGATTCCCGGGTATATATCGACCTAATTTCCAGTTTCAAACTGGTCCCGATACGAACAATTTGCCAACAAACGATGCGTTGCGGTAGACACCGTCCGTCGATCGTCCTTTCCTAATTGGACACTCGAATCGATGAAGAATCTCAATGGCTGGCACAAGCAGAACCGCAACGCTTGCAGTTAAAGCACTGCTCCTTTACCAGGCATATTACTATTCAGATTAAACAGCTCGCTGATTAGATTTGTTAATGATTAATTGGGTCAGGTATCTAGCAGAGAAACTGACTTCGGTCACAATTATTTCGAATAATGTTTGTCTTGCAGAGAGATCGTCGTTGAACCAATACGAAAAATGGAAGTGCAGAACAGGACCATAATTCTTGTCGATCGTTCAGGTGTTTCTTAACATCTCGGGTGCGTCTGTTAACGGCGCAGCATTTTTTATTAGATGCACACTATTCAGATGAAACAGCTCGCCGATTAGATTTTTTACTGATTAATTGGGTCAGATGTCAGACTAAGAAACCGACTTTTTTTGTTAGCAATTACATATTTCGAAAAATGTTTGTCTTGCAGAAAGATCGTCGTTGAACCAATATGAAAAATGGGCGTACAAGACAGACCATAATTCTTGTCGATCGTTCAGGTGTTTCTTAACAACTCGGGTGCGTCTGTTAACGGCACAGCATTTCTTGTTAAATGCAGACCGGTGCGGTGCGCGTCTGGTGTCGGTTAGATCGATCTGCTTCGAGATATGCAGTTTTCCCATCGGAGTTTGAAGTTGGTGTTCGGTCGTTCTGGGAATACGCTCTTCGAAGCTGGTGTTCACTTTCGCGATAACAAATGATTACTTTATTATATCACCTGTTTCTTAAACTTCTTTTTATTTTGACCTATAAAAATTCTCTGAACGGATCGTCCGGGAATGAACAAACTTCTCTCGGTAGTCTCGGCGAAGTTCATTCAAGTTCCAGAGGTTCCAGAGGCCTGGCACTTCTTCGGCGAACTAAACGAGCCGATAAATCGAACGCTCGCGAAAACAGCTTCAGGGATCATTTAATTCGGATCGATGCCGGAGTTCATGAGGCGTTGCCGAATTTGCTTACCGAAAGTGCAGAGAGCTTTCTTCACGGTACGCTGAACGCGTAATCAATACATCACCCTGGTTGCCGATAAGATTGTGGCGTGTGCAGTCGCCATGTGTATCGAATCGGACCGAGAAGCGAAGCGAAAGCTATCGTTGTGGGCGTTCTCTTTTCGCCTTTACCTCTTGGCCGTGGCATGGCAGGATCATCCGCCTGTGTGATCTCGCCGAGTAAAATCGAAGCCGTGATAACACGTCGAAACGCGCCGCTATACACTTCCTTTATTTGCTCTCGCCTCGGTCATCTAGACGCCTTTCAAACCCGCCGAATAAAAATAAACCGTTTTGCGAAGCAGAGCCTCTCCAGTCCCGCTTGTCGCCGACGCGTTTCTCGCTTCTCGCCGAAATGATTTATTTCTAGACTGCGGATTTTATGAATTTATTACAAAAATTAGTAGGTGTAATTTAAGATAGCGAAAACATTCGGAAAATTTCAACACACTATTACATTATTTTCAACCTATTAACACCTTTCTTCCAACCTAGAATAATTCCATTCTGCTATACTATTCTTTTCATTTAAATTGATGTAATACTTCAAACGGTGCTGAAATGTGTAGTCATTGTTTAGATACCAAAATATTTAATAATCCAAACAATATTTTGAACGATGGTACAGCAATTCTTAGTGGTGACTCTGACAATAAAACCTATCATTTAACATTCTTCAGTAAACAATTCAATTTTTAATTATTAAAAATTATGTATATGTCACATAGGGGGCATAAGAATTTTAGAAAGGCTTAAGTGGGGCATGGCACAAAAAAAATTGGGAAACACTGCTCTAGAGAAGCAAGTCCAAAAGAGGGAATAATATTTTTCGTTTTCGAGTAAATCCAGTTTGACAATTCAGCGTCTGCTGATGACCTACTGGATCTATTTATGTATGTAAACACCGAATCTTCAAACTCGTTGAATCTTCCCCTCCACGGTGGTACTATCAAAACTGGGACACTCGGTGTAAATACAGTAATCTTTCGACTTACGCGGTTAATTCGTTCCAGCGCTTTCCGCGTAAGGCGGAATCAAAATAAAAATGTTCTGCCTGTGAATTTCAACAAACTGCAGCGAAATAGAAATGTATAACCGGCGCGTTTCTTTCGTCTCAGTGGGGCGCGTATGAGATTTTAAAGGGTAAACTTGGCGCGAACTTCGTCCGAGTTTATTAAAGTTCGCTGCGCGGACAGAACAACGCAACGGCAACAATAGGGGTCGGGTCGGGGACAAACGCGAATTCGAATTCTACGCCCTCAAATTTAGCCGACCGAGCAATAATCTGAGACCTTTTATCGTCCTTTGGGTTTAAGCTCTCGGTTCGCAGCTGCGGCGAATGTTTATTCCTCTGGTTTTCGCTCTTGGGTACTTGTTTACGGATTTGCTGGCTGGCTATAATACGATGTACGCGAAATTTGCCATAGGTCGCAGATCTTTATGCGTTTTCTACTATTACATGATTGCATAAGTTCGTGTCTGATTTGAAAATCAAATTCAATGGTTAAATTTTACAGAGTACAGCTTTATTAATCTATTGTATTGTCACCATTCTTCTCTACAATTTCAAAAGAAAGGTGACCATATAATTTTTCTTTTTACACTTCGCGGTGCACAACAGGTTTGCAACATCTATGAAAATCGGGCACGAACATTCATCTGATATTTACTTCCGCGAGAACGAATTCCCAAACGAAGATATCATCTTCGAAAATGATTTTGAATCGAGTCCCACATTGGTGAACCTCAATCGATTACTACACGCACGAGCGGAATCATAAAATGTCGAGTAGCACAGCTAAAATTCCCGACCCAATAAATAAGTTACAAGTACAAACGGAAATATGCACACTCTCTGGCAAAAGCGAGATGAAAGCATACCGGAACCATATCGGGAGCAGCGTGCACTAAAACAGAGTTTCAATATCGGGAATAGAAGTAAAGCAGCGACAGTAAAATCGCAGTAGTCGAAGCGTAAAGAAAACCTCGATAAAATAGAAAAACCAACATTTACTTCGGTGTAATGTCTACTTCGTTCGTAATCTCTGAAAAAGCGTAGTGGAAGGAATAAACATAGAGTTTCCGCAAATTGGCACACCACGATGCGATCTCGCTTGAACGTCCGCAGTATAACATTCGACGAACTGTGCCAACGAGTCTCGAAAACAGTGCGGGGGCTTTCTGATTGTCCTTTTGTCCTCCTTCATTTTTCATACTGCGTTCTCGAACGTCAAAAATTTATGTAGCGTTGCGGGATTCGAACGGCTTGTTTATCGAAAGCCTGGCCGCCGATTTCGACGGCTCGAAACGGAAGAAAACCGTTCGACGACTGTTTCACCGCGTAACGATGATTTATCTAGTACGAAAAATCGGTTATACGAAGTTCTCTAGTGGCCACTCCGGGAGATTCTGCACGACGATACGAGACGTAGTAAATATCTCCGTTCTCCGGAAGAATGTCGGTCGGCCCGGAAGATACGGTTGAAGAGATAGAGCAAGAACTCGGTTTCACTCCAGTCGAAAATGTTAGGTGTACAAATTAATTCGTGACTTACTTTTACATTCAACATTTTCAGTGAAGATGCTAGCGTGATAATTGTAATTTAATTGCCTCTTCAAGAAGCTTCGTCGGACGACGGAAAACGCGATTTTGAATTTGCCAGGCACCGAAGATTAATTAAACGAATTTCGTCCCCGTGGAACGTTTCATTCGAATATTTACGCGAATTACCTGCTTCCTAATTTCGGCTTCAGTTGGTACAAGAACTTCATGGTCCCGCGCGCGACAGCCACATGGGTAAATTTTAGGTTTCGATGCACAAAGGGATGCGCTAAGGGAATTTTGAAATGGGGTATTTATTCTGAGCGAATTTTCGGAGGGTGGTGTACGTAGGATTTAGTGAGAACAGTATTCGAAGCGAATGAAGCTTTAAATAATTGAATCGAGGACTTTCATCTATCTTCTATCTAGGGTAAACTGTACAATAATTGGCACCTTAAGCCAAAATCTTAGTAAAAATCTTTTTATCTTTTTTTGTAATGTTTAAACGAGCTTCACTTGCTATTATTATAAGCTAATAGATATTTTTCTACAAAATCAAACAGTTTTTAGGGTCATAAATCTTTTATTGTAAAATATATACATCGAATAACAATCGTAAGACAAATAGTACAGTCATTGGCAAATTTGGTACAGTTATTGGCACAACATGTATCAGTTATTGGCACTGAAGAATTGAATAGGAATTATTAACTAAATAAAGATAAATAATGGAAATACTTAAAATATAAAATAATTAAAATATATGTTTTGTAGATCTATGTTAGCTTTTTGTACATATGCTGAAAATTTCGTCAAAATCGATTAACATACACACGAGCTACAAGCGATTAAAAATGTTGAAAATCGTAGTTTTACACGATTTTTGATCAGTTTCTGCTTAAAATCCACAAAATCGTAGGTCTTTCCATGCCCGTGTCATTTTTTCCTGCGTCAACTGATTTCGATGAAATTTTCAGCATATGTATAACTAACATAGATCTACAAAACATATATTTTAAATTTTCATTAAGGGCCCTAATAAAAAAGTTAGAAAAATGCCTTTTTTATTTTTGCATGTAACTTTGTAAATGATAATTTTTTGGGTAAATTTTTTTGCATATCATTTCGTAAACCAGTGCTTCTAATTGATTATAAAAAATCAGGTCGTTTGTTACAATTATAAAAAAGTTATTCTGTTTTAAAGGGCGTTCGAATACTTTCGTGAGCCACCGTATGTATACGCAGGAAGTAGAATCGGTTGTCATGGTCAGACGATTCCTATGCAACAGCACGTGTATTCGCTGCAATTTCAAACTCGATTAAGTATCTCGAAAACGAACCGTCAAACAAAAAAATGTTATTCCTTTTTATCGACTTATTTATACATGCAGTATCACCCCCTGCTCGGTGTACCACCCGTCCGACCACACCTTGTATCATATAAAATAGAAAAGTATGTGTGTATGTATGTATGATCCCATCGATCTAATTGTTAGGTCTGTCTCACGAGTTGTCCATCTGTCAGGGTTCACGTTGTTTGAGCGCGGTGGTTGTAAATAATCGGCAGGTTCCAGTTCGGCTGAGTTCGTTTTACAAGAATAACGATTACCTTGTTTATTCTGCATGAAAATGGAAATAGAAAACTGTGTTGGATCGGTAACAGATCGTTGGAATCTGCAGGAAATCTCCGCGCGATTTTTGCTCGCTCGTTCGAACGGTTTACCTCGTTTAAACGGTCTAATTTGCAACGGGGGTTTAACCTCGTACATTCGTCAGAAATGCATAATGTATAACGTACCGCTAACCAAACGGGTAACAGCTACCGAAACCGACACGAATATCCGCGACCCTTAATTAACGTAACGATTGCCGTCGCGCAGTAAAATGCGGGAGCCGATCGTCCATGAAAATAATTTTGCACGAGCACGGGCCGCGTTTAATTGAATTTTATTCCCATCGATCAACTGCACGCTCGGCTCACCTTCGGAAATGAAAGTTCACTTCATCAATCCTTCCTGCGACGGCGAATAAACCGCTGATCGAGTCAAATACTGTTTTCTCTCGTTAATGTCGTATTTTTATCCCTCTCTTTGTCTCGGACGTCATCGAATACGTCGAACAACGGAAAATAGTGTCCATTACTCGATAATTGGTAAATCTGAGTTTCCTAACACTTATGGAACACTAAGAGTGATTATTTTACATTGCTTTGATTTAAGACATTTACGACAAGAATGAGTAGGTGTAACTAAAAATGTCAAAATACCTGTTAAGAAAGAAAATATACTTGACTCCAGTTTGTTGAAAGTCAGGTAGAAAATTCGGTTTTGCATAAAGATCCGCTGTCTAGTAATCACTAGACTGCACTAATTACTGCAACTTGACTTTCGCTGGAATAAATTCTATTTGAAGCTTAGGAATAACTGCGACAACCATGATCGAAAATCCATAGAACCCTTCATTAATTCCCACCGTGTTATACCTTGCTGTCTGATTCACACGACCAGAAAATATATTTTCCGAAATTCGAATCAATTTGAACGATGTGAATGAAAACTTCGTACGAATTGAATTTCGTCGGAGCTATAATTTCACGCGTTGATCATCCCAGTGAAGAGAGGGAAGCGAGTGAAATCCATACGGTAATTCCAACAAACTGAAATTTCCGAGGCGAATCGAGAGTAGTTCAACTACTTTTCGGACGCAACAAAAACACGCTCGTTTCCATGTAGTTTCGTGCGGGGAAAATAAACGTCGAAATCTGAAGAAACTTTCGATTCAAATACGTCGATGAGTGTAGGATAAAGCCGGTAATAAAATGTAATCTGGTTATTACGTCCGCGAGAAGCAGCAACTGACAAAACGCCGGTTGTGTTACGAATTATTCGGTGGTTAAATACGTATTGTAGTGACACGTTACAGTAGGTCATTCTCACTATTTATTTTCTTTCCGCAGCAAGCTCCCGTAGTCCGGACTGTGACATCACACGCTCAGATTGTAATGTAGAAGGTTTCCATGCTTTCTTTTGGCACAGTACAATTATTGAGAATCCTATTAATAGGCTTTTGGTACGTAAAGTGTTAATATAATAATATACAGGGTATTTCGTCTAAAACAGGACACCTATATATCTCTTCCATCTTTTATTTCTCCTAAACGCACAGTTTTTCTTTTTAATTTGTTTTTTCATATTGCATTGTTATCCAGTTCTGAGCTATGTTTAAAGTTTCAAGTCTCTAGCTCATCGGGAAGTGGTTTAAAATTCGATTCCAAGATCTGACACATACAACAACAACAACGACAACTCGGCAAGCTAACATACATATATCTGTGATTGCCAGGAAAAACGCCGCATGTCACAATTTCAACAAATTTCAGTTTATGCATTAATTGAGGTCTATAGTATAAGATTTACGTCTTTATCAGAAAAAAAGTCATGAAAATAAATTCGAAAGGCTTAAGAAGTGACTAAAACTTTAAACGGCCATATCTCGAAAGTGAAATTATGTGACATGCGGCGCTCTTTCCGACAACTACAGATATAAGCATGGTAAAAACTGTTTCAAATAATGAGATGGCAATTTTGGCTGGCGTCCCAGAGTCACTCGAGAGTTAATCGAGGTGCTACTGTGTTTGAAAATTCTTCTAATGTGTTTACTGTTCCACGTTACACCTGCTTATTTTTCTGATAAATCCGCTGTCGCCGTAAATTGTTCCGACGGCGAATGGAGTTTCTTTACGCGGCGATTCGGAGTGACGAAAGTCGTTCGGAGCGTGTTTGCCGTTTCGGAACACGGTATAAATTTCGCTGGACAACCGGTTGATTGGGCATTTGACTTTTCCGCAGGTGTAGCTGGCCGCTCGGCACAGGTAAATTGATTTCGCTGGGGGGTGCCGCCGCCACGCCTGTGATGGTTTCATTGGCCGGCATGCTTACTTTTCGCCCGATTCGATTTACGACACGCGGTTCCGTTCCGGCCGGAATATACGCGGAGATTGAAAACGTCCGGGAAATGAATGAATGCTCGTATTCGGCTAACCGAAAGCAACAGTGAAATATGCCTGCGAGAGTATCACTTCTGGCCTGATATCATGTTCGCTCGGAACAATGGGCAATCTTTCACGAAACCATTGTCCCAACAACACGGGATCGCACATCCCCTTTAAACGACACACGGTTTATTCAAATACGTGAAAAATTGTCGAACATCGAACAACCGGGTCTTCCTCCTTTTTTTTTCTTTTTTTTTCACATCGGATTGTCAACGCGTTCCACGCTCGTAAATTGGAAAACAATTCGGTGTAATTGTCGCTCGACACGAAAAATGAACACGAAATTGGCTTATTTTGTATGTATGGAAAAATGGTCACTCCTTCTCTGAATTCCACTTACAATTTTTCTCTTTGCAATGCATTATCGTTTATTACGTAGCTGAGTCGCTGTAAGCTCCAACTGAGAAATATGTATCTCGAGCGCGAAAGGTTCATCCTGTAATAAGAGATATACATACATATATATGTATAAGAATGTTCGTTTAGGATTTTTGAAACCATCCAACCAGTTTGCCCGTGGATACGGTGTTCAGTCTAAAAATACAGAAGAAATTTTCAGCCACCTCCGTCGCGTGTTTTTCCAACCAACACCGGCGGAAAATGCAATGGCCGAGATGCAGTTTATCGTTGGGGCATGTTTATTGAAACTAAATCCTGCATTGCGAATCACTTTTCCTGCAATATTACGCGCGGCGAGCTTTGCGCGTCTCGTCAATTATAATTTTTTTTGCGCTCGCGATTTGTAAACAGTGTCCAACAGAATCGTATCGTTCCGTGAATTACGGTAATATTTTTAGTGCGTTTCTGTATTTCGTTTTCATGTTCTTCACTTATTTTAGATTCAAGCTTTTATTGTATTATGACTTGCGTGAAATCGCGTACGTACGACTAATGGAATCAACAATAGAATAAAACTAATGAATAACGACGACGAGAATTGTGGCAGTTCTTGAGTTAATTGGATCCAGGTGAACATCCAGCAGATGACAGATCTAATAACGCACCGCATCCTTCCAAATTTACATCTCTATAATTACTCTTCGAGGTTTCCTCGTACCTGTTGCGACATTTTCCTGCGTCTACTACGGGAACGTGCAGCCTCTAAAATCATTATCACAACTGGAGTCCGGATCTTCATGCATCCACGGCGTACGAACATTTAAAAACATATCTAACGAACAATTTTAATGTCTTCTCCTCGACATTTGCGTAAATATACATTCCGCAGTTTTAATGTCGCAAGCAAAAATTTGATTTCCCGAAGATCAGCGTCTCGCAATGAATATTTGCAGTCTACTGAACTTGAATCGCACGTAATGAATGTGCTAGCAGACGAGTCGAGTAGCTCTGGTGCTCGCGGAACATATACCGAGGTTGTTCATGATGCGATAAATCGGTGAATTACTTCGTTGACGCCGTTCCGCCGCAGCTGAAATAATAACACGACCAGGTGGCTCGTTTTATCCGACCGATTGGAAAACATTGGTTAGAGAATCGACGTTCCCTCGTGATCGACATACCGACACGATCAATACGTATTCTCGCGAATATCAATCGTCTCGATACTCGTTTCCTCGGGTCCAATTAACATTTGTAGCACCGTCAATACACGAGTCACTGTTCGATCGACTCGTGTAACCGTCCATCGATTTCACACTGGGACATCGAAACGACGAGATTTATCGTTTTACCGATAACTGACGCGTAAACTTTTTGGAAAAATTTTTTGGATATTGGAGGATCATGAAGAATGCAGAGATAATCGGTTCGGATGTACAAAATAAATATGATCGGAACTGCATCGTGTGTTGGGTCCCATTTTACTCCGAACAATATTACAAACACGTTGCTAAAAAGTTTCGCAAAAAATCACTGAAAAAAGTATTTTTAAATTTTTCACGAATATCGTGCACATCTCCGTCACATACAATCGAGACATTACCGCGCTTACAGCCACAAAATGGCTGAACCGCCGCTTTGAGGGAACGTCCAAGGGTCAATTAACTTTGTCCACAGACTCCTGCTTGTAAATTGACCCGGGTGTCGACGATTATGACTACAAGCGACGAAGCCTGTACGCTTTCCACAATGTGGTCGTGATAGTTCGCTGATAATTACCCAGACATCGTCGGTGCCTCGTGGATGCCGCGATGGGAACTGATTGAAGATGACCATTACCTGGGGACAAATATTTGTCAACGATGTAATATATGCAGTAGGTCTCGAGTGGGTCGTAGTTCACCGACGTGACACAAGCTGCTTCGTAAACCCGAATCAATTTACGTTTTGGAACCGTACGGATCTTCGTGACCGGATGGCCTTCATCCTAATCCGGATACTAGTTTTAATTATATTCTGTCCTTTAGCAAACTGCTCGGTGACCACTTTGCTGATATGAATCTAATCCTGTAGACTGCACCCGACGCATTAATTGTTCCCTCTTTACACAAAGACTTTAATGCTTTGATTGCAAATTGCGTCAAGCGCTTCTGCAGTATGAATTTTAATTGGCCGGTCGATGCCGAACTTGTTGCTGTTGTTGGACTTGTGTTTAACCCAGGCTTGTTAGGAGAGTTTATTATTACTAGACTAAGGATCTTTATGCAATTGCCTCTCCAAATTTTCCCTTTTATAATTACTGAATTATTAGAATCGATTAAGAAATTATTCTAGCAACGCCCAGGTGTACCTTTATCAATTAAAAACTTTATCGGTTCAAGATACCGGATGTGTCCTTGGTTCTTGCAGGTGGTGACGGTGCAAGCGAACATTTGTGGTTCGCATCGTCGTCATGCATATGCGAGGAACAATGTGTGGGCAGCTGCGTTCGAACAGATACAATTGTTCACGTATTTCGAGCGTCGCGCGTCATTGTTCGACGGGTTTCGTTTCGGGCTATCTTCAATTTAGCAAGGAAAATGCACGATTGTTTCTTGCTTCGATGCTCAAGCAACGTCGGAACTATACATATTATCGATCCATTTTGACACAGGCAAATGATTCCTTGTCGAATCCGAAGGTCGCCTGTACGAAAATATATTTTTCAAAGAAATACAGCTTTCGCTACGGGATCAAAAATTATTAAATTATTTATACTACAGCCTCGGATTGGGCGGCATTTTCGCATTTCCGTTTTCCACGGAAGCTAGCATTTCCGGGAGATTAGGTCGGCGCATCACGCGCGTGGTTTGTTGCTTGGCGCTTGTCAATCCGCATCGTAGATCGTGTCAAAAAGATTCCCGATAATGCGATAACCGCGGTGTTCCGCGAAATACGTCGCACGTAATGGCCGTCATCATAGATGCCGAATAATCGTCGCATCGATTCATTAAACGGTTGGCACGAATGCGAAAGCGGGCAGAGAACTAGGAACGAAGCAGTGGCAGATGATGCAAGGCCGATTTAATGAATGCGTGTTGACCGTAATCGTCGGCATTTCATCTTTCAGATCATCTCTCGCCGCTGATGTCCACCAATGATTTCAATTGACGTCAAAATCAACACCGAGCCTACGGCCGCGTGCGAACTGTCGATACGACGGCGTTTCAAACGACGCGCTCTCTGACAGCGGCTCTGTTATTGGCGAAACAAATCTGCTTATCTCGCAAAACCCACCGGCAGATGATCAACTCTCAACTACTGCCGAAAACATTACTTACATAAATCTGATTCATGGATCGTGGATTGGGCCCGTATCTCTGAATGGTCGGAAACTTGCACATACTTAAATAAAATTCCCAACTTCCGAGTACGAAGTTCTTTGTACGATGAAATGTGAGAAGTTGCGGCCGCTGATGACGTCAAAGATGCCGAAGAAACTAAAGCGTTTAAACGCGCGTGAAAAAAAAAAGAACTGTGAAAAGACTGGGAATTCCAATTTTCTGGGAAAAAGAGAATTGGCAGTTTATGAAGAATGTAAGAACCTTGAAGGAAGCGAAGTGACTAAAGTACTGAAAGAGTTGAAAGAGATGAAAAAAGCTACGGCAACTGAAAAGAACCGTGGTCAACTGAAGAAGCTAAAGAGACACTGGAAGAATTGAGCAAACTGTGCCAAACGAAACGGACAATGAGGTCGTAGGAAAATTAAACAACTGTGAGAGAGTTAAAACGTATCTTGGTCGAGTTGATTTCCTTTGGATTTAATATCACAAACAAATTGTTTCGATTGAACTGTTTCAAATGAAAATGAGAATGCCGCCTGGAGGATGCTTATTTAACTTCGCCCGTTTCTGCTTCTGGAGTGAAACGAGCGGGTGACGCGAGAATCTGAAATTGTGTACAACGAAACTTTCGAAAAAGTTCAAACAAAGTGCCGCGCAATCTTGGAATAATGCAATTTACTGCGGGTTTAAATCATGTACAATTGCCCACTAAAAAAGGGTAGATTTACCTCGCCCATTAAAAACTTCGGGAGATAACAAATGACAGGAAAGTTGTAATCTTTCGTGAATAAAATGTACAAAAATCGAGTGGCAACCTGTTGGCGACGAATCGTGAAATCGCCAACCGTGAATCGATAGAGTTACCATAAATTTGAACGGGTGGTTACTTATTTCGCAATTACATGCTCCGACGATTCTGCACGTCTTCTTGCATTGCTGAATTCACCGAAGCGTCGCAACTTTGATTACAGACCGCAATAACGAATTGCAAATGCATGTTAATTGGCTTTGTGTAATTAGAAGAAAACCCCTACGAAGTTTTTCTCCGTTGATTCAGTTCGTTCGCGTCACCTCAAAACTGGAATGTTCTAGATATTCCAGTCGATCCTCGAGGACTATACATTTCAAACGGCTTGTAAACGTACGTTCGATCCTCTTTATACAACCCGAATGAATATTTAGAACTTCCGTTTACGTTTTTACCATGGGATCTTTCAAACAGCTTTATATACGTATGTATACCAAGTTCCGAATGCCGGTTTATCATTCCGATCGCATTCTTCGAGTTGTACAAGTTTCAAACGGAAAAAACTTCATTATGAGTTCGGGAGGGATTGATAAATGAAATCACGCGTGAACCCAAGCCGAAATTTCAACTGATTTATGGAAAATTTACGCGCGAAATTTCGACCGCAAAGTAATTTATCATAGCCCCTTCCTGATGGGCGAAAACTGGAACTGACCTAGATTTTAATGGGGACCACGGAAATCGGTTTCTACAATGTTGATTCATTGTTGCAGCCGTGACCGGTCCCAGAACGCCGGCAGTAAATTTTTTCAAAATGGCTGAGAGCTTTATGACCGTCCTGTACGATTATCGCTTGGATTTACTGTTTTCCCTTTGCTGTTCGAATTTACTTGCATTTCAATTTTATTTCAATGATTTCAATCAAATTCTCAATAACATAGATTTAAAATTTGTATTCTTGTAATCTTTCTACTGTTTCACATCAGCCCGACTAGTTTCTGCCGTGAATACACTTTCCAGAGTCCGTCGATTAATTAACGTTTGGGAGAAGGTTGCTGGAGGTTGTCAGAGAGCAGGCAATAATAGTGTGCTATTTGTAGTAACTATCGACTTGACGAATTGTTTTGCTTTTACACTCAATTTTTCGAATAAATATAGATTTCAGCATCCGGTTCCCGAAGCTCCCCATTGAATTAGCTTTTTGGCACAGCTGTTGCTGGTAAATCTATTTTGGCGTTATACACTTTAGTCGTTTATCGGCGAGATTGGAGCCGCCGATTTTTTTCGTTCACTATTTTCTTCCCTCGTTGTGTTTGCCGCTGCTTGGTACAGTATGCATTTCCAATTTGCGACGAGACCTGCGCTAGCTTCGTGTGCTCGAGTCTTTCGAGCGTTATCACGTCCTTTTCAAATCAATTTGCGAATATTGTTTTAGACATACACGTCGAAATGAATATGGGCTCATATTTAAATCCAAATTCAAATTCAACTTTCAGCAACCCAATTTAAATCGAAATTCTACTTTCAATCACTATATATTTAAATGTATTGCGAAAAATGAACCGTTAGTGCTTGTTATTTCAACATTATGTGGAATTCATTTAGTGTCAATATTCTCTTCCTTCAAATATGTCTCGAAACAAGAAATACACTTAGACCACTTGAGAAAGTCACTTAGACTACTTGAATAATTATGAGCACATGTGTGATGCAGCAACAGGTCACTGGCTGAAGTGGCGCAACAAATCTACAGGTACATGTAGTGCGAATGTTAATTATATTTTCCATCTTCATACAGCAAAGTTGATAGCGCACGGATGGAGCGGTGAATCATTTGAGATCCGAAAAAAGATGTGGTGGAAAAGGCGTGAGAAAAAGAACGTTTGACGCAGGTGTCGTGTCTGTTGGTCGGCCGTTGATGAATGACTCGGATTGGTATTGGAAAGTTTGTGGTGTCGTCGGTGGGTTAACTTATCCGACGGTGGGCTGGCTCAGAGCCAAACGCCGGCGTGTTAAGCCGCAACTGCTTCTACAGAAACTATTTCTCGCTAAATCGAAGATCGCCCGATGTTCCTGGAACCGGTGTAAGAAACGTTTGGCAATCCGTCTTCCAGATTGGCCGCGCGTGCTACCTTTACCAATAGAGAGAACGGCATTCGCGCTAATCGAACGCTAATATTTACGAGAACCATCCGGGGAACGAATCCGCTTCTTCGCGAGATCATCGTTCCACTGCATCTTGCCTATTTCCGCAGGGTACACTTCAGATGTAATAAAGCGACTCCCGCTAATATTCGGACACTGTTAAAAAGACGATAACTTTTTAATATTGAACAGTTGGAAAGTTAGAACAATTGGTTTGCTGCACAACGCGATTAAAATATTTGAAAAAAATTGCAAATTGTTGAAATTACAGAGAAAATACCAGAAGTTGTGTTTCGCAACTTTATGAGCTTATATGGGAAATTTAGATCTGTATCGATTAAACATATTCTGAAAATTTCACCAAAATCGGTCGACGTCGCAATGAGTCTTGAATGTTATTCTGATAGAATAATTATGTGGAAGCACATTTGATTAATGCAGGATTTCAATTTCGGGTTCACGTGAGGGCTCCGATGTGTTTATTTCTGTAAACGCTATGATCGAACTATAATAAATAACTTCACATTTTATGGAGCAAGCTTGTCTAATGTTGCGAATGATACGATAACGCTGATTGATCGAGTACCAAGAGGGAATCAACAGGTTAACACATTCGCTGTAAATGACGTCGCTTCGTGTTATCGATGACTTAAGGATGCATGGTCGGTGCCAATCGCAGTTGCTAGATGCTGGACAATCGACAAGTGTGTAAAATACTTGATCTATTCATTGATCATTTATATTGCTTCTTTAAAAAATCAATTTCTTTATCTCGAGCAGCGCAGTTCGTACGTGAATGTAATCGCATGACAAACTTCTCGATAGTATAAGATTTAAGGAATTTAAGTCTACGAAAGCCACGTAGAAAAAGTTCGATAAGAGGATCCCTTCGATAGGATGTTCTTAAAAATGAATTACGTTGCGCAAGCTCCACGTTCCGAGCGCGATTTATTTCTAGATACCCTATATATTTCTTTAAATTGTATCACCCACCACAGAAAGAAACCTCGTTCCAATTTTTCTCATCGTCGCGCGGAGAAGATATTTTTGCGCGTCCTTTTGTGTTCCATCCTTCGCTTCTGCGACAGTTGTTCGGTCGATCATTGGAGTTCTTGTGTAAATAGTATGCTGATCGTACACGAACTTCTTTTTCCTCTCGTTCCATTTATAATTAGCTAGACGGCGTTCGATGAAAAATTTGCGGAACGGCAAAAAGAACGTGGAAATACGTAAATAATGTTTTCTATATTGAATTTCTCTCATTTCGATTATTTTTGTTATTATCATTAACACATTGGACACAGTTTTTTAGGTGTACGTCATGTAATATTCCTGTGATGAATTTCTAAAATGAAAATAACCTACTTTCGTGATTCCATGGGCAGAGATATCGTTACCAAATAATTATATTTTTCTCTGAATAAATGTCTGCCTGGCGAGTTCGTTCAATAAAAATTAGGGACGCATGATTCCGTGCAATTTTCGTTCAGCATGAAGTCGGGATGTTAATTTAAATTGCATTCCTATCTTACGAGGAAAATATTGGAGAATTATGGAAAACGGCACAGTGGAGAGTAAGTATTATCGAAACGCGATATCGGTTACTTCCATGTTGTTCCCGGGGCCCTGAAAATATAATAGTCCGCGTTATCATAGCAATCTTTGCGACGGGTTCCGATAAAAAATGCAAATTCGACGATAAGCCGAATGCAAATAGTTTGTTGGGAGTCCTAAGACTGGATTAATAAATTCGCAAGCGAGTTCTCTTCGTATTTGTTATCTTGTACACGTCTTTCTTCTGCTTCTGTGCTGTCAAACTGATCAAACATTCATACGTGGCTAGTTAATGAATTTCATTGGATCTCGATGGAAAGAATCAAAATGTGATTCTGATTCTCTGATTTTTATGCAAAATACGAAAGTCTGCTTTCGTTGCAAGATACAGGAGTTATGTATGTGCGACTTACATTAATTTATGCATTTAGCTCCGACCAAAAGTATTGGAAATAGCGTATGCAAAGTGTTAACATTTATCGAGGTTGATTTTATCTCTGCTGTTTGCATCTCTGCTGTTTGCTTTCTCCCCGAAATACGGCGCGCACACACGCGATTGTCAAAATCGCGGAAATATCACCGACTAAGGTAATTACGACGGGTGTTCGGAAGTTTGTAGAACGTTCGGAACACTTGTGCGATAATTATGCGTGTGTGCACAAGTCTGTATGTCGTACAATAATGTTAATACATCCATGTAACGCCGCCGCCGTGATGTAAGGGGAACATATTTTCCCAGCTGTGAACATGATTGACGGAACGAAGCCGAAATACGTAGCGCGCACAATTAAATTTGAACGGTATAAAATCGTGAAAATAGAACGAGGTTGAAAGAAACACAGAAAAATTCAGAAACAATTTTATAACATTTTTTTGTCTGTTGGAATGTTTAATGAAATTCCGTGTTTCAAAGGACGAATTTGCCGTTTGGTTTCGACTGTAGATTTTTTCGATTGTGTTTTTTCAATTGTTGAAGAAATGAACAGCTCCGGAGAAGGAACATTGTGTGAAACACGAGTGTCGCTTCGAAACACAAGCACATCAATTTCACCGTGTCGATGTAATACTTGAATTATGCAGAGCAAGTCACGCAATTGGTGTTCGTGTTAAAGAAAGAAATGGCAGAACGACCATGGCTGTGACCTTGTCATGCCTACATGCGCAAGATGCGTGCACAGTGCCATTGTTTGCTCGGTTTTTTAAAACGACCTTTGCTGAATAATTCGCAAAAGGACAATATGAGCTCGTTAAAACCGATTGTAAAAGAAGAGGTGGAGTTTCGTGGTGTTACATGTACACCGCGTACATATTGTATAAATATTTTCGGTTACACGCATTAACACTTTTACACTTCTTTGTTGCAGATCGTGACTCGAAAGCATTAAACCCCCCACTATATTTTCAAGAATGGTTAATATGGACATGCAAATTGAGGTAAGCAAACGTTTCAAGTAAATACTTATTCGTCGATTTGCATATTTTTCTGGAATCTCAATTTTACTGCTGTATTAAATCCCTTTAATGTCGGTTGTAATACTAAAAAATTAGATACAATTTCTTTTTATCTGCGAACATATTTTCTGAATTTTAATGTCGTTTATACGTACATGAAAGCCCGATAAAATATATCCTTACCTCCTTTTGTGAATAATAATAATCACACAGTAAAGCTTCCGACACGATGTCAAAAATATATTTTACATAATTCCCACTCTTCTTAATTTGTTCGTAGATTACAACTACAACTACAAGATGTTTATTATTAATCACTTAATTTTTCCGCCGTGAAATTTCCGTTTTAATCGATCTCTCAACGGTGCTTCTCTCAAGTACATAATTTCGCAGATGTACCAAATGTTCAAGTACTCCCAGATTGTTTAACGTTTAATCAATTAAATATGGAATTCCCGAATGCGTCGGCGTGTTCTGTTTTCGACGCAAATATTTGCAGGATGCTTTCGCGAATCGTTACGCTCCTCGCCCCGCTGTTTCGCGTGCAACATTTCCGCTCTATTTGCTATAATTACGGAAAAACGAATCGGAAACACGCGATGATACTTTTCTTGCGCTTCGGCTCGCTTTATTTAGATCATTAATGCGGTCCCGGGCAATTACGTGCCGGTGTTAATTTCCCCTGTGCAATTCCAGCCGTTCTTATTTCTTGACGAGTTCTAGACAGCATTTTGTTGTCGCTTTCTCCACCGCGAACCTATTTCATAGATTTTTTAATAATGTGTTGTGCACGGTAGAAGAACCATTTTCTTCTAAATAAAACTTAGGAGTTAAAAATGGAAGATATTGATGTTCTTAAAATTGTTCAACATTGTCAACATTGTTTCGACGTACGAATAGTTTGTAGATCCACTATACTTTCTTTCTCAAAAATTCGAGCCTTGCTAAACGGTTTGTATAAATAGCGAAGTGAGAAACGCGAAATAAAAATATCTGGCGTGACATTGATGGAAATAGAAACGAACGAGACAATAATAGAGCAACGCAGTAATATTATTGGTCTGTTAAATCACGTAAGGTAATTAACACAATTCGCAAAGACATTGAGTTCGGAATACATTGTTATTGTAGAAACGATTAGATCGAAGTTTAGCGTTGCAGCTAAGCAGGTCGCGGTAAAAATCCTCTTTGGAAATCGTAAACGTCGTAATTCCATAACGTGCGGGCGCTGATTCGCTTAATGATATTTATCAGGAAATCATTGCATAAATGTTCGCGTCGCAGTGACGAAATAAAAACGCTTCGTTTGGCTACGTCGAAACGCGAATGCAATGCCAAATCTGATAAAAACGCGATTTCCATTCGCGAAGTTAACAGATTGCAACTGAAATGTCGGATTCCAACAACATTGATTATTAGACAGTTAGTAAATTCGTAAATCCATTTAAAGGTCCATTTATAAATCCATTTGTGTTAAAAATGAGGTCTGTGAAATTTGTATTTCCCATAAAGCGTTCACAGCGATCGTGCAAAATGACCTGGATTCCCGAATGAAGCTGGATCTTTCCTGACAGAAATTTTGATGTTCCGGCAGAAGTTTCAGACGTGAAAGGCGGCGATATGAATTAACTTAATCGTTACTCAACTCGGCTGGCTTAATCATTATTCAGAGAGACCGAGAGAAATGCAAAGCGACTAGTGCTTCGGCATTAAATACCTCAGATGGCGAATTAAAAGCTTCCGCACCGCGATGCAGGGCAATGTTAACAAGCAGATTCGTCTTCATTCATGATTCTTAGCCCGAGAGTAAGATCGCAATGAATAGAGTGCTCTACTATCAATCTCGAGCTGTCGTGCCACTTATGATTCGCGGCGTATCACCGTGATTCCTCCTAGCAACTATCTTTCGTTCAAATATGTAATATGTACATCACTTCAGTGTGCCAGAAATTATTCATTGAAAATATTGTACATTTTTCAATGAAGATCCTTTAAAAAAGTTTTAAATTTTTGACATTTTATTCGAATGTTTGAACATAATCTCTACGATCACGGTCATTTGGAATCGAATCGTGGAATCCGCGGTGGTCGATTAAATGAACAGGTGGATTATTTGAATTACTCCCAGAAACGGAGCATTTAACAAATCATTTTCCTTCCCGATCATGGTCGCATATTGTTCGCTGGACAAAGGTCGGCTCTGGCTGCGAGATGATCCACGTTCATCATCGACGCAATTAATGAGATTCCCCGATCCTCCGTGTTGTTCCATTAATTACGTCGTGGGCAAAATATGGTCGGGCCGTGCCGTGTTCCGAATACTACCAGAAGTATCATTATGGAGGAGTGCGTGTGTGATACGAGAATAATTGCGTGTCGATCTAGAGGGCCGGATGGTCGGGAGAATTGGCCAAATCTTTGCTAATTGGAAATTGGAAACACAATGTACTGGAATAGTCGACGATTTTCAATCTTGCCACGGTGATGAGGTGAGAGAGGACTTGCAATGAGGTGAGAACGCTATAAGTCTAGCAGGGAGAGATGAATCCTTACAAATCAGAATTTCTATTTTTATAGAAAAGGAATAAATTCGACGTGAAAAGGACTTGAATTCACGGTTCAAGCTTTCCCCACTGCTTAACGCTTTTCAAGGGCTCTCGCTTTTCGCAAATACACAGCGAAGTATGCTAAACGAACATAACTATTTGACAACCTGCTTCGTTATGCCTGTGAGCTAAAACTTTTTATGAAGATTCAATTTTTGTAGTCGGGGACCGCGCGCGAGACTGTGGCGAAATATGTTAATATCCTCGGCAGCTTAAACTTCAGGTAGATAATCGAGGTTATTCAGGAATTGAATATTTTTATTTTTGAAAAATGGTAAATTCGATTTTTCTTCGTGCCACTTTGAACTCGCGTACCGTGGAGTGTAGGGAGAGACCTGTTGAATATTCGAACGGATGATTAACTTAAGAATGCAGATGTATCGGAACGGGGCAATTGTTATTTAATTATTATTCGCGCGAATGAATAATGCCAGTTGCCACGGCAAGAATCCTATATGAATTGCCAGCAGCAATCTCTCGCCTCTGGGAAATACCGGTGTATGTGTTTTCCCTTTATTGCGCTGGCCAACCATTTTCGCGGCATTTCCTCTATTTCAAACGACTCGTAATCTAACATTAGCATCTGCAGCTTGCGTTCCGGAAGCATTGTTAACGAGCCTCACAAGATAACATTGCTCCTGTCAATACATCGTGAATTATTTTCTTCGCGCGCGTTACTTCTATCATTCATATATTTATTTATTTTATTTTAGCGACCGCATGGTTTACACTTGATGATAACTAGACTGCGGATCTTTTTGCAAAATAAAAATGTTTTACGTGAATTACAACAAACTAAAGTGAAATGGAAATTTATTTCTTACTTCTTTACATGGATAGGCTGAATATACTGAAAATAATGTAAGGTGGAGTGCGTTAATTGGTTATTTTTATTATAGTATGAACGAAATTTCTGTAGCTTGTATTTATTAATGTAGTATAAGTTAGTATGAACTATTCTACATAGATGTCGCCCAAGAATGAAGGTGTTTTCCTCGCTTAAATCAACCAATGCCAGTCACGTGCGAGGTAAACGTACAACTTTGACGTTACCCTGAACGTGCAATAGTTTACTAGTTATTAATATATTCTGTGTTGTTATTTTAGGTAAGTACAACAAATATTGATGTAGGTTTACATTAAACAAATCGTTTTTATTGTATATTTTAAAATTTATTGAGAAAAACACTAAGATGCTCTTGCCCCGTAAATATTACTACACGGGGCAAGTGCGTACTAACGCGGTGGGGTAAGTGCGTACTGTATGGATAACTATAAAACTAAACAATATAATTTAATGCAATAAAAAGCATTTTGTAGCAGGCTGTAGCAGGTTTTATAGCATTTTTAACTCTCAGAGACGCACTTGCCCCATTTTCGGGGATCTTTATTCAAAATAAAAAATGTTTGCATTAATTGCAAGCCACAGGAGCCAAATAAACATTTCTTTCTTCTTTTAATTATCTTATTAAAGTGAAACTAATATGTACACTGGTGGCCTTAAATATTTTTAATATGTCCACTGTTTTAAATTGTGTGTACATACCCATTTTTGTCATAAATGCATAAAATCCGCATTCCAGTCATCAGTAATAACTGTGGCAAGAGTTTGATGCCAATTGCGTTAAGTTTTTACATACCAGACTGGACTTGGCAAGAACTAGTGCGCACTTACCCCATTCCACCTTAACAGTATTTTTAAATTCTTCGAATGGTTTTACTGTTTTAAATCACACCCCCACCCATCTCTGCCATTCATGCATAAAATCCGGGTTGCATTAAAGAATAATTAAAATGAGAAAGTTAGAAATTGTCTGTCGTGGTTAGTTAACAACGATTCCATAGATTTTTGAGAATGTACACGTGCTGGAATTGCCAGAACGACGACGCTCACCTCAGGCGATAATAAAGTCGCCATTATCACCGATGAAACTGCCCGTTGTAATCCGGTATACTGGCAACAACGAATAAACGAAATTGGTCGTCAATAACGTTTTATTAATATCGAACGAGCGGCAACGGTAACACCGCTCGCGTTTACGTATCGCAAGGGGGATGATCGAGATCGGCCGCAACGAATAACTGCGCCCCCCATAGTCATTTATGGAAACGGCAACGACTGCTGAAAATCCAACGAACGTATATATATATATATATATATATATATATATATATATATATACGCGTCATCGATTTCTTTCGCGTGCTTCATTGCCGTGGAAATAAAACGTTTTATAACCTTGGCGAAACACCGTTTACGGACATATCTGGACTCGATTAGGGGTGACGAAACGAGCAGCGAAGGGAGAAAGCGGTGGAGCGCGATGAAAGTCAATTTTTGCACGTGTCGTCCACGATAAAAATATAATACAGTCTGTATGCAATATAAAAGAGAAAATATTTCAGCAGTGTTCTAGAAACACGTGGAGATCGAGAAAAATTCGCAAAATGCTACTACGCCCATACAATTTATTAATATCCGACGGGAGAAGAAATGTCGAGAATTGCAAATTTTATGACTTGGCTGGTCAATTCTTTTAAAAATACACGAATTTATAGAAATCCATGAAGTTTCATGGAATTTTCATCGAAGGAACATTGAAGAAATTGTACGAGAGTTACTTCCGGAAATTTGAAACGTTCTCGAAGTAGAATACATGAGAACCACGGATCGCATGTGACAGAAAATCGACGTTTCCTTCCCACTAACCCAATAATAGAACAATAAAAACCTTCTCATTGATTTTTATTAGATTGTTGCACACGACGTGACCGATTTCACGATTGGTCGGTACACGGAATTTGCTCAAGCACATTTTATCAAATAAAGCTCGCTCGAAGTGTATTATACCATCATTTGAGAAAGGTCATTTCACTCGAAGTAAAATACATTTATGAATGAATCGAAGTTAATAGTAACTGGAATTGCATAATGATCGTGCTCCAAACAAGCGATGTAGCAATCAACAATACACATTTGAAACTGGATACATTTCGCGGGGAAATCGGCACGTTTAAATTAGTCAACGATATTAAATGTCCCGCGTAGCTTGTGTGCGACAGTGCTTGTGAAACTAGACATTACCAAGATGAACGATTCTATGGTAAATGGATAGGACGTGTAGAGCCGGCTGTTCAGCTACCACCAGAGCAATTGGGTCTGGAGAGCCACTTCGCTGTGCCCTGTATACAAATCATTCAAAATTTATGATCCTGGCAATACTACTGATCTGTCAACGTGCACTTATAATTTCCTGCACATTCTGAAATCGTTCAATATCACGCTACAACGACATCTCCACCCCTCGTAACATATTTTTAAATCGACGCACTGAAACACGTTGAAAATTCTATACTGCTCGCCCACTGGAACAATCATTTCCATGGGAAAGGCGTTGTTTCTTAAAATTTATTAATTTTACATCCTCCTATACGAATGAAGCATTTAAATTTCAAAATCCGAAAGTTTGACTTATAGATACCAATTTTCAAGAAAGGAAATTAGTGAAAGAAGGTTGATGAAACAACGATTTCCATAGAAAAGATGCCATTCTTTTAAATGCATTCATTTCACATCCTTCAACAGGAATGATGCATGGAAATTGCAAAATCCCAAAGTTTGACTTACAGACACCAATTTTCAAGAATGAAAATTAGTTAAAGAAGGTCTAACGAAACAATGATTTCCATGAGGAAGATGTCGTTTCCTAAAATTTATTAATTTTACATTCTCCTACATGAATGAAGCATTTAAATTGCAAAATCCCAAAGTTTGACTTACAGACACCAATTTTCAAGAATGAAAATTAGTTAAAGAAGTTTAACAGACTACACGAACGCACAAACTGCGAGTCTGGCAGCACGTTGTGCGCCTCACAGCAATTAGATTCGCCTGAATACTTCTTCTTCGCACGGAGTCCGGGTGTCAGTATAATCCACACATTCGAAACTCTTGATAGAGAAACTTGGAAAAAATCGTTGAATCCTGTACGTTCATAGATTCGCATCCTTCCGCTTGCTGCCGGGAACAAGAGTAGCAACATTTCCGCTGCGAATTCTCGTGAAAGGAAACTTTCTTGGGTTCCAGGTATGTAGTTCCGAACTTGTACGTGTCTACCTACTCGTAAACCTTCGTCTTCGTTCAATTCCTCTTCGTCTCGCAGCTCGCACGCGTTTCCGCGAGAGATCTGACGGGAGAGTTTATCCTTGAACTCTATTCCAATAACCGATTGCCCGACTCATACACTCGAAGAAGCGTACTGTGAAATTGTCGAGAAAGTTGGACGCAGTCCTGAAGTCCGCGTCTCTTGTTTTTCCAAAGGAAATCTGCCACTTTGTTGGCTCATAAAATTTTACACGCGCACCGAACAGGACGCCGCGCCGCGCCGTTGCGCGTCGACTTCATGGCTCGGGAAATGGGAAAATTTGTTAAACAATGGGACGCACGCTGGGAAAAATTGAACACATAAATTGAAAAGTAGGTCCTCCTATAGTCAGCAATACGCTGCAATTTTTATGCGTTTATGCGAAGAGACTCTCAGCGCTTAAATGGACCTTCGAAATGTACTTTAAAAATGTTAAAAATGAAGATTTTTTCTCTTGCTGTTTGCTCAGTCATCTTTAAGGGATGAATGAAACTCTATCTTTTAACCCTTAGTTTACAGTATTAATTATATTGGTATCTAATCAATAGACTACGGATTTTTATGCAAAATAAAAATGTTTTGCGCTGATTGTGGGAAGCAGGAATAACATAAAAATTGATTTCATCCCTTAACGACTTTGTTACATTAAAAGCAGCGATACAATATTTTTGAATGTTTCAAATATTTCGCGATTTAATAAAGTTAATTTAATAGATTTAATAAGGTTAACAACTTCTCAAAAAATGCATTTTCCAGACACGTCGAAGGTTATAGCCGAGTTTGAAATTGTCTCGCGGAAACAAACTCCCGTCAAAGACCTCGTTGTTTCTCTTTCGCGAGGAAAGGTGTTTGTCGAGGAAAATTGATCCCGTCGTGGGAAACGACGCGGTTTGGAATCTGCCTTCCGTTTCCACGACGTCCCCGACCAATTTGCGAAACAGGCTGTCACAGGATTGTTTATATTCGCAGCGAAAACGTGGTTTTGCGCAAACGGCGGCGTTCGACTTTGAAGATTGTCTCGTTGTAACACGATCTCGCA
Source organism: Lasioglossum oenotherae (assembly GCA_028455765.1). NCBI lineage: Eukaryota > Metazoa > Arthropoda > Insecta > Hymenoptera > Halictidae > Lasioglossum > Lasioglossum oenotherae. Next base: position 10,146,821 of record CM052297.1, on the reverse strand, counting down.
TTTCCGTGCGTACGTGGTAAGATTTGCGATATTCGATGTCAACAGAGTTGCGTCATACTTGTTACAGCGCGGTAGATTACCCTCCGCGGTTTTTAGTAAAACGCGCCATTTGTCACTTAAACGATAATCACCTCGGGAGAATCGCGATAAAAAAGAATCGCAGCGAGCTTCCAACGAAGAAGGATGCGTTGCCATAAACTCTGATATACTTAACCGATTCTTGATGATAATATAAGTTTCTCGAAGCGTCTTGCACACCGTGGCTATCGTTAAATTTTTATAGGAATACGCTGAGTTTCCTGTCGCGCGAATTTGTAAATGCAAGGTATCGTATTTGGCACTTTCGGTACTTCTACGTGCTCGTCATCGGTAACTTAAATCGCATCTCGCCGCCTTGAAGAGTGCTCAATGATCACCGGAAGTTTTTCGGGAAAGTTGCCGGACTGACAAAAAACTTGGGAAGTTGAACGACGGAACTTTCAATTTCCGTTTGACGTTAACGGGATGCTGCCGCGTGGTGCGAATTTCCGGCGGAAAGAGGAACGTCGTGCGAAAAATTCTCTATATTGAAATAACCTGGTTCCTCGGATCCATATTGCGAATTACCAACTGCACCTTCATATTATTTCTGTTTTAAGAAATTTTCGGGGCAAGTGCGTAGGAGTTGACACTTTGTACAATATCCTATCAAAATGATAATTTTCAAGCGCAAAATTAGAATCCTGCATAATACTAATGGATCAGTAACTACTGTGGCAAGAGCTTGATACCAAGAGCGTTAAGTTTTTACATACCAGACTGAAAACACATCAGTTTAAAGTCCAACTTTGCAAAAACTAGGGCGCATTTACTCCACTCCACCTTATTATTAATTATTTCTTATAGAAACGAACTGTGTCACGATTGGACTCATTTTAATCAGGAAAGCATGCTGTGCGAAGGATCCATTAAAAATAATTAGGAACAATGAAGTTTTACTGAAAGGTAACGTCCGCGGCGATAACGGTAATACATTTTTCGCAGATATCGTGCGTATCCCTTTCACATACATACATCGAGACATTACTGTATTGGTGATGCAGTATTGAAAATGGCCGAGTTACTTCACAGAAAAGAGTCGGAGTAATCCTTGACCTCCATACCGATCAAGACAGGAACAAAAGAGTTCAAGCCGATCGGAGCAGATGAAAAATTGGAGCTTGAAAAGTTCAGTGCCATTGATAGGGGTGGGAAAAGCGAAACAGCTCAAAGGCATTTACCGGAGCAAGGCACACGAAAGGCTATGCGGGTATTGTTAGTAAATATCTCAGATACTTCCTGTTGGATCGAGGTGGCGCGGAGCGATGGAATTTACCTTGCTCCCGCGGTAATGGAATTTTTCTGCCAAGCTATTGATAATACTTTCATTAAGCAGTAATCGGAAAAGATCGCGAGACTGTCTGAAATTCAAAGTTCACAATCTAGAACCTGTATTAATCTTTCAATTCCGACTTTAATTACTTTAAGGTGTTCTTTCATTACTTGCAGACTCTCTTTGATTTTCTTGAGAGACTTTGTTATCAGCCTGAGACGTACAGAGTGGTCCGCCTAAATATCTTCTTCATTTTTTATGACATGACAAATTTTTTAAATGCAACGTAAACGGTATAGTTACAGAATCAAATAAGGCTTGTCCCCGTGTAAATGACGTCATAAAATTTTGTTTTCTGACACTGCAGAAAAATCGACCTTCCCTTTCATATTATAATTAAGGATTATAATTGAGCAAAAAAACGCGGCGTGTACTTTTTCAGTACAACGAGCTAAAATACACCGAGAACAATATCCCTCCAGCCTCATTATTTAACCGTCCACATACGAGAAGTCTGCTCAAAAGAGTTTTGTTCACCAGAAGATTAATAAGCCGCTGCGACGACACGCAAAACGTCAGAAGCACGAATTTTTCTTCCTCTGGTTTAATTCTCCTCCAACTTGCTGGCATTCACAGTTTTAAACAAATGAAGCGCCGTGAGATGGAACCGGTAAGAGATCGTTAAGTCGACTAAAGATTCCGTCATCCCAGAGCGGCAATCTCGAGATTAATTTTCCGATCAATGAACCGTAGGAGAATGCTCGAATCTTTCGTGAAGCGGAAAAAAGATCGGAGCATTCGTTTTTGCAATAATCCATCACCGAGCGAGGATCGATGATGTAACACCGGTCTATCGACGTGTCGCGGTACCTGGCCTCGAGTGATTTTTCACTTTTTTTCCTCGATTCCTCCTCGCTTGCTCCGGTTTATCGTCTTTTGTGTAAGCTTTTTACGAAGCTCGGTAATGATCTTCCGCGAACGATGTCCGAGGACTTGATATTTTTTAATCGGCGTCTGATATCACGACGTTCGTATCACGTTGTGGCATTGTTCGCGTGTAAACTGCGCTTTCGATCGCGCTGTCCGCCGACAAAGCGGAATAAACTGCTCATGATAATGCAACGAGGTCGACTAACTTTCTCGAAAGTAATTCTCGCAAGTAGACTGCGGATCTTTATGCATTTATGGCTCCTGAAAATTTTTAAAAAATGGTAGAATATCATATTCGACGGAGTGTTGTACTTTCTTCAAATTCGTCTACAAAAAATTCGTTTCGATATTTCTAACATGTCCTTCGCTTTCACGTGATTTCCCAAAACACGTCTCATTCGCTGGATTTCGTTATTCCTGTCAAAGAATCTCTAAGAATACTGGAAAACTTTTCCTCTGTTAGTGGTACAACTTGAAAAACGATTTTAATATTTGTAGAACTCTCTGCGGTAGTTTACCCGAGATAGTAGAATTTCACGATTCAGCGGTTTAATCTTTGGAAACAAAAGAGAGTAAAGCATCAAAGTTCTTTGATCCGTCTCTTTGTGACGCTGTGAAAATTGAGCTTCCCACATTGGTAATGGCCTCGCTTATCCGTCCAAGATCGTATGGAATTTCCTTACGAACCACCGGGAAGCTTTATAGCTAACGCTTTGCGCGAGAGTTGTTTTAATTAAAAATGCTGAGTCTGGTTTCGGTGCAGTGGTTTCAGAAGAAATCGCGATGCCGCCGTGCGGATGTTTAATTCTTGCACAAAAGTTATGGAGATTCTTCTAACGTAAATTAAAATGTTACAGTACTGTAGACAACAAGTTTAATTATTCTGTACATGTATATTGTATATCCAGCAAGAATATAAATACTAATCATAGATACCAATTCATACACAAAGTCGTATGTTTATGCAATTAAAATTTTTCTAAAGGAATTTTCAGAAACACGAATCAAATGGAATCTTATTTTCCGAGGGGGTAGCCTTTTTAGATCTGAGATAAATTAAGATCGTACACTAAATTCTGTCGTATTTTACATCCTAGCATTTGTTTGAAAATTTTCGAAAGCCATAATTTCATACAAATCCGCAGTCTAATTATAATTCTGGAATGTTAGCACTAAATGGAGTGGAAATTTCTGCGTGTAAGAGGCCCACAATCTATGAAAATTAATTCTCAACTCCGTTCGACTGCTAAAAGTTATAATTGATACGGCATTTGCTATGTTTCGTGTGAAACGTCAGCAAGGAAAGCGCAGCTAGTTACCAAGGTAACAAACCTCCCTCTCTGTCTCGAAGATAACGTTGCTAGAGTTTCTCATGAGACACCATTAATTCTAATCACGCAGTGAGCTGATTGGTCGATATCGATTGGTCGGTAATCTTGCTCGATAGGAGCAATGGCGGATTTACGTTAATCTCCAGGGGAGATCTTCATCCCCATAAACGACAGGAGCTCGTCTCCGCGACTTCTTCGTCAAGCTTCTTTGATCCTGCGACGGTGCATAGTTCGCGGAGGGTTGTTTGTCATGTAAATCGCTGGCGTAAATGATATTCAATTACTGTGGCGGTGGGATCTTCGTGCGAGCGCGTGCTGTTACCATCAATATTAATAAACCACGGCTGCGACAGTCGTGACTAGCATATAAAACAACCGGCGCACTTCTGAATCCTTCTCTGTTTGCTATTCACGGGGAACCTTGTCGAGAGTCAGCAACAATCGTCGAGCCAACTGTCTGCAAGTAATAATCGAATTAGAGATTTCCATTCACTCACATTTTTCTTCGCTCGCCCGTTTTTGTCGATCGTTTCGGAGTTTTGCGCGCAATTAGGCAGTTTGATCTCTGCTGCTATGTTGGGTCGAGGTCGTCCAGAGAGGACGAGCCAGTTGTCGTAAACAACGTTGCTACTTTCATTAACGTATTAAACGTAGCAACGATTGCTAAACAATTACACAAACTCACAGTCGTGGACAATATTAAGTGGACGCTTTTAAGGATGTTCTGGAGGTATATAAAAACGCAACAAAAGTTTTGAAAATTTGACAAGATACAATTCTTACTAAATTAATGCAATTACCAAACTTTGGGTTCGATTCACTGCACCGTTTAACAATTAAAAAAATAGCTAGCTATCCGTCTCAGATAAACGCATACAGACCCCTCGAGGCTCATGCGTTTATGGTGACAATACCGTATATGTAGAATGGCATTATTCTAGGTCGGAAGAAATCTTTAATTTTCGAGTAAAACAAAATGCGTGCGCAAAGGGTTAAATGTTTAGTAATTGATTAGTGGACAGCGGATCTTTACGCAAAATACACATTTTCTACTTGAATTTCAACAAACTGGAGTGAAATAGAAATTGATCTTCTTTCTTATAACTAGACAGCGGATCTTTATGCAAAATAAAAAAATTATATTCTTCTTTCCATTATTCTATTAACCTGAAACTAATACATTGATGTCCTTAAATATTCATAGCATGTTCACAGCTTTAAATTGCACGTGACCATTTTCCTTACAAATGCATCGAATCCGCTGTCTATCGATTAGATACCAACATATTTAATCGTGCAAACAATGTCGGAGCATGCTGAAGTGTGTTGAAAATGTGTTAGCACGAATAACAACGCGACAAGAGTACGCTTGACTGCGACCTTTAGCGACAACCACGTAGTTGTTCTTCTCAGAAGTTCTCCTCGACGTTGAACAACAAAGAGACCTGTCCCGAACTTCTCCGCCCATCAATCCAGCAACTCTTTATTCGGCATAATTGCATTAATTATCAAAACAGGCCGCGCGTCGCGGCCACACGCGTCGAGGCGGGCTCGGTGGATTACTTAATTGGACAACAAGCAGAACGGGTAACTAGAATTTACATGGTCCGGTGTTGTTGTAGCTCACCATCCTAAACAATGTAATTTAATACACGCCGCGTTATTATATTACTTCGCGTCAGGTGAGAACTTTCGGCGCATACAAATATTTTTCATTGAAACGTTTCTTATTGCTAGACAGCCGCCGCCGCGGCTTTACACTAATTTATGGTTGTGAGACTATTTTCTTGTAACTTGCACTGCGGAGACACGAATTCTTTTATGATGAACAACAGTGAATAACTCCCGCTGTAATTTATGCGTAGAATGATGCATTCTAAATCATCCTGTTACATCTGCGTTGCAAAAATTCTGCGACGTAATTAACCAGGCTCGCTAAAGTTGACGTTTCTTAATATTCCAAGGCTGATTGTCTCCCGTTGAAGACGTTTTCACGAAAACGTCAACGAGCAAACGCTATTCATGAACGGTTCATTTAATTCAGAATTTCCCGTCGTAATAACAGCTGAAGAAAATTGTGCAACGAAGAAGTGTCAGGACAACCGCCAACACTCTTTGTCGTTAAAAACATCGGCTAGATATAGTCTCTATTAGGCGATGGCGGGAACGATGTTGTTTCAAGTTGCCTCGCCATCTCAATCTATTTTTCATGTCTCTCGCCGGTGTCAATACCGTTAAAAGCAATCGTCCAACAGTGAGACGCAGATAATGCACTTGTATACAGGGTGTCTCGACAAAATCTATACAGAAATTGATGAAATTTATTTTGTTCAGTTAAAGCTGACTTAATCGTCTGCGGAGCAAGTCTTTCTCAGACTTGATTAAGTAACGTATCCATCACTTGCTGTTCTAATAGCGAGCACCACGAAACCACTTTATTAACTGTTTTCTTTCATAACAGACTATTATGGGCAAAATTGTTGCGCAGTATTATCAATATTTACTAAAACCAGCACAAGTAGAAATAATCGAAAATGCTCGTATACGAGAACTCTAACAGTGACACACTGCTCGACTGGCTAGTTTATTTTCATAGCACTTCTGCAGTCAAAGCAAACACTATCGAACATCAACGGCGCGTTCTTTCGGTCTTCATGTGTGATTCCAATTACTTATCAAAGCTTATCAATATAAACTGCGAGTCTTTGACAAAATAATGTTTTAATTTCACGAGTTTCTTCGTTATATTGTTAATTATAGGACACACTGCGAAGGAGAACTGCGAAGCTTTGCAAATCGAAAAGCTTTCGACTTCGATTTGTGCCCGAGTGTACCGGTGCAGATCTCTGTATTTGCACAAGCCCGGAAAATTGCAACAGGTTATACGTGACATCTGTTGCTCCTAGGTTCGATCATTTGATCGCCGAAATACTGGAACTGGCGTTGCGATCGAATGACGGATTTTCGATTACACTGAAAAAAAAGAGATAACCGATGTTTGCATCGGACTGGGAAACTGAATCTCCACGCGATTGCTATCAATGTTTACCGAAGTATTGTCGCTAGGCAGATTAGTGCAGAATTACAATTGAATTACTCGAGGAATTATAATTACAAAGTAATTGAATTACATTGTAATTCTGTTATATTATAATTTATAATTCAGATCTCTATCCATTCAATTAAATTAGAATGTAATTCGTAATTGCAGTTAGAATACAATTATAGAATACTTTGTAATTAAATTACATTAATTACAAATAATGTATGTAAAATAAAAATTAAAGAATAATGAAGCAATAGGTACGAAGAGGTTGAAACATCCACGTGAAGGTTTCAAACAGAAGGAATTTATTATTTATAAATTTATAATATCTGAACAGAAATAACTTCTGCGTTACACATTTTTTAAATTTCAGCTATAAACATGAAATGGCATTACGTATTATGAGCGAGGACGAGGCAGAGTATAATAATCAACTAATATTTAAAAATGATTAATAGTCTTTTTGAATGTTAGTCATAGCAAAATAGTCATTAGTCAAAAGTTTTTGTTTAGTTAGTGATAACTAAATGGCAAATAGTTAGTCACAGCTCTAAGTAATCGTTAGCTATCGCTTATTAGTGAAGTAGTAGTTGACGATCAGTCATCAATCTTTAGTCATCAGTGGCCATATTAGAAGAGCCGGTCATCAGTGGCATATCAGTGGTCATATTAGAAAGATTTAAGGATAACAGTGTATTAGTTTCAGTTTAATAAGATAACTAAATGATGAAAGAAATTTTCATTTGGCATCTGTGTCTTGCAAACAACGCAAACATTTTTTATTTTGCATCAAGATCCACAGTCTAGTTATCACTAACTAATCAAAAAGTTTTGACTGATGACTATTTTGCTATGACTAACACTCAAAAAGACTATCTGGGACAAGGATTAGAAACTACGCCGCACAGACAGCAAAAAATATGAAAGAAAAACATAAAAATATATCGCCCTTCTTCAAAGTTCTGGGCTATAATTTGCAGAGCTGTATTTTGATTATATTGTATTTCAATTACATTGTATTTTAATTACACATCTGATTAAAATACTTAGTAATTGAATTAATTGAAAGGTTTGAATTATGTAATTCAGTTACGACGTAATTGAATTACTATATAATTGAAAAACAATGTAATTCAATTGCGTAATTGAATTAGCACAACTCTGTCTCTAAGGCAGAAGCAATCCAATCTGAAAAATGTCAGTTGGGTAAGAATTCTTTGGTATTCTTTAAAAATTATGGAATATTAGGTAAAAATCTTCAAAAAAGGCTAGAATATAAAATTCTATATAATTTTGTACAATTTTAAGTTGCTTTGGATCTATAAAGGCTTAAAATTTGCCTACAAAAATTGTAAAATGTGTAAACATCTACAGTCCAGTAACAACAAATGGAATGTATCGGACTGGGAAACTGAATCTCCACGCGATTGCTTTCAATGTTTACCGAAGAATTGTGCTAAGGCAGAAGCAATCCAGTTTGAAAAATGTCAATTCGGTAAGAATTCTTATTTAATTAGGTAAAAATCAAAAAATATAAAATTCAATAGAATTTTGTACAATTTTTACTAGCTTTGGATCTACACAGGCTTGAAAGCCTACAAAAATTGTGAAATGCAAAAAATCCGCAGTCTATAGTAGAACCAATGGAATCAATGCGATTTCTACATGAAAAAACGAAATTACTTTCCGAAAGACTTACAATCCGTCGAGTGGCTCCAAAGTTCGAGTACTGAGAGCTCCGGTAAATAACTGCAATAATATAAGAAGGATTATTGTAGTCCTTCGAGCTTTTGGAGTACATGTCGAGTAACTAGTTCAGCACCAATCCGCGGAATGAAATTTCGCAAGAACGCGTCCGTTAATTCAGTTCACGGTCCACGAGTAAATTCCTTTCGTTACAGTAACGAATTCCACTCTTTTCCGGGAGACTAGCAGAATTGCATTCGCTACCCCTCGTCTGTGGGATAAAGGAGCGGGCGTGGACCACCTTTACAAAATAACATTCGTTTTAAGGGGAATAATAACCAGCCTGCGGTTCCCTTGATGGAACGCTGCTGGCTCTGTCTCGAGAAATATTTTATTGTCTAACTATATGTCGGAACGAAGTGGAGGAAAAGAGAAATGGCAACTTCTCCTCGCAACAAATCGTCCTCAAGACACTCGAAATTCTTATTTAAATGTAGCACGCGCACACGCGAGATTTAATTTTTTCCTACTCTTCGGCGTGTCTCTCTCTGGGAAAATTAAAATGAAAATTAAATTATAAATATTATTTATCAGGTCCCCTGCTAGCTTCGCGCCTCTGTGTACACGCGAGAACGTCTAAATGTTTTCGCTATTTATGCACCTGCGGAAAAAGTGTTCAAGAAAAAGCCAGCCGGAGGAAGTGGAATAATAAGCTTGTTGATTGTATTGAAGTGACAGGCAAACGTGTTCTATGTTCGATTACATGATCATTGTTCATTTTTATAGGTGACTTATATTAGACAACGGATCTTTATGCAAGATAAAAATCGTCTACCCGAATAGCAACAAATGTATCTTCTTTCTTATAATATCCAGTAGGTTGAAAATAATATAACGGCATTCTTATAAATTCTTCAAATGTTTTTACTGTTTTAAATTGCACCTACTCAGCTTTGTCATAAATCCATAAACGAAATATCTGTAGTTGTCAGGAAAAACGCCGCGTATCACAATTTCAAAAAAATTCGAGTATATGCATTAATTGAGATTTATAGTATAGGATTTACGTATTTATTTGAAAAAAAGTCATGAAAATAAATTCGAGAGGCTTAAAAACATAATGCAATTGAACCGATATCCTATTGCAAAGTATTAGTGACCAAAAGTATTAGTGTCCAAATTCTTATGTTTCAGTATCTCTAAATTCTTCTAATATTTTTACTGTCTTAAATTGCACCAACTCGTTTTGATTCTGGATATTGATGCAAGAAGAAAAGATAGAGGAGATATGAATGGAGATTGATAAGATTCTCATTTTATTTTTACGACTAGGACTTTTTGTAGACGACGTAATTCCAATTACAATAATTAGCATATCGTGTCCCTGTCGAAGGGTTTGAGCGATTCGGCAGGTGGCCGACGTCCGGAGCAACAAGCAACCGATGACGTATTATGTACGTCGTGTATAAACGGTTCGATGTAGTACAGTTTCACTTGGAACGGAGAATGCAACGGTGCTGCGATGAATTTCGCATATGCACACGTCGCGCAGTATGTAAATGACGTGTGGGACACAAGTGAATGCCGGTATCGATATCGTATTCCTGCTAAATGGAAGTACTTCAAATTCGGACGCACAATTGTTTCAATTCGAGTGGGCATACACTTTTGACCGATTGAAAAATAATCGACAATTTGTTGTATGTTTAAAATCATTTTATATATGTACGAAGAAAAGTTCTCCGTTCAAGCACTTTCCAGTGGAAAATCCTTGCCATTAGTCAGACAAACACTCGCTGAGCGTTCAAACAAAATTGCTATTAAAAATTGAGTTACAAAATTGAACGACACTCGATAAACCATAATCCATTTACGTAATATTGTTATTTTTAATCATCGGAATTCTGCTCAAATTATGATTCAATCTAATTAGCGAGATAATATCATTGTTAAATATAACTGGGAACATTTGGCCGGAATTGTTATCAAACACAATTAGTAAACTTCGAATATAATATATACATAAATGTTGAATGTAATCAGTAAAATGAAAATTCAATAGCTATGAATAGGCAGAGCGGATTTGATACATATCAAAGAAAATGGAGTAATATAGTGTTAAATTTTGTAATGATTTTTTGAGGATATTTTATGAATTTTCCAGCTATCTGAAAAGTTGAAAGATATTGTTGGAAATTCGGCTAGGCGTGTTTCCTCGGTTCACCGTGTGCATAGTCGGCGTTCGCAACTAGTTCCATCGAGATATCAATTCCCGTCGCTCACGTCGGTGCACCAGGGGCTAGACATTTCACAATTATTCGTCACGAGATCTGCGATTCCACTTATCCGGCGATTTGCCGGCATCTAATCGCGCGTCCAATTTGTACGTGTCGGCGATTTGAATCCATCGAGGTTGCCACGACCGTCTGCAACGCATGTATCCACTGAAACTTCTGAACAGTGCTGAGAAACGTTAGGCGTCGTTCACGGAAGACATATATTTTCATTCCTTTTGGCACGAAGTAATCCGGAGAAATTTAAATTCCAATGAAAGATCCGATGCTCGATATAATTAAACGTTCCGCTTTCAACGCTTCGCTTTATTCGATAAGGAACCGTCGTAAAAAGAAAATTCCCAGTCTACCAATAATGGAATCTAATAAAAATCGGAAATTCTGCTTCAGTAGAAAATCTTTAATATCTTTGTAATATATTTAATAATACGGTACATTTAAATTCTGATTTATTGGATGTTTTTTAAAGTACACCCCCTAGTAGCACAAAATATTGTACAGATATTCGTATGGTATTAAAAGGAGATCCAATCGGTCTTTAATATTCAAATATACGTACAATATTAATTTTATATTAAATATGTATTTCATATTACGAGAAACATACTTTTTTCCAAATGTAAAATGAATTTTTATTTAATATTAGGAATAGAATATTTTTTCCCAATGTACAGGTAATATTTATTTTATATTATGAGAAAAATATTTCTTTCTCAATATAAAATGAATCTTTATTTAATATTAGAAACAGAATATTTTTCCCTAATTTTCAAGAAATATTCTATATTCATCATAAAAAAATACTTGTTCCATAATATGGAAACAATACATTTCATATTGTGAATAAAGTATTGGTTTCTTTATTTAATATTAAACGTAATATATATATATATATATATATATACTTTGAATATTATATTGTGCGTGTCGCTTATTCGATATACATTTACATTATAAGAATATTATTTAATTATTTAGGTTTTCTTATATTCAGCAATTTACAGGACAGCCAGAAACTACCATAGTAGCACAAAATATTGTAATAGACATTCATGTGGTATTAAAAAGAATTACAATCTGTTTTCAATATTTAAATATCAATATATGATATTGAAGAAGAAAATGATACAGAGAAAAGTAAAATAAATGTTTAAAAAATATGGTCTATGTATTCATAGAATATAACAGAAATATTTATTTCTTAAATATTGATTGTATATTTTCTGAATATTATATTTTAAATATTTCTCTCATATTTGATGAGAGAACATTTATTTCATGTTTCCTTTATCTGTATATAATATCTCATCTAATATTTTTTCGTATTAATAAGTGTGACTGAAAAAATATTATTTTAATATCTGAAAAAAATGTTTAAACAATATTTTGTGCTACTAGGGACCTACTCATTTTTGTCGTAAACGCATCAAATCCACTGTCTAGACATAATAAACGCTAACCGAGCAATTTGTCTCGAAAATTGGTACTTCTTCTCGCTATTTGGTACACGTTCTCAATACTTTCGTATTTCCTGAACCTATTGGTACAATATCCTATATTGGTACAATAAACACATCTGGAGCACATATGGCGGGCAAGTGTGACAATAATTCCGGAGACGGTCTCAAGGTAAAACGCGAAGCTTGTGCAATTTTCTACAGAGCCTCGCAACGAGTGTCACGTCTAATACGTCGTATAAACGCGTCTCCAATTTTTCGATAGAACTGCCTCGCATTAGACTAATAAATGTTATCCTTGTAAAGCTAACTCGTGTAAATCTGTCAATGAAAAACAAATGAATTTTCACATCGACGACTACTTTCGCAATTTGTATGAATTAATTTCATACATGATTTCAATGGACATGAGAACCATAACCACAGTAGACTAAGTTAGTCTCCTACTGGATAACGTTATTAGGTGATAATATTGTTAGAAGAAATCAGCTCCAATAGAATTTAAGTGCGCATCAATGCCGTAGTATATTTGCAGGGATACCCGCAAACCGATTAATTACTGCATCGGCAACACAACGATAAATTAATTAACCTTTCACGAGTTTCGCCTAATTACTAGATAACAATTTGGCTGTTCGGCTACTATTTCCAGGTGATGATTACCGAACGCGGGTTTATACTGTAACAATACACTACGGTATTACTCAATCAAGAATTTTAAAAGATTTCGTTGTTTATAATTTGTTTCTTTATTTTGACTATTATTTGGTTGGCGACGTTTCTAATATTTTTGTTTCCTTTCTGCTTTTATTTTCAGTTCTTTGCGCGCGCCTTAGGTTCGCGGAACATTTAAGTGACGTATCCATAAGCCGAGGGATTATTTATGTGACGGTAATTTATTGATACTACTATTTGTACCATAAAAAACTACTTGCATATTTCCATCTTTTAAAATATTCGATATCTCGCGAAAACTCTCGCATCCGTTTACATCACTCACTCGAACGTAATAACAAAATCAATAGAGAGGGATGTAAATCGATACAGAAAATCGGATACCTAACATTACGTTTATCCACGTTAAACATAATCGCGAGACTCGTCGAGGGACATTCGACCCGTTGATATATCTCCGTTTGCGCTATCATAAATGGTTGATCTCTCCTGTGTATGCATACTATTGCATACGCTCAGTAAAAAAAGTGGAACCTCTGACATCTGTGCTGACAGTCATTGCTGCAACTCATTGATCAAAACATTTCAATCATCTCTTGCCGTTTATAATATTCAACGAAGCTGCTGTTGTGAAAAAAAATACAGCAGATCGTTTTGCACTATTGTCATTTGTACAATTATCTGTTTTTGTTTATTCGTATTCGTTTTCTTGCGGGATTTCTATTACGCAAACCGGTACGTAACACAAACACATTGTTAGTTTTATTATCGCCGCGAGTAAAAGTTCGTTCTATTTCGTGTTGCGAGATATAACGGTTGTAACGATTGCAGATTATTCGATTTTATTTGCCAATGTTGGAATTGTCTTCGATCAGAACAAACTCATTGTTCGACTTGATAAGAAGCAGGGAATTTTAACGAGTTTAGAGATTAATCCCGATCATGACGTTTTCAATTCAATGTAAGCAATTGTTTTATAAGAAACTTCATTGATCATTTCTTTCTCATAGATGCCGTCGAATACGACAGTAGGCAGCACCCTTTTCGACGAGGACTATCGTCGAATAGTGTTCGACAGGGAGCAGGAGTGCCTGGAGTTGCAGATCAACTCAACTGCTCCACCAGGTAGGATTTAGCTTCTGTACTAATCTAACCATTTGCACTCGGAACTATGTTTAAACTCGAAAATTATATAAACATTTTTTTCGATCTGGAATATTTTAATTTTCTATGATTTTTTAAATATGGTGGATATGAAAAACTGACATACTACGAGTACTACGAATACTTGAATTTCGAAATAACTTACTACTAGAAAAATATTCCATTTTGTCGATCGTAACGAATTAACAGAAATTAGTTTATGCTACTGGCGCACAGATTCGATCCAAAATTAAGACAAAGCAATTTTGCAATTTAAAAAATTTTGATTGATCAGACGCAAAATTCTCTTGAAGATGATCCATACTTGGATTGAAACGTCAAGAAAAATTTTTTGAATTGCAAAATTGCTTTGTCTTAATTTTGGATCGAACCTGTACGCCAATAACATAAACTTCATCTTTAATCTGATAAATAATAATATAGATTGTCCATCACTCGTGAGGCAAATAAATTTCGATGTACCTGAACGAGTTTTGAGAAATCGAAGCTTCGCAATTCGAACATTCGGAACTTCGATTCTCATCACCTTCAAAGTTCCTGAAATCAAAGCTTCGAAATTCGAAATTCCTGAAATCACAGTTTCGAAATTCGAAGTTCCGGAACCTCGATCTCATCACCGTCGAAGTTCGTGAAAACGAAGCTTCGAAATTAGAAGCTTCAAAATCTTCCACCTTCGGAGGAAAGTAACAGCCCTCATTTAAGGAACAAGATGAATGAACATCGTCGCATTAAAACGCTTCGTTCACTAACGAATAATTACGCGGACTTCATGCATTTATTACAAAAAAAATGTCTTCCAACCATATTTCCGTCTTACCTAACTTATTAAAACTGCGCAGTCCTACAACCATAATAAGATCGCGATAAATCGCAATTCATCGGAGGTGTCAGCTACGAAATGCCGGTGCTCCATTAACTTATAAAATTTATTATGCTCATTGAAACCGCTCTACATGCTGCTGTATACAAAAACTATACACTTTTATGTACAAACATTGATGTAGTTGAAAATTGGCACGGGATAGGATCGCAGATGGTCCAACCATCGAAACACATAAATTCTCATTCTATTATCCGGTTCTGCGTTATCGGCGTGTATATTCGACGAGAATCGCGTCGATTTGGTGCCGGTTCCGATTTTTTCGGTGATTCTTTCCGTTCGGTCTGTTATCGACGTGTTTGGG